>JAQMYJ010000006.1:17467984-17499424 GCA_030014305.1 Clarias laeviceps | reverse complement strand
GAATCAGGGTCTCATAATGCACACACACACACACATACACACACACACACGCACACACGAACATATACACGCACACACGAACATATACACACACGCGCACACACGAACATACACGCGCACAAGTCGCGCACACACGAACATACACACACACACACACGCACACACGAACATATACACACACGCGCACACACGAACATACACGCGCACAAGTCGCGCACACACGCACACGAACATACACACACGCTCATGAACATTTTTCGTTGGCTGAAAAATGACATTCTAAAATCACCAGTCCCTTCAGTAGATACACTTCAGGCAGCGCTTCTGACTTCAGAGCTGCATCAGATTCAGTACGGTGCTGGAAACATTCTTTAGAGGTTGTGGTCCATAATGACATGACAGCATCACACAGTTTGTCGGCTGCACATCCACACTGCGAATCTCGCATTCCTCTACATCCCAAAAGTGCTTAGAGATCTGGTGACTGTGGAAGCCATTTGAGTAAAGTCAACTCATTGTCGTGTTCAAGAAACCAGTTTGAGATGATTTTAGCTTTGTGACATTGGATGCTAACATGTGAACATAAAGGGATGGAGTAGGAGCAACAGTACTCCGGGAAGCTGTGACATTTAAACAATGCTCAATTATGCCTAAGGGGCCCAAATTTTGCCATGAAAATATTCCATTACACCTTCACCAGCCTGAACCATTGATACAAAATCTGCTTCTACCATCATAATGTCGCAGCAGAAGTCAAGCCTCATCAGTCCAGGCAACATTTTTCCAATGTTCAATTGTCCAATTTTGGTGAGCACATGTGAATTGTAGCCTCAGTTTCCTGTTATTAGCTGACAGGGGTGGCACCCTGTGGCGTGTTCTGCTCCTGTAGCTCGTCTGCTTCAAGGTTTGACATGTGTGTTCAGAGATGCTCTTTGGCGCACCAAGGTTGTATCGAGATGTTATTTGAGTTACTGTTCTCTTCCTGTCAGCTCAAACCAGTCTGGCATCAACAAGGTGCAGCTCGCTGGATATTTTCTTGTTTTCTCTGTAAACCCTACAGCACAAATGCAGCCTAAGTCACGCTCGAAGTCACTCAAATCACCGTTCTTTCCCATTCTGATACTCGGTTTGAACTTGCAGTTCGTCATGACTGTGTATTTAACCTCAAAGATCCCTTTTTTGTTAAAAGACCTAACACCTTTTGCTTATCTATGGAAGGCTATTAAAGTAACCAAAACAACATTGTTTTAAAACTTTTCGTTGTTAAAAGCTGTTAGCAAGTTTACTCATTATTTCAAACCTAAAAGGAGAACCTGTTCAGTATTAGATTGTGTTGCTTCAGGCTTTACTTCAGAAAATACATTTTAAAGCATATTCTCTACATCAGCAATCTCTTTATTATTGATGTGAGCATTTAAAAAGGGACAGAAATCTGCCCTAGTTGCTTCAGTGTCTGATGTAAAGCAGGAGTTAAAGGCTCATTGATCCAGACTGTTCACTCTGTAAAGGTATGCTGAGACGTCATGGGTGTGTGGACATGTAGTACTATTAGATAATCCAGCTGTTCTGTGCTGATGCCACATCACTAAACAGACTGTTAATCAATAGCTTGTTCCAGCTCCAGCAGACACGACCGATTCTGCTTTTCTCAGCCACATAGTCTGTGTGATTTAAATGCGTCTTTGGATGCAAATGGGTCTTTTTAGCATAAATATTAACACACGGTGTTTACACTGAATAGACATTTGTTCCCTTAGAGAAGGTGGAGAAGAACTGATGCATGCACACATCATGTTTGGTGAAACAGTAAGAGCTGTTACTTAGTTTGGATAAATTGCGGCTAAAGTAGTTGAACAGATGAATCTGTATGGCTCCGCTAAAGAATGGAGCGTTTATATAATAAAATTAGGCACATATGCAGGAAGATATTTACTAATTGGAGCTTTTTATTTTTATTCCTGAAATTTCCACATACGAAACCCACAACTTGGGAAGAATTAACAGCACTTTTTCCTCTTCAGCGTTATTGAACTTGCAGTTAGATTTGTTTACATAATTTTTGTATAATTCTACAGTATATACACAAATATGCAAGAAGTAAATAAACATAGCATTATGATCAAATGCATGCACCAAAATGTGTTAAAGTTTTAAGTATATAAGATTTTGTTGTTGTTGTTGTTATTATTACTCTTTTTATTATTATTATTTGGTTATTAATACTTTGCGGACTTTCCATTAGCAACTTTAAGAGCAACTCGTCCAAGCATAGAATAAGAGGTTTGTTCTCAACAGACAGGATCGAACCAGTTTACTTCAAGTTACTTAGTAGGACTGCACTGTTTGATCAAAAGTCATACTGTTATTATTGTGACACATATTGCAATTGCGATTTAAACTGTAATATTTACCTACTAATTGTACCATTTTTTTTATTCAAACGTCAAATAACGGCACAATTTCATCTCATTAAGAGGATGTTTGCCAATGTTTATATATCACTTCAATAATATAAAAAAAAACCTATTTAAATTATTACTCTACATTAATTCCAAACTATTCATATATTATCTGTAATAAACTCCAGCCTTTTGTGATTAAACACTTACACAGGTCCATATTATGATCTAGATTTTTGTACAACTAATTTTGCAGCCTATGGCCTCGCACATCCCAGGGTTGAGGGTTTGAGTCCCATCACGGGTCTGTCAGCATGGAATTTGCATGTTCTCTCCGTACTTGATGATTTTCCTCAGTCCAAAGACATACACAATTTGGAAATGCCAATTAACCTAATCTTTGTGTGTCCGTCCAGGGTTGACCCTGGCTCCTAGGCTCCTAGGTACATAGGCTCCAGGCCCCCCGTTGACCCCTTACACAGGATAAAGCAGTATAGACGATGAGTGAGTGAGTGTACAGCACTAATTGTAGCTACTTGTCTCTGGGACGTTCAACTCTCACACTGAACAACAATCTGCCTGCTAAAAGATGGGTCTATTTCCATCTGAATAGAAAGAAAAAGGGAAAGGTTTAGTCGTCATAAAAATGGCACCACATTTTGGTGCAAACATGAGTATGCTGCTTATGTTCTTAGCTGGGCCCTCACTAGCAGTCTTTAACTAAAACCTCATGTCCTATTCCTCAGTCAGACCACCCCTGAGTGATAATGATGGCGCAAGATAGAGACCCTCAGCAGCGCGGGCTGAGTTGGGACACAGTCTAACCCGAAAACGTGCTCTCACTGCGCGTTCCTTTGACCCTAACTGCCTATCTCACACAATTTATCTTGAAAAAGAAGTGTTTCAGAGACTTCAACCTTCCCTATATCTTAATCTCTTTTTCTTTTTTTTTTTTTTGCTTCCTGACTAAGTAAAGCAGATGAGCGAATACTAAAAAGTCCATTTGTGTTGATTTTATACTGTTTGGATGATTCATCAATCTGGATAGTGTCACTTAAAAGCTGCAGGACTCAGCTGTAGATTCACATGTGATCAGTTTCTCTGGTTTGAATTCACATTTTGTTCTGCATTTCAGTTCTGTAGGTCACACGCAGAAGCGGCTGACTGAGACCCTGCGCGTGCCGTACTACGTGAGCGAGCGCTTCAGTAAGGAGTACAGTGGCTTGAATCTGAGGCAGGTGGAGCGCAGCGTAGAGGATGACTACATCTCCAATCTCCGCAACAACTGCTGGAAGGAAAAACAACAAAGTACAAATGCTCTAAATCTTTTCACCATTTCTCAATACATTTTCACACATCTGATTTTATAAATAGATCGGATTTTAGCCAGTTGATGGATCTCCAATTTTCCAGTGAGAACTTTGTTCTCTTACTTGCATAACATGCTAATCTGAAGGCATTGGTTGATCAGTGATCTTAAATGCTATCAGCTTAAACATTCAGTGCAATGCACTTAAGAGTAGATGACTTTTTAAATAATATCTTAGTAACAAGCATGGTCCTGTACTGCAATGAGTAATCAACCTGAAATGCTCTATTTAGAGTTGGAGTCTATAGTAGTTTAAAAGGTAAATCAATACTTATGGGGAGAAAGTTCTACAAGAGTTATGTAAAGTCTCCACTCGATTTTCTAGTCACCTTTCACACTTCTAAAGTTTCTCAATTGCGTCCAAGCCGCTTCCTTTAAAATAAGCTATAGGAAAGGTGTACTGATAAACAATTAGCATTTTATAGATTAAATATGATGAAAATTTGCTGAAAAAAACAACACAATATATACAGTAGGGTGCCCTGGATCTGGATATAAAGGCAGAAATTAATTTAAAAGTAACAATTATAGCAAATTATCTTCTCATCCTTTGTGTACACACTGAATGCTGAATGTTACATTTTATATTATTTTATTAATGTATTAGAACTGATATTATATGTAGAGAATATTTTATCATGTAGTGTGAAAATTGAATGGAGATAACGCCAAAGAAAAAAGTTTAGTAGTGTTTGGTCTGGCTCTGTCCAATCTTTTGTTCCATCTTGTGTCTGAAAAAAGGAGAAATATCAGATTTATATAGGGGAAAATGACTGATACAATAATATACATACATGAAGTAGAAAGGATTTCAATAAACATCTAATATTTGCTGTAGGTATAAGTGTGATTACCTGAAATGGCATATGAAAAGGATCTAAAGATTAAAATAAAACCACATCAACAATTAAAACAATTAAAATAAAACCTTTAAAATAAAACAATTAAAATAAAACCACCATTAAAATAAAAAATTAAAATAAAACCACATCAAAAATTGTAAGCTTTCTTGAATAAAAAAAGTCTTCAAGTTAGCTTTAAAAGAGTCAAGGCTCTGTATGGCTCTCAGATGGACAGGAAGGCGATTCCAGAGCTGTGGTTCAACTGAGCAGAAGGCTCGGTCCCCCATGGTACGGAGTCTAGTAAATGGGACTTTGAGGAGCACATTTCCAGATGACCTAAGGGTGCTCTATCAGATAAGATGGTGCCTGACCAGTGAGACATTTATGTGTTAACTATATGTTAACACATAAATATCTATATGTGTTAACATATAGTTAACACTATAAATTATAATGGAAAATTTGTTCAAAAATAAATAAGAGTTAATGCTTAAATTGTATACAATAGTATGTAATATTAACTCTTCAGTTGTATTAATGGAAATTCTGGCTCTTTTCAGTGAGCAAGTGCAATTAGAGAATTTCCCCAATAAGAGGCAACACTTTTACTCTCAAATGACTCACACGCTATTTTTCAAAAGCAGCGAAAGTGCTTGAATTTTAAAATAGCATTGTACTCTGCATAGTATTTTTTGAAAAGTTAAAGGTCCCATATATTATTATTTCTTTAACAAGTTAACATAGCTCTCAGAGTGTGTCTGTTAGTGCTCCAGATGAAATACTCGTCAGATAATGCATTTTTTCCTCAAACATTCATACCTTTTATTTCACTCTTTTTCCAAAGAGCCATTCCACTGTATATGTGAATGAGCAACTGCTGAGCCGCGCCCCTCCAGAGAACGGCAGCAGGCCTGGGGCGGACATTTTACTCGTCACGTACGCAAACTACACACCGTATGATGGGCAGTTAAATGTTTTTCATGATCTAAAATAAAAAGATAGAATGGAAGAAAGATCACTAGAGATTACAATTAGACTAAAGATGGTTTGAGTATCTTCTCATACAAGTTCACAATAAGGGAAAAATCTAATTGGCCAGTACAAAATAAAAATGAAATTTTTTTTAATGTAAAACCAGCGATGGGAAACAAACCTAATACATAAGGTCTGGCGAAATGCGTGTGAATTTCACTTGGTTTCCTGACTCAGCACTTATACAGTTATCATGTAACTGTCCCTGTTCGTTCTCCAGACAAAGCCACACAACCACAAATCATTTCCTCCAGTTGTGTTGTTTGGGTTTTTGGTTATTTCTCCACAAGCGTGCACGTCATACAGTATAATGATGAATCACAATTGCCTTAGGCCGGTTAGAACAGGTTTCTTAATTCACTGGCATACTGACTCACAATTTGCGTCTTTTACAGTCTTGCTTCATCGTCATAAATCGGACTATTCCGCAGAAAGGACTTTCAGTAATTGGAACCCTGTAGTGGGACAGTTGCTGTGTATCAGCTCTGCTTTGTCAGTATTGCTGGTGTGCAAACACAGCCCCTGATAATCTTAGATCAAATTGAATAAAGGTTTCACAGGTGTTGTTGTTTTATTTTTATTATTATTATTATTTTACATATGGATGTGATGTGATGGGGAGGGGAAGTTGTCGTGATGATTCGTTCCTCTTTGCAAGTCTGAAAAGAAAAACGTTTAAATGAAAAGCATCGCAATGCACAAATTGTATATCATGTTCATGTGTGTATGCCCACAGAGGAGGGTTTGCTGTACCGTGCACGCTATTTTGGTGACACCGACCTATATCAGAGAGCTCAGAAAATGGCCACGCCCAGCTGCTCCAGACTGGCCAACGTTCAGACTTATGTCCACTGAAAAACCAACATGATCATGGGAGGTGAGGAGAAGCAAATGATGTAAAATTGATAAAAGAATGTTTACTAACATGTCACTTATTGTGTAATAAATAAATAAATTATATATATTTTATGGACAAAAAAAAGAGATTTTTTTGTTGAGAGATTGGTGTTAAACTCTGGTGAACTGGTGCAATGCAGTCCAAAATGGTGCGTTAATTAAGGACTCGTGTGCTTGGGCTCGTATTGTAGAAGAAGAAAAAAATCAACCCTAGGTTGGTCACCAGTACCTCCCTAAAGATCCTGTTTTATTCCTCATATAGAGCATCAATTTCTCAACAATTACACATTTGTTATACAGTTATTATTGAGAGATGTTGTGATATTAGCCATTTTATCGAAGACAGTTTGGTTCCTGATATCACTTATGTTATAGCAATAATAAACAGTAATGTCTTACCAAACTTCTATGCTTTCTTTATGTCGACCCCCAAAAAACTTACTGTTACGAAGCACTGACACTGGAGACTCCTTAACTTAACTGGTGAAAAAATGGTTAAAAAATGCTTCACCACATAATCGATTAGATCTGTTTCTTTGTTATTTTTGTAATATATTAATTACTGATTGTAGGTTTTTATTAAAGAAAAACAGAAAATGTGTTAGGAGAAGTGAGTAATGACAGCTTTGCAAATCTTTTTTTTTTTTTTTTACAAATTAGCTGATACTGCGTGAGCTATTATGGTTGATAATTCGACAGCTCTGTAGAAGTAGTACAGGGGCTTACAAGTACAGAGGTCACTTGCTGGTCCTATTTTAATTTACAAAAAAATCCCCAAAATGGGATGTTGTGGACTTGCAGGTCCGTCCAAAGGAAGACCACAAGCCGCAAGTATGTTATTTGGGATAGAGGGTACAATCTTATTGGTTGGAGGGAAAATCCCCAGGACTCTACCGGAGAGGCTGTATAGTTATTTAGTTTTTTTTTTGTTGTTTTATAAACCAGTAAAGCAGCAGTAAGGTTAAGGCCACATTTTACTGCTTCAGTTTTATAAAATCAGGCCTGTTGAAAGACGGCATGTTTATGTAGCACTTAAACGTACTTAGCTGCATAATAGAAACGACTGGAGAAAAGGAGAGCAAACAGCAGTAGAGCAGCTCGGAATGTATGTCAGTATTAACATGTTTGCAGAGTCCTCATCTGTCCGGTGTCCTCTTTCAGTCCCTTGTCAGTGCTTCAGTGACTTGCCAAGCATGACCTAGATTTGAGGTGGTCCATACATGGCCCTTATCAGTGTGAGTGGACCACACACCTATACACACTGTGAGTGTCGCAGTCATATCATTATGATTATGATAATTTCACTTTGTTTTCTGTGTCCTTTTTTAGGTGTAAAATTGGATCTTCCAATTGAAATGGTGGCCAGTCGGTGACATTCAGTCAAAGGAGAGAGAATCTGGATTTGTGTGTGTCAGTCAGATATCAGAGTTGAGGAAGAGGAATTTGTGAGGGAAAGGATTTCAGCCTTTTATAGACCTGAGATATATCTCAGTTAAGAAATCATCTAAGCTTGTATCTTTTTACAGATGTGAAATGCATTTAATTTCCTTCAGGCTGAAACTTGTGTATTTTTTTTATTTCCTCTCTCTCTCTCTTTGTTCATATAGAAAATGAAAACTACGTATTAATTTATTAATTTATATAATTGTACATTTGAGATTTAGATATGCAGGATTTAATTGATTAGGTCACACATTAAATAAGCATTAACAGTGAATAATTGTTAAATACGCACTCCATACTTGAACTGTTACTAGAATTTACACCATTTCTGAAGCTAAATAGTATTTATTCAAAGATCAGGATTTTTTTTTTTTTTTAAGTATGATATTACATATATATTTTTAAATTTTGCAATGCTGACTATCTGTAGCAGTGCTTCTCCTCTGGATGATAACAGAACAATAAAATCTTTTGTGCCACTCTTCAACCTTAAAAGTTTGTGTGTTTGTGTAGAGGAAGCGTGTATTGTGTGCACAGGGGTGTAACTGGTGGGCTCGGTGTGTCTCTCAGGAAGGGAGGGGAATGCGAATGCGAGTGAGAGTAGAACTGCGTGTGTGTGCACGGTGTGTATGTGCATGTACGCAGTTGAGTCATGTCAGATTTTGGCAGGCTGTATGAGCTAAAACATGCAGTGGCTCACGTTCTCCAGCAGTCAGTAATCACGTCTAGATCATACCAGTCTCTGCTGGATCCGTCTTACTCATGTAGAGCTTTTTGTAATGTATATATTTTTCTGTCACGCTGCAGCCTTTGGAAAGTTTTTGAGTAATTGAATAAGCTCTCCATAAGAGCAAAAACCTATGCACTATCTCACACATTGAGAACACGAAATTGAAATGTATTTGTTCTTGAAACCAAATCTCAGTAATGTATATTCACAGATAGGGGAAATGTTACTGCTTGAAATGGTCTTTATCCTCTTCAGACCTAATCCAAATGGGCTGGTTTCCAACAAAAACATCTTAAAAGAAAATCAGTAGGGCAAGCATTACTCTGCGCTCTCTCTCTCTCTCTCTGTGCTTTTGGGAAACTGATGATTTAGTCATTAATAAGATACCTCAAGAATCACCCTTATTCTACATCAGCACTTATTCAAGAGTCCAGCATGAAATCAAATGGACTGAACTTTTAAAGAGATGCATTTTTATAAAGGTCATGAAACTCTGACGCAGTTAAAAAATCTCAGGATTCTTGTTTTTTTTTTAATGACTCTGCAGTGTTGCTTGTTCACAACTCCAGATCCTCAGCACAATCCTGAACTCAAGTTAGTGTCTGGGTTTTGTTTTTATCAAATGACTTAATTTTCCACAGTTTTTCAGTCAAGATCAGTAGAATTTTGTCATCACAGCATTTTGGAAACACTTTCCTCTGATTGTGAATTTTAACATTTATTTAATTCATTAACAGCTTCTTCAGTTCATCTTTCTTGGGAACCACTACCTCAAAGTTTATTATTAAACCTCCTGAGACAACTCTGTTTTTCTCCTCACTCACAACTCAAACTGTTTCTTCAAACAGGAGGAAGTTTGGCACAAGAGTTATATGTAATAATCCTCATAGGAAGATCTCGCACACAAGGATATGCAGCCAAGATCAAAGATAAACATCATCTCTATCATGAGGGTAAAAAGAGATTTTATTCCCACATCCCCTCCCCCCCCCAAAGGGTAGTAAAGACATTTACACCCCTATCCAGAGCAACTTATTTCTCTCATTATACATCTGAGCCACTGAGCGACCTTGCTCAAGGGCCCAACGGTGGAAACTGGGTGGTGCTGGGGTTTGAACCTGGTCCCTTCTGATCAGTAGTCCACTGCCTTAACCACTGAGCTATCTCTGTTCAGTACCTCAGATGGTAGTGGAGAAATTTAGCAAAAATCAAAGAGCATGTTGTGCAGCACAATAACAACCAGCCTCAAATCTGGTGACCAGAGATACACAATCACTGAAGCGAATGTTTCTTCAAAAATAATTTATTTTCTGTTTCTTAATGCACGTATAAAACGTAACAGTATTTGAATATCAAATAAATAATGATGCACAAGTGAATATGCATGACAAATGTGTTTAAAAACAAGTGATGCCAAGAGTACATTTTAACTAAAAGATCAAACTTAAATCATGAAATGGTGCTCACTGGATTAAAAAAAAAACAAAAACAAAAAATATATAGCTGCCAGTCACTTTTCAGAAAATAAAAGTGAGGTAAACATTTCAAAGCAGTCGACAAAATGACATTAGACATGTTGGAAAAACTGCCTGAAAGAAGTGCAATACATGAATGCGGTATTCATAACGTATATACAGCAATCAGTGAATAGGAGAATGCTTTTACATCGTGTACCCTATGCTCTTTTCATATAAACACCTGGTGACAAAAGTGAGACCTGCAATATCTTCGATATAAAGTCACTCGACACACAGTATTGAGAACGGCTCACCGATCACTAAAACGGTGACCTAACAGAGCCAGAAATGTCCAGATTTAGTCCTTGAGACTCAACATTCTTCAATAAGCAGCTCTTCTGAGCTGTACAGTTTCCTTTTGATGACTCTGAAGCCAGTGCTAAGTTTTAGGGCCCCTCTCAGGGGCGCCGATGAGGATTTAGCAGTGAACAAGCACTGGATCTTTGGCCAGATGCCTCCCGATTCAGGCCGGAGGACGAGCGTGAGCTGGAAGGTGGGAACGAGGCAGGGGTCAGCAGCAATCTGGCCTACGCTATGGAACGTCTCTCCTTGCTGCACACACAGATCGATGAGTGCCCCCCGGAGGCCGCAGGGCTCGCTTGCGGCCAACTGCACCAGTTCGCTCCCTATGTGCTCCAGGAGCTTGTTGGGGATGAGAAGTTTGGAGCAGTGCAGTGTGCAGCCTTTTGCTTCGATCAGGCTAAGAGCTATCTGTTGGACTACTTCTTTGCAGAGACTCTCCTCTGTCGGGTCGTAAAACATATCGGCGTCCAGAGCGGACAAGTCGGGAAGAGACACAGAACCTGGAAGAAAAAAGAACCATAAAGAAATTAGCTTAGAGATGTAATTAATGCTGAGTAACAAGAAAACAGCAGGTCATATTGTGATCCTGTTTAATTACATCATAATGCAGTTTTCTAAACGTACTGCAGAGGTGTTTTCAAACACTCGCCAACCTCACTGCTGCTCACACTTACACTTGGCTGTCAAAGCAATTCAGAATAAAAAAAACCCTCATTTAACACTTAAGTGTTAAGAGAGATGACTTGCGCATCACAGTGCTACAGTACTGTAATTTTTAGGCTGTAGTGGGCAAACAGTATTGTCTGACCTTAGTGCTAACATCTGACCTTTACATTGTGATCGAAAGCCAGCTTACAACAAATAAAATAATAAATTAAGATAGATTTTATTTGTGTGCATGTGTAACTCACCAGTGTCAGAGCCATCATCTGTGCCACTGTGTTCAGAGTCAGAGTCAATGCTGTGACTGCTGCTGAGTTTCTGCACCAGGCCGCTCCAGGACAGTCTCTGTGGAGCTCCATCAGCCCAAACCCCTTCACTGTGTGTCTTCTGCATGGCTCCAAACCTCAACAGGATCAGATCAGAAGTGCTTCAGTTGTTCACACCTGAGAAACAAAAGACAACAAATTATATATAATATAATATAAATACAATACAATATAATGTGTGATTCCTGCACTCTAACCAACTCATGCAGACAATGAACACAATGCTGAAACAACAGCAAGTTCAGATAATTGTTATTTATTTTATGGCATGTCTGGAAATTTCCAGATTTTTTTGCAGAGCTTCCGAAGATTATGCCTGAAGTATTACAGTGTTAGAAAAAGCAGGCTTTCCATTTTTCAGAATGGTTTAAAGCTTTGCTTACAGGGTTCAACTTGGAACCTGTTTTTATTATTATTATTATTATTAAAATACAAGGTAAAAAGATAACTCCTTGGTGTGTTCCTCAACATTTCATTTACAATAAATGATATATTATACTGGTGGACGCCATCAGTTTTGCAGACTGAACAGAAAGTCTCTCATGCAAATTAATTAAAATAATCACGGATTCAAAGTTAAAAACTCACCAAAAGCGTAAAGTGATAACCTTGCAGGTGATGTCTAGCCAGTGCCTGATGATATATCCCAAATTTACGGCGAATTGTTTTGCTGAAACTAACAAAGGACAGAGAGGCTGTATGTTAAGAGGCTCTTTCCTCCAGTGCAGCAGCGACTCTTCTGCAAACACTGATGTCATGAACCAGAACAAAGCTCTTTATATAGCTCCGCCCCGCTGTTGATTTCCACGCCCCCCAGAGACAGCTCCGCCAATCAGCTTTTAGCGCACGTTCAGTGCGTTCCACTTTGCCCAGTAACACGAAGCAGCTTCGAGCCATTGTCTGCTGAGGAAGGGAAAAACACACAGAAAGTGGTCTTTTGTTTCACTTAGGACAAGTTGGGGCAGAAACCTGTATGCACGTGTGTGTGTCAGAGCTGAATGGACATTTGGGGCACAGTTATCATTTGGCTGGATGTTTTAGATGCTACACTATGTGTCAATATGTTTGTACAAATGTGTGATATTGCAGTATGAAGTGAGCTTGCTTTGGTAAACAAATAAAAAAAAAAGCAAATATCATTTCCTGCATTCTTAATAATGCAAATCTTCTAAAATAACAAAATATCTCTACATCTAATACAACTATGTAATATGCATTAATCAAAACAGGCAATTCAGTATCCAGAAAGAAGCAATCTTGTAGGCTGCACTACAACACTATTATACTTTCATGCATCTTGGTATCACAGACAAGCAAGTGCACAAAAAAGGTGCAAGTTCCTCATGAGATTGCAGCCTGTGATGCAACATTACATCACTCCATTTAAGTCAGTCCTCTACCGAGCTAAGATAGAGTCTGTCTCATCGAATAGTACTCTTAATGCACAGACACTATGACTTAAGCATGGGTTTAGTGGCATTGTTAATATTTGAAACCTCTCAGAGCTGCATATGAATCCCACACGAATTAGTAAGTGCGTGTGGATTTTATTAGAGAAATCTACTCCACTGCTAGAGCACCTCTTGTGGAGACAGAATTCAGTATGACGTAATGCTGTAAGGTCCAAAATAAAAATCAGCATTCTGTCATCAGCGTTCACCTGATGCAACATCAAGAACTTATTGGGTATGATGAGAACTTGAAAGGTTTCTGATGCAAAAAAATAAGAACATACATCACATATACAGTGTATCAGTCATATGAATGTACATAGTGACACTAGTTTAAGTGTATGTCTATATCATGTGTTTAATGCGGACAAGCATGTAAGGTAGATGGGGATTAATAAATATAGAAATAGGAAATATTTCTAATAATCAAACAATATTTTGTTCTAGAGTTTTAGTATGAACTGTCTGAATAGTCGCATCAAAATTAACACTGACAAGTTATTGCTTAAAACTGGAATAGTGTAGTTCCTTATGTTTATAATGTTCTTTTAAATGGATTATACATAAACAAGATTTGTTCTTTTTTTTTTATCTCAGTATTACAGTATATGTGAAATTCACTGCAATTTTCTTTCATGTAATCCTATGGCACATAAACACCTATAAAATGACATCAGTTAATAATGAACCCCATGAAGGTTTATTCGTTAACAGTTAACAAGTGTTTACACAACAATCCGAACATGACATTTAACCTGGGATAAACTTTCAGCACGTTTTATTGTGGTGTCTTACTTCTAACAGAACAGTTCATTCTCAGAACTTAGTTAAAATGTGTTAGTGATTTACCCGAGGTTGTTTGACCAGCTGAATTTATCAGTGTACACATCATTGGGCACATAAAAAAGTGCGAAAGTTTTGGACACGTGACCTGAGTTCATGGATGTTTTGGATGTGCGAGTGCCAATCATTCTCTTTGCAATCAGGATGACCCAAACAGTGTTATTATGAATGGGGACGGAAAAATACAATCCTGTTAAAAATACTAACATGCATAAACCTGTTTTAGGGAGGGGATGTGAAGTTTGGGTGGATTGTCGTGTCTTTAGTATCCAGCAATATTCTATACACTGTAGGTTTGTCCCACCCCTTAGTGGAACAGAATGTCCTGTACATTCAGCAAAGTTTCTCACTGCTCTTGTTCAGATGCAAAACATCCAGTGGGACGAACTGTACCACAGACTGACTTTGGCAGAGCAAAAACATGAAGCAGTGTATAAAAACAAGGTTAGTAGACACTGTTTATTCTGCTCTCAATGAGGAAAAACAACTCAAACCAAACCAACCCATCAACTCAAATTATTTTTGGCCCTAAATAGTAAACAAACAAAAAAAGAAATATCAGTTACATGTATGCATATGCTTAGTGGGCCGAGAACTTGTTATGAACATAGTTCTTAGCTTTATAGGACAAAGAGTGTGGGTTTTATTTGCAGTCTCTCTGCACCCCCTCTCTCACTTTGTCTTCTCCTGTTTCTACAGCTGCTCCTACAAGTAGGCTGAATGCGCTCGCTCGCTCACTTTCTCACTCTCACATACACAATCACACAGAGAGGGGGAGGATAACCTCACAGACCACAGCACTAAAATTAATAGCGACTGTGAACAAAGCACAGAGCTCAGGACACTGAAGACAAAAACAACATATACTTGGACTTCTAAATCAGCTGGCCAAATCTGTACCAAAGATACTGCTATCCATCCATCCATCCATGACAGCACTAATAAATGACATACAAATATACAGCAATATTGACCTTGATTTTATTTAATAATAAATATTAAAGAATATCTAGAATTGCAGCTGTGAACTATCACTTACTGTGTAGACATTTCAAATAGATAAAGGCATCAATAAAATTATTTGATATTTGCAGGGTTTTTAATCGCACAGAACAGTTTTATTTCACCATAAAAAAAAAAATCATCAACACTTCTGCACATAATCACTTCTTCTGTGACATGATCTGTAACATAGGTAAGTTTATTTACATTTACGTCTTGAATCCGTTAAAGCGTCCCGAGTTAAATCTATGGCCTATGTATGTATTTAAAATATGGTAAATGTACATAAATAAACTGTACAAAAATGTGTCTGTTTTTAAAACAAATATTCATTGCAATTCATAAACTAAAATGAGCAGCAAGTGATTTAGCTATGAAGTTGTGAAACCCAGTAGCTGTTCAATGGGCTTATATTTCCATTCATCTGCCTCCAGCTCCTCCACTAGGCTGGCCAGCTTCTCCATACGGGATACCTGCTGATCTGAGAACAAACACAATCCCAAGAAGTCATTATTATTAGCTTTCCAGACCCAAGTAGCAACTGGGCTTGTGATAATAATGTAATCCTAAGTGATGACTTACTTAATGACTATTGATTGTGAAAAAAAATCTGAATCTGAATAAAAGTGCAACTTACCATGCTTCACCTGTTTTAGAGTTGATGCCACTTGATAACTGAAAACAGATTCACAAAGAAATCTGTCCGAGCCATCTGAAAAGTAAAAAGTAAAACCGTTCAGTGGAAAACTACTGATGATAAAATATCTTTATCCAAATGTAACCATAAAACCAGGCTGTTACAGGAAAGGAATTGATCATGCTGTGGTTTAAAAAGCCGACTTACTACCCTAATAATTGCAATTATTTATTAATTAAAATAATGCATTGCCCATTTTATGTTTAGCATTGTAATGCAGATGAAAACTAGTTCCCGTTATCACTTTCACTACAGTAGCTATAAATAGCCAGCATGTCTTTTTCCACACTCCCAAAGTTAATAAAATGGTCATGTATCAGGGAAACCAAAAAGCACAGAGTTTTGTCCAAAACTGGTGATGCTGGAAATTGTCTCCTTATAGAAAACTTTACCTCTTTAATGAGCATATTCTTTTTAACAACAGATTTATGTGAAGGGTTCACTTTATAATTTTTATGCATGTTGTTTATAGCTCATAACAAAAAACAAACCTCACATCCAGCCACAGGTGAAAAAAGGGGGTATGCAACATATGCAGTGCACAGTGGTGCTAAAAGAGTGGCAGAGCAAAAAAAAAAAAAAAAAAAAAAACAACCAACACTCAAGCTTTATGGCACCCTGTGGTCAACATGTCACGCCATAGGAGTCGAGGTGAAGAAACCTCCAAATGCTGTCGAGGTAGAACAGGAAAAGAAAAACAGAACAGGAGAAAGTGCAGGTCTCTGCGAATGAAAAACTGGAGGTAGGATGTATGTAAAGAACTACTACAGTGTGGAAACCTTGAAATAAAAGCTAATAAAAGTTAACATTTTCTAGTGAAGGTAGGTAGGCCAACAAGGTTTATATGAAATTAGAAAAGATATGTATACATGTGTGGTATGGGATTGTCCCATACTGAAAAGAAATTGTAAAACTGAAAATGTAAAACTCAAGGCTCCAAGCACAGTACAGTAAAACATTTGAATGGTGCAAGCGTTTTAAAAAAAAAGGACGTATATCCGGAATGATGATTCTGGCTGAGGTGGCTCGGAACCCACTACACTACACAGAATCTGATCTCTATTTAAGGTCAAAGGTCCGGAATGGTTGGTGATAAGCAAATGACTTATCAAACTTGTTTATAACTTACAAGCAATGAACAGCAATTCAGCATTATAAACTTTACAGGTGATTTAGAAAAAAATATAACTACAAGAGAAAAATCTTCATTGACTGACTGACTGGGGAAACAAACTAAATAAGCAAAGTGGATTTTATTTTTATCCCTGATTACAAACCGATTAAACAAACTGAGCTTAAAGGACAACATAAAAACACTTTAATATCAAATTAATTTTAAAGTATAAGTTACATGACGCCCTAATGAGCCGTTTACATGTCACGTGTAAAAACACCAGTCTCTCCTTCTTTAAAACCGCTCGCGAGCTTGGGGCTCCCGCGCCGCTTCTCATCCCTCACGGAGAATTTCACCAGCTGGACCGAAAGAGTGAAGCTGATTGGTTGGCTCTTGTCACATGACCTGCTGTGCACTTGCGGTATTGTGAACGCGCATGGAAAACGCACGAGCGCTGCGACGGTGTCGCGCTTTACTGTGAGCGCGCTTGTCACGCGTCTCTATTTAAAATGACAAATTTAAGCACACAAACGGCCCCAAAGACAGTCAAAATACACAGCAGCCTAGTCTGAGAAATGGCACAGTCTGACTTCTTAGACTGCCTAATCCTTAGCATAAAGGTATGGTTTCTAGACGGAGACACTTTCTTTGCATATCTGGATCGTGAAAGCCTGTTAGCCGTTAGCTAACTCGCTAATTTTGAACGGGTTCCCGTTGGCCGACCTTTAAAAACTCCGTGGCGTTAAACACCATGCGCTCACCGGCACTTACAGTTGCCATGACAACAGTGTTAAACAGGGAAACGATTACGTTAAGCTTTAATCTCGGGGCAGGATTGCCGTAACGAAGTCCAACCAAATTACTGTACTAAAACTAACAGTTCATTGATGAGTATAACGTTTTAATTTCAAGGTAGGAAACACACTTTGTCCCATTGTATTATTTCATGGTTAGTTTGAGGTGTGGGCTGGGTCCGGACTGACTTGCCATGTATGAATTTTGAGAAGCCGTGGTACAGACATTGTTGTTCCCTTTCTTTTGAGCCAGAACTTAGCTGAGCACAGAACTTGAGAACATGCCAGTTCAGCCAGAGGATTAAACAAGGCCTAAGGGAGAATGGTGGAGTTCACTCATTAATGCCCTCTGTTTTTTTTAGGACACAAAAAGTGCAGACGTTTGGACATGCACGTCCCCATGTGAATAAATGACCCCAGACATTTTCTAAACAGTTGGACCAAAAACAAAAAGCCTGGCATTGTTAAGGCAGATTCCTCTCAGCCTTGACGTTATAATGGATTGGAGTTATCCTTTTAAGGTCTTAATTATCCTACATTTCACCCGTGTTATAATCACCTAATGGCCTCATACAGAAGGTGATTTTTTTTTTTTTTTTGTTAGTTACCCCTGTGTCCTTATAAGCTCCCCAGACAAAAACAACAGCATTAGAGGCAACAGTGGCTATTGATCAGCCACCACCGAGCTGCACAAATTGTATCATGGCTGACCCTGAGCTCTAATGACAGCCTCCTAATAAGCAAGGATTTTCTCTTCTCTGTAAATTGTTTGTAAAAGCAGGACAAATGTAAAGAACATCATACGACGTCTTTAGTTGCTGGCCAGAATGTTTTTTTTTCTTCATGTCCAAGCAGGAACCAACAGAGTTACCTTGACTGCTATATACACACACAACCACACTATAATTTTACCATTTTACCTTTGCACACATGGACAATAACCTGGTATGTTACACAACGCCTTTTGTTTGAATTTGTCATAACAATGTTACTACCATCATGCAACAACAAGACAGGCTACTAAAATTGCTTTGCATGATTTTTGCAATCTCGCAAACCTGCCTTTACATGCAAAATCTGACACCAGTCGGTTCACTTCACTGACCATTTTCCTCCTGAGGCCAATAATTCTTAACTCCCGATAAAAGGAAAAAAAAATACGGATTAACAAAGTAAAATAAATAAATAAAAAATCTGAAATAGAAGTGAGGAATTTGGCCAACCTTCCATCATCTCTCCGGCTCCTTTGGGGTATGTGTAGAGCACTTTTCTAGGGGGAATGAGCTCTGATGCACTAAAGCCAGATCCAGTAACGGAGCTCCCGCTGACCCCTCCAGCGGAGGAGGACGATGAAGAAGCTGCTGCCATTTGGCCTGGAGTGCTGGGTCAACAAAAGGCAGTGTTTCCTGTGTGGAAAGAAAATCAACAAATAAGAACTAGATTCTGACATGGCTTCAACACGTGATGTTTCAGTGGATTCAGCATACAATTCTAAATAAGAGGATATGAAAAAATGGCCTTCTATTATTGAAATATTAAGTACACCTATCTTGTATGCACATTTATCAGCAAATTGTCTAGTTAAAAAGCCACCTAAATGATAGGTGTACATGTGGATTGTAGCCAGTCCGTTGCTATAAAGTTTGTCAGGTTGCATCAATCCCAACACAGCAGTACAATGTGATGTGCATAGCAATGTTACTGGAGTCACAAATACGTGCAATTATAACACAGTACATCAGTCTATTATCTATTATTATTCAGAACAACAAGTGGCTGATTAAACCCAAGTTTTAAATAAAAATCAATGCTGTTTATTTTCATCCATCCCCTCACCCCCCTAAACAGGTTTTTGTACTTTTCGCCCCTCCACAGTGTCAGTTCCTAACCACAGGACTGCAGTAATATGGGTACTAATGTCCATTACCTGTTTCATTTTATACATATTTCCATGTGAGTTTTACTGCTGTGCTAATCAGTAGGGGTCCTGTGATTGTTGAAAAAGTACAGAGGAGGCGTGACAAATTGTATATAGCAACACACAGGCTACAGTCACTAACAATATATTTACAGAATGAACTATTTGGTAGATAAATGGCGAATTCACAGGTTCTACAACATAGTCCTGAAATACCTTCTCATATGTACATTATTAGTTTAAATTCGCCTGAGCAGGACATAGAGCAATCTAAAATTTACAGCACACAAAGAACAACAGCGTTAGGACGAGTGTTGAGAACCTGTGGATTAAACGAATCAAAAATGGAGCACGTAGATTTCGGACAAGGCGCAGTTATGAGGTGCAAGAGTTATTACCTAGCCAGATAAACTGACAGATTATGCCATCATTACTACATACAAAATATTTTAGTGAAGACCGGAACATCACACCCATATGAGCTTATCAAATTTGGCATTCCAGATTTTGCTCTAATTACAATCACTACTCATCTAGGAAGGCTTGTAACTTGCACCAAGTTGGCAGGTCAAGCTCATGCTTCACCAGGTTGAGACTGTTGGGTCCTTCGGCAACTTTACCTTTATCCTATCTGTTCCATGGGCATCATATCATGGCTGTGCTCTGACCTCAGCTATGCTTGAATAAGCGAAGAAAGAATTTCACTGTGTAGCAATGAACGGTAGATGTGACAAATAAAGGTTTAACATGTTTATTCATCAATAAATGATGATAGATGAGGAGTTCTGGGGTTCAGACAGTGCTTCATCCTGGTGATGTTCAGCAGAGTTGAGGTCTGGGCTCTGTGCAGGACACTGAAGCTTTTCAACTCTAAACATGGCAAATCATGTGTTCATGAGGCTTGCGTAGTGCACATGGAACAGGTCTGGGACTTTTTGTTCCACCTTCAGTTACTGAAAGAAAACAGTAACTCTACAGCATTCTGTACAATTGTTCAACAGTTCGGAGAAGACCGACACGACGTGATATGATATGATATTTAGTTTATCCTAACTTTTCATAGGTTGTTAGGAAATATGCTTTTACCTATCAACATGGGCTCGCTCTGTTCAGAAAAAAGTAGCAAATAGCTCAGAAATGTGCATCTTATCGTCCAGACAATATCTAACATCCCGTTTCAGGCTTGCCTGTGAGTTTATTAAAACCGCTTTAGTTTCTATTCAAGCAGTTTAGTAAATGTTATTATTTGAATTGGATAACAGGAGATTCGTCACGAGCTAATGTTTACATGGATACAGTTAGCAAGTTAAACCGCTACCTCTGTAGCACTGCATTATTCGCTTTATAGGAACGCATCCGTGTTACAATAAAACAGCTATTAATGCTTTCACGAAATTCATTAAATGTTTGTTTATATAAAATCCAACTTACGTTGTTTGGTATCCCAGATTTTGTTCCTGTTTCTGGTATGATTCTTATACTCTTGTACATGACAGCGCCATCTAATGCCTCGGAGGGGCGGAAAAAGCTAAGTATACCATATATTTCCGGTGACGTAGCGGAAGTAGGAAGTCTACTTGCCAGCATCTGAAAGGAATTTAATTGTAGGTATTATGTTATTTTTTGTGTATAATACGACGAATCTGCACTTCGTCACCCTGTAGAATTTTGTTTAACATACTTTTTCTTTTTAAATAACCTGACTGTTGAAATATATGCTGTTAATAGAAAATTTCTCTAGGCTCTCTGAGTGTAACTGACTTATTACAGCTGATAAGTCAGTAAAACTAACTGATTACAGCTGGAGTGAATTAATGGCTTTTTCCTCATATCTAGAGCACTTAATGTCAAATAAGATGTGTGATGGGATTTAGCCAATGTTGTCCACTTGTGTGAGGTGACCTGTTTAGTGTAGCTTTGAGCCTGGAGCATTCCAGATAGTAGGCTTAAATATCTGCATGAATAGAAGCATTGATTTCACACTAGTTTTTATCTTGTTTGGTATAAATGTGAAGAAGGATTTAAGTGCATGACATAGTTTATGTTTTTGTGTAAGTTAGGTGTTGAAATTAGTTGTGTCGCTTCATATCTATATAAAAAATTATCAAAATCAAGGGTTTGCAAAGAGGCAATATTCTAGTTTTTTAAAAGAAAAAAAAACAGTTTTTATAAGAAGTGGAACAAAATATATTGTTTTATACTGCACATCACATGCATTTGAGTCAAGTGAAGTAGGCTTCTGTCATTTCTGTCATCTCAGATGTAATGTTAGGAAACAAAATTATTCCTTTTTAATACACATGAAAACAACGTCAAACTTGAGGATATAGCACAATAACACACAGTGGAAAGTCAACACAATAAGATTTAACTTTATTGTTAATATCCCTGAACAGCAGTATGAACATTTATGCATGGTTCATGCATCTACACTAACAGACAAAAGTTTGAATACATCGTCCAACTCCATGGTCCTTCCTGATTTTTATTGAGATGTGTCTGCTACTTATTCTCTGTAAAGACTTTATGATGCCTCTAATCTGAGGTGCTGTTAATTGGTGATTTCTGAGGCTGGTAGCTCAGAACTGGTAAATTAACGTCTGCAGCAGAGGTAAGTTTTGGTTTTGCTTTCCTGGTGCTTGATGGGTTTTGCTAATACTGTTCTTATAAGAACTGCTCTAAAACACGTCACCTTTTGTGTTTTAAACTAACAACTAACTGTTGTTGTTGTTACTTAATTATCTAATACAAACCTTTGACTGGTACTGTCAATTTGGTAAATATTGTGTCTCCTTCGAGAAGTAACTGAGTTTCAATTCTAAAAGGGTTTATAATGCCCCCCTATAGTGTTGTTTAAGACTCAGTGTTGTTGTATCATATTAATATCCACTACTGGCTTGAGCAGTTCAGCTAAGATGGTAATCACTTTAGATGCTTCTTGGTTAGCTTCACTAATGTGTGATTTCCAGATTCACATTTACCTCATTTGATTGAAATTTTGATTCAAGTTCCATTTGAACTCCCTCACAATTAATACTGTAGCATAATGTCCTAACCACTCTCGCCTCTGCTGCTTATGTCAAACGTACAGATACGAGTGTAACTCTACTTTAAACATGTCAACGTCCTCTTTGAACATTCTCACTGATCACATCTGAGACAAATGTTTGATGTTTGTGTATTGTTCTTTACAGTTCGCTATGGACGTATTGAGGCCCGCGCTTATTAACATCAATGGGAGGATTTACCGAAGAAATGCTGTTAAAGAAGAACAATATGAAGATGAGGAGGAGGAGGAGGAAGCTTACTCGTACTCCGGACCAGGTTGCATGTTAATCAAATGTTTTTAACAAATGACAGTTAAACAAATGATGTGATGCGTGAAAAGAAATACACAAGTACTGCCTAGATTATTAGGAACACCTTGTACAACTGCAAATTCACTCAGACAATCATGTGGCAGCAGGATAGTGTGTTAAAATTCTGAACATGCAGGTCTTCGGTTAACGCTCACATCAAACATCAGAATGAGAAGATGTGTGACTTGAATGGTGGCATGGTTGTTGGTTCCAAGTCTAAAACAGCAGATTTCCTTTTCATCACCTTGTTGATCAGAGAGATTGGAAGGGAATGACCAGACTGAAAGTCTGCAGTATCTCTGTACAACTGTGGTGAGCAGACAAAACATCAAACCTTGGTGTGGACGAGCTACAACAACAGAAGATCACATCAGGTTCCTCTTCTGTCAGCGAAGCAAAGACCAGGGATCTGAGGCTGTCATGGCACAGATTCGCTGAACCTGGACTTTTGGACAGGCTGTGTGCATGATAGAAATACAAAAACTCAAAAAGCCCAGCAATCTCCATACCACGTTACACTGATCACACATTTTCTTCAGTCTGGTGTTTTGATGTTTTTGAACATTATCCAAAGCTTTTAACCTGTATCTGCATGCCATTTGCAAGTGCAGTAAATCATTTCTTAACTCATGAATTGATATTTTTTATTCCTAATGCTACATGAAATGTTAAATATGACTAATTTAAACTAGTATTATTTCATGTTCCGCAAAACCTGAGAGGGCTCTGTTTGACTTGATTCAAAATTACAACTCAAAATGACCTTGCTGAAACAAAACAGTTCTGAAAAGCAAACATCTGTCACTTCACATGAAATGCATGCTCATGCACAGCGAACTGCCTTCAGAGAACAAGCTGACGTTTTTCCTGACGCGACTGCACTGTGACTTTGTGTTCAGATCTTTATCACACAGTTTTTCTGAACAACAACGATTAAAGGCAAATCTTCATCAGGCGTTGTCGGGTGATCAGTTCACATTGACGGTTTCAGTTTCATGTCCGCTTTCATCTATCACGAAAGCTTGAATTGTGATCAATCCCAGAATAAAAATGGCCTGAAATACATAAATGAATTAATAACAAAAATACATTTGATGCATTTATATTTAATTGCATTATTATGAAATAATTAATTCTTCAGTTGTTCATCTTTAATAATTTATGATTTTCTTGTATAAGCTGCTCCCTAAAGTGCTTATATGACAGCAATCATTAGCCTATATCATCTATACCACTTAATCCTGTATTCAGTGTTGCCGGGGTCCTGGAGCTTATTCCAGGAGACTTGGGGCACAAGGCGGGGTACACCCTAGACAGGGTGACAGTCCATCGCAGGACACACACACGTACACACTCGAGCTCATTCACACACTATGGGTAATTTTGGGAAGGCTGATTATCCCAATCTGCATGTCTTTGGACTGGGGGAGGAAACCTGAGCATCCAGAGGAAACCCACCAAGTACAGGGAGAACATGCAAACTCCATGCACACAGAGGTGAGAAACGAACCCGGCCTGGAATCGAACCCAGACCCTGGAGGTGAAAGGCGACAGTGCTAACCACTACACCACTGTGCCGCTCTCATTCTAGAACAGTACTGGACATTTCTAAACTATGAAATAACACGTATGGAATGTTGTTAAGTAGTTAAACAACAGTCAGTTGTACACGGAGGTCAACCGTTCTGGAATAGTTCTTTCAAGAACTTGGTATTGCCAAGTGTATTTGCAAAACCCATCAAGCACCACGATAAAACTGTCTCTCATGAAGACCTTCCCAGGGAAGCAAGACCAAAACCTACCTCTGCTGCAGAGAAGTTGTTCATTTAAAGACACCAGCCTCAAAAATCACCAATTACTGTAACAACCAGCACATCAGATTAGAGCCGTTATGAAGGATTTACAGAGCACAAGTAGCAGACACATCTCATTATCAACTGTTCAAATGATTTTATTGCATATTTGGGATGTGTTCAGCATTGTTTTTACAATGTAGATAAAAAAAATAATCAGGAAACACCATGGAGTTACAAGGTGTGTTAAAACTGGTGCTGGTGTACATGTGGTCATAATAGGGGAAAAAGTTGATTTGGCTTGTTTAAACCCTGACCAATGCAAAAATGGAAAAGTACAGAAAAGCAGGAAATATATGTATAATAATATTTAGATCTGGTGACTGTGCAGGCCGTGGGAGATGTTCAACTTCTCTCTCATGTTCATCAAACCACTCTGTCACCAGTCTTACTGTGTGTATTGGTGCATTATCATCCTGATACACGGCACCGCCTTCAGGATACAATGTTTGAACCATCGGGTGCACATGGTCCTCCAGAATGGTTCGGTAGTCCTTGGCAGTGATGCGCCCATCTAGCACAAGTATTGGGGTTAGGGAAGTATTATGCCATGATATTGCAGCCCAAACCATCACTGATCCACCCCCATGCTTCACTCTGGGCATGCAACAGTCTGGGTGGTACACTTCTTTCATCAGACAACAATACATGTTTCACATTGTCCACAGCCCAAGATTTTTGCTGCTGGCGCCATTGAAACTGACGTTTGTCTATATCAGCACACACAAACTAGTGACTCATCTGAATGTGACTAAAAAGTTAATTTTGCATAATACTGTAGGTAAAATTTTTCTAAAATCCTGACTCTGATTGCTGTTTGACAGTCAGTGACCAGTGTGTGGATGAACCGTGTGACGCAAATAACATTGAGCAGACAGACAAGGGCTTCCGATGTGCCATAGACGTCCCGAGTGTTCTTTACAAGTCAGTATCTAAACACCTTCATTTATATCCATGACTAAGCATGTTCTACGTTTTTGTCTTATTAAAGAGTGACTTATTTCTTAACTATAAAATATCAAAATATCTTGCAAAGACTCTCCGTTCAGGAGTAAATGACTAATAAATTAAACCTGAGATATGATTTCTTTTTCACCTCCAAAGGTACATAATTGGAAAGAAAGGCGAGACACGGAGACGTCTGGAAGCAGAGACTAAAACTACAATCAACATTCCCAAACAAGGAGTTGAGGGACAGATAGGTTAGAAATCTTTACAAATTATTTTAATAAACATCTTCTACTGTTTCCTTTTAGGCTCGTATCTTCTTGAGCATCAAAATGAAACACCTTTTTTTTTTCCATCACAAAATGTTCAGTTGATGTTTATAAGAGTGGAAACCGTGGTTGTGTTGCGGTGGCGTCTTTTGATGCGGTGTAGTTTTGGTTTAGGATTTGTACAGTCTGTTCTCTCGGCGTTCTCTGTGCAGTGCTAAGAATGTACTTGTGCTTGTTCTGTGGTTTTGCAGTGATCGCAAGCTCTCAAAAGGCAGCAGTAGCGTCAGCTGTGACACGTGTCGAGGTTTTGATCGAGAGCTTCCGCAGGAAACAGCCGTTCACTCACTTCCTGTCCTTCGCTCTGAACCACCCACAGGTTCAGGAAGGGTTTAAACGCTTTAGAGAGGAGGTTTTGGATCACTGCTCTCAGGTGGGCAGCAGGTTTTGCTTTGCAAATTGCCTTAAAAATTTAACGAGGTAACCTATGATGGTTTTACACATCTGTAATTAAGCAATCCCTGGATAAATGATGAAAGGATTTTGGTTTATCTGTTATATTCTTTGTATCAGGATTACTGGCACACTTGGTTAAAATTTACTTTAACTGAGGTACATTTTATGTTAAGGAAGATCAAAATTATAAATACTGTCTATATTTTCAAACAATAACATATCTCACAAATATTCACACCCCTGCATTTAGTGCTTAGTGCAAAGAGTTACCCCAGATGTACTACTAGTCCATAATAGAGCATAACATACACATTTACATACGCAATCATGAGCTATCTGTGTGGGGCTTTTTTTTTTTTTTTTTTTGTTATTTTGGACAATAGGAGAAAGTCCATGTGAACACTGAGAGAATATTCAAATCTCCACACAGACAGTAAGCAAGCCTCAGGATTGAACTGATGACTTTGAAGCTGTGAGATGCCAACATCAGGTTATAAGGTTTAGGTTCCTGTCTGATCTTCTGTGTGAGATTAACCACTATATAAAAAATAAATAAATATAAATTTGTCCTAGTTTTTCACCAACCACTGTAGTTACTCCACCAAGGATGCCAGTACTTTTAGAGCTGACTGTAATGTATGACAAGCTAACTTGAGAATGAACAAAATGCATTCTTTTTTTTCTTCACTTTTTTCTCTGGCATGACTTTCTGTACAGGATAAGGGAATTGATGTGAGCATCTTTCAGAAACAAGCCAAGTTGCACCTCACCATAGGAACCCTTGCACTTCTAAATGAACAGGAAGTGATGCGAGCATCTGAGCTTCTCACACAGTGTCAAGGTTTCATCAGGTGTGTCTGAGATCTCTTGAATCTTCGGTTGTTCTTTTTTCTTTTTAATACAGTACTGTGCAAAAGTTTTATGCATCTTCATATTTTGCTTCCAAAGAGCCAGGCTTTCTGAAGGACTTTTTTGGCTCTCATTTTCAGTCCAGTACCTGACCAGTTTCAGAGGAATGTTTTTTGTTTGTTAAGCCACACAATGACCTGTGAATCTTTCAAGCATAAAATCATCCATCTTTAGGCATGATGACAGATGATCAGGCCAGTGGTTAGATCATCATTACTGGTGATAATGAATGCTGAATAGCTGAAACAGACGAGAGAGTTAATGTGGTTACTGCTGAGGTTGTTACATAAACAACCAAATTTTGAATTGTATCTTTAGGCACGACAGCCTGTCACAGTAAAACATTTGCTCCTACTTATTTAATTTAATATACATCAGGCCATTTACATCTTAAACATTCTCCTGTTAGTTTTGAGATGCCTGCAGGTAATCAGTATACTGTATATATGGACCAGGCTTTGTGCACTGGTATGCAGATATGTTGGAACAGGAAGGGCCCATCCCCAAACTTTCCACAAAGATCGGAGCATGAAATTGTCCAAAATGTCTCTTTTCTTATTGCTGAAGCATTAAGAGTTCCTGACCTTCACCTGATAGAACACCTTTGGGATGAATTAGAGTGGAGACTGCGAGCCAGGCCTCCTCGTCTAACTTCAGTGTCTGACCTCACAAATGCGCTTCTGGAAGAATGGTTAAAAATTCCCATTAACACACTCCTAAACCTTATGGAAATCCTTCCAAGAAGAGTTAAAGCTGTTCTAGCTGCAAAGGGGGCGGGGCCAACATCATATGTTTCTAATAAAATTTCAGTTTTAGGTTAAGTGTTTCTTTTGTGCTGTGTATTTATACAGGGACATAACAGAAGGAAAGCCTTTAGCTCTGGAGGTAAAAGGTATAGAGTACATGAACGATGATCCCTCCATGGTGGACGTGCTGTATGCTAAAGTCTGCGTTCAGGATGGGTCCGATAAGTAAGTATCACATGTCAGGTTACCAATAGACTTATATGAATGTTTTTAAAAAAATAATATGAAATAAAATAATTTTTTTAATATAATAATTTGATAATGTGACTATTATGTTTTCTTATACCACAACACAATCCTCAATTCTGATTGGTCAGAATGTGTTAATTAATTTTCTAAAACAGCAGTAATTATAGCTTTTTTTTTTATAATAATTATTTTTTTTTAAATATTACGAGGGACTTCAGTGTCACTTTTTTCTGCAAGTTTCTAACACATACTAACCAGTTCAGAACAGATGAGTTTGTGCTTTCTGGTTTCTCAGTAATATGACAAACAGCATTTTTTGGTGTTATCAACTTCAAGAAAAAGGAAAAAGAGAAGTTGGTGAGGGAACCACAGTTCATTGCTTTTGTGATGCAAGTGATAATCGGACATGTTTCCTGTCACTGTCATTAAACCAAATTTAATGTAACTATAAGTGGACAAACATTATATGCTGTACCTCTTTAATAAAAATTATAATTGTTGGCTACTTGCAGTGGTAATGAAAAGAAGCATGAACATGATCTTTGAAACAAATTTTCAATCCTGAATGCAAATGATGAAGTAATACATGCAGTATATTTCATATCTTGGATTCATTTTAGGAACTAAAAATGGAAAGAAAAGTTTATCTTAGTGGCCTGTGTGTGTACAGATTGCAGCAGATAGCAGACAGGATGGTGGAGTGTTTTGTTGCAGAAGGACTGATGGTGAAAGAGTGGGACAGAGTGAAGCTTCACTCTACTATCATGAACACATTGTTCAGGAATGATCCCTCAGGTACGCGTGTTCATTGTCTGTGTGACGCACCAACACGGCCTTTTTACGGTACTTCCAGTACCTGTGCTTTACTATAGGGGGGTGTACATGAAGTGCTTTTGAATCAGATTAGTTCTGTACCTCGCTGCTCTAGGTAAGCACCCAGTGGCTACACCACAGTAGCACAAACGCTAACTGAATGAAGATAATTAATACAAAATTGGAGCTAATTAATACAATAGCGAAATCAGCAGCCCTGGAGCACACAAAACTAGTCTGTAGTAGCCGAGGCACTGTCTTTATCAAGCAGCTGATATGTGTTGGACAGAAGCCTTGTAGTGGGACTGTGTGTTCTGAGGGTGTCAAGTGATTGCACAACATGTTCTTAAGGTCACACCAACTTACTGTAGTTTGTACCAACATGCTCTGGTGCTTTGGATTAACATTTAGAGTTGTTATCTTTGGAGACTTTATGATCATTCCTCTTTGTAACTGTCTGTTGCATTTGCAAATATCTTGTAAATAATACACCGATTACTGCTTTTTTGTTTATACATTATATAGTAAATGGTTGATAGTCAGCGCCATTTATGTTAAATAAGACAAACCAGGACATGTGATGAAATTCCTCATGAAACAAGGTGTAAAACAGAAGCCAGAGTAAAACATTTGAATGGTGCAAATGTATTAAAGAAGGTCGTACATGAATGACTGTAGTCGCTCCCTTGAATATTCTGCGAGTGGAACACCTGATCCTTGAAAATTGATTGATAACTTGGTGCCATCTTGCTGAAGAGACTCCTCTGTCTGTGGGAACCGTACTTGCACATTACACGGACTCGGCTTACAAGGGACCTTACTGGTTATTGTCATATCCCAAGATTCTGACCTTGTTCCATGGCATTCCACATGTTTGGGCCATTAAATGAGTTCCTGGGACGGAGGCCAGTGTTTCAGACGTGAAGCAGGCAGTCCGATCATGGCTCTGTTGTATTAAAAACAAACAAAAACAACTTTGTACCTTTATGGTCTCCAAGCACTAGTGAAACACTGGAATATGTGCATTAGTGTAGCAGGGTTTTTTATATAAAAATAATGGGAGTTTTACTCTGTGTTCTGTTATTCTGTCCAATCAAACCTCGCTTTGACTTGAACGCCCCTCATACTTTTTCATCTTGTGTTTGGTTTGGCTATGAAATCAGGGAAGGAAGTGTTTTTTATATTTCTAAAGAAAAAGAAAAGAGTGGGAATTAAACACAAAGCCAATCTTGGTTTCACTATATCTTTATTTTTGTATGTTTCCTACAACCTAGACCAGGTCGTATCAATATCTAAGACATCTGTAGTGTATGTGCAACTGTTACTGACATTAGTTTTCACACATTTCCACAAAGCCAATAACAGAAAATACTCTCTTGTATCAGAAATCTAATATATCAAATTCATGGAGTAAAAGGTGTGTTTTAGAAAAGTGCTGTGAGATTCCTCGCGTTCCTTGAGTCAAGGTTTGACTCCTTGGTGTAAAAAAGGTAGTGTGTATATATAGATGGGATTGCATAGGATTTTATATAAAAGAATTTTGGATACCATAGAATGTACGAGCAATCAGAGCTAACAAAATATATATTTGCTCCAGTGTTGGAAAGTTGAATAAAAAAAATACAATAAGAGCAGCTGGTTAAAGGTTCCTTCATACAGTATCTAAAGCTTTCTGTATCTGTATTTTAAACTTTTTTTTTTGCACTTAACTTTTTTTTAATCAATTGCCCCTAAATTTGCATTATAACTGAGTACTGGAACAACAGACTTCCTTTTCTTTACATGGACACAATGTCAGAATGAGCGACTGTGCTAATGTGTAGCAGCTGTAGCAGACGAGTCATTCTATTATTTGCGGTACATTCCATGTCTGTTTGATAAGTTTTATTTTGTTCTTTTTTTTCCTCAAAAAGATCATATTTTACCTATTATGGGGAAGCATGTTATAATATCACACAAACATCATGTGTATCCTATGCTTCACTTAGCATGAAAATTGTAATAATGTTGCCAAATTGAGCATTTTATCCATGACTGCTTTTGCAGTTTCTTGGTTTCAAAATATGTTTACGAACATTATGTTTTGAAAGTTTATGTTTACGATTAGAGCTAACAACAACAATTTTTTTATTATTTATTTAAAATTTTTAAATACAAAATCATGCATTAGATATATATATATAGTGCTAGTGACAAGTCTGGATTTATTTTTATTACATTTTAGAAAAAAATGGAAATTTCAAAACTATAAATTATCACATATTGGCATTAGGTAAAGGTTAAATAACAACAACAGCAACAGTCAATTGTTATTTTAAGACCTGAAGGTCAGCTGTTCTAGAACAGTTCTTGCAAGAACACTATTGTCAAGTGCATTTGCAAATCCCATTAAACACTATGATGAAACTCTCATAACACTCTCAGTGTCAAGAACTAACCTGAGGTGACCAGAAGACGTAGCTTTAGCGGTTAGCCCTTTGTTGCGTGAATGGTAAACCCAA
>JAQMYJ010000006.1:17441924-17460523 GCA_030014305.1 Clarias laeviceps | reverse complement strand
AATGTAGAAAATAAATCACTAAACAAAAACAAAGAAATTTGCAAGTGACCCCAAACTTTTGAACGGTAGTGTATGTTGTTAACTCACAGGTCCGGAATCCCTGGTTTGATCCTGAGCTTGGTTCACAACATGTTGGTAGGTATATACAATAACTTAATTTGTGTGTGTGTGTGTGTGTGTGTGTGTGTGTGTAGCACCTTGCAACAAACTGGCTGCCTGCCTAGAGTGTATTCCCACCTCACTGCCCAGCTAGGCTCTGGAGCCACCAAATACCTCAAGGTAAATGAACGAATGAATTGTTTTATTACTTCTGCTGCAAAACTAAAAAGTACTGTCGATTATTTGATTTGTTTTCAAACTTTTTTAGTATTACATCCAAAGTCAGACCATAAAAACATGCACATGAGCTGCAAAGCTGTAAATAATAGATCAAGTGTTCTGTGAATGTTTGTGGTGCATAGTATTCGTGTCTTGATTTAATTCAAAGCTGCTAAAATGTGCCAAAACTTTAACAAATAAATTAAGTCTTCTTTAGTCTATTTAAATTTTAGTATTAAGTCTCCTTATGAAAAATCTGTGGATCTCCATTAAAAAACAAAACAGTAGGGTCTAACTGGAGTGGCTACAAATTCAGCTCCACACACTGTATCTACTGTATCTATAATATTCTGTATGTGACAAGGAGTATGATGTAATCAGTCCAGTCTTTCCTATCTTGTCTTGAATGCTTTTTAAAGGCTTCCTAGTCGTCCTGTGTCTAGTAGCACATTTAGCACCAGGCTTTGTACTTGTGATCTATGGTTTGTTAAATGCAGACGTGCCGATAAAACCAGTATTGGCAGTGCGCAGAATAAAGTGCTTTTATGTCTTCTGTTTTCTCTTTTTCATCTCTTTCATCTGTCTCTTTGTGTGTCTCTCACACTGGTTAATTAGTCAGGCCTCTTCCTCCTGAGGCTGCAGCCCTCTCCCCAAGAGGATTTGGCTTGATCTTATGTCTCCTCCAATAGGTCGTGATTAATGAGCCTTCGGTGCTGTAGGCGTCGACTTCTGGGCCTCTGCAAAGTGAACATAGAAAACAGCTGTATCATGTTGGAGATTTAATCTTGTAGCTTGTGTGCTCTTGGAAACATGCCATGATCTTTTTACTTTTGGTGTTTGGGACTCGATTTTTGCTCGATTGCCAACTTGAGGTATGGGATCAGGTAGCTGAGCACTTTTCTCATTCCAGGAATTTCTGAATGTTGATCTATCAGCAAATTAGTGGCACAAAAAAGTGCAAAGATCAGCAGCAGCAATAACGGTCTGGTCTAAGTAATTAAGGAAAAGTCGATAATTGCAGTAATCTATAGAATTAGTGGTCAGCACTAGAAGGCGCCTCGTCAGAGCTTATAGTCCTGCATCTTGAGTGCTGAGATCAGACAAAAAGCTTCTCACGCAGACAGATCCAATGTCCTGAACATCTACCGCACAAAGCTCAGGCAGTTACAACAACATGCTGCATTTGTAAGAGACAATAAAAGAGAAACTAACATCTATTTTACTGTAGAATGTTCAAACCTTTCAGGATTTTAATTCTAGCACTTTTCTGCTCTTGTTTTGTTAATGCTATTTCTTTGATTGTTTTTTATTCTCCATGCTGTTTGTATTATGCTAATGAATTCTATGCTCTGTTGTCAGAATCAGAGCTATTTCTAAGCATTATGCTGTCTCTTCAAGTTTGGCACTTGTTTTAGGATTGTCAAATTGAAATCCAGCATCCGTAATGTTTTATTCTGCTTTCTAGCGACAAGCTCATATTCAAACATTTTCCTTTGTACTGGGGAAATTGTTGACTCAACACTCATTTATAATCAAATTCTAAATCGTGTTTGGGTTTTTTTCTGTCAGAAAATAGCTACAATATAACTGTAAACTGTGATTTATATGTAATTTTATCTATCTTTTTGACATAGAAGTTATTTTTTCCCTTCCTTATTCTTTTCCTCAAGGTTAGCATGCATCCATGCATGATGTAACATTAGTAACACATAACCACAAACTGGAAAAGTAGTCGTGAATGGATGAATTATTCAGATTTACAGCTTAATGCAAAAAAAATAAAAAATAAATAAAAAAACCTTTGACTGAGGGGTTTGTGAAATCGTTCATGCATCATTCATCACACATGCGGTGTAGGCTGATTAGTGTTTCTAAGTTCCTGTAGGGAATGATTGAGAGTGTGAGCGTTTGTGCTTGTGCCCTGCGATGGGTCGGCACCTAATCCGAGGTGTATGACAGCCATTCGCTCTCTGCTAGTCTGTCTTGAAGATATTATGACCCACCAAAAATGCACTTTGTCAGGTTACAGAGAAACTAAAAAAATTATCACTGGTCCAGAAGATTTTCCAACTTTGGGGGGAAAAAAGGATGAACCTTATGACTGCTTCTTACATACAGTATATTACATGAGTAAGAGTGCATTAATAATCAACATTTCATTTGTCTTGTAGTTGGCACTACTGCCTGAGCTGCTCTTAGAGAAATTTAATCAACACCTTCTGACACCTAGTGATACTGCCTAGAAAGTTAAAGATCTACTAACGGACCTTTGCCTGGTGGTAATATTCACAGGTAAATTAAGATGAATTTTACGTTGGTATAACAAAAACACCAAGTAAATACAATGAAGTGATGAATTAATGACAGTTTAAAAATAACATGAAATAAGAACGCAAACAAAAGTGTTGATCTTCATAAAATATACAGTAGACATTAGTGATCCAAAATAGCCTCAGGTTTTGGCAACAGCTTTTATAAAATCCTAGCCTTTTCCCAAAGGGAATAAGGTTAAATTTGTATACAAGAGTCTACAAGTGAGAGCACCGTGAGCCCTTTTTGAATTCGTAATTATCCCAGTGATTTACTGATACGTAATAATAATAAGTAGATAACGGAGCGTTAATGGATTCGCGCTCATTAAAGCCTGTTGCTGTTTAGAGGCTTTCAAAGCAAAATGAGAGGAAATGATTAATACGTGGGTGGATTGTGGCATCAGACTTTGCTGATGGTGGTAAGGTTCTGATGTGTTATTAGGGAAGTTGGTTTAAAGGGTTTGTTGCAATGAGGTGCAATCGCGCTTGGGTTTTGTTCACTCTTACAGCATTGATCATTTGCATATGAATTCAAAAAGCAAAACATCTCCCAGAGAGTCCCACAGTGAACATTATCCACCACATGACAGCTGGATATCTGGTTAGTTGAAATTACAAAACAATGCCATAGGGGACCTATTATGCAAAATTCACTTTTTTGTCATTTTTAGACATTTTCATGGATATCCAGTCTCCGGAAACACACCAAAACTAAAAGGAAAAAAGTATCTTCTCTTTGTCCTTTTCCATTTTTATATCGACAAGGGCTTAAGGAAGCAAATCAGATATCCCCCCTTACTGTGACCTCGTATACAATACCCAGAGACCCTCCCCTGTCTAAAGTCTCAGCTCTTCATAATCTCTGCTCATCTCATAGTTATGCCATTCTCTAGGTGCCACTTTTAATAGCTACAGTAAAAAGGCTGTAAAAAGTAAAAATAGCAGCTAGTGGCTAAGTGTTATCTAAATATAAAGTGCATTAAAATAAAATGTATTATTATTATTATTATTATTAAGTGCAAAAGGATGCCCTAGCAGTCTTTAGCTCTAAAGAAGGGCTAGCCTTATTCAGCTCTTAGTTTCGCCTTTACCTATTGCATTGCTAAATAGTGAGGATGTTATTGTAAATCAATGTCTGGGACGGTGGCTCTGTGGTTAGCACTGTCGCCTTGCACCTCCAGGGTCTGGGTTCGACTCTCGCCTTGGGTCTGCGTGCATGGAGTTTTCATTTTCTCCCTGTGATTGGTGGGTTTCCTCTGGGTTTCCTCCCACATTCTAAAGATTAGGCTAGTTGGCATTTCCAAATTGTAGTGTGTGAATGTGCATGTGATTGTTGAACGGAGGTCCTACCATGGTTCTAAAAATGGGAATAAATACAATGGTCACCATTGGCCTCCACGGTCCCTAGTTGGACTACAGAGGTTCCTAGATGGATGAATGGAATATCCTGCATATGTTTCCCCCCTCATTTAATTGTCATAAATGCACCTGAGAAAAGCCAGAAAATGTGTGGAAAATGCTTGATAAGGTCCGGAACATGATCTGTGTTGACCTTCAGAGTAGAATATATAGAAATATGTTTGTTAGACATTTGTACATGTACTGAAATGCAGCATGAACACTTTCCCACCCACTCAGTAAATGAGTCCTAAGTCCACAGGCTTGTTCATCTCTAAACATCTGCTCTATAGTCATCTCCTACAGTCCTCCATCACCAGTTACTCATCACCTAAATGCTCGGTCATGCCTCATTAATGAGAGCTACAGATAGCTACAGTATTTGGAATCTTACAAGGCATTGCTGACTTGGCCTAGTACAAGCATCCTGCAGGGTTGTGCTATATCCGATTGCAAACGTCTACATACCCACACAAACTCAAAACAAAAACAAAAAAGAAATATATAACATCAATGAATTTAGACTGTGAATGGTGAGCTGGTTCATAAGTTATTAAAAAATAAAATAATACAAAACATTTTTGCTAATGTAAGTTGGATAGGGTATATTATTTGTTTGTACATCACCACTCACTCATGCAAGTTTTTCCTTTAGAACATTTGAAGAGTCCAGCTTTTCTTTATCTATGGTGGCCTCAGGTGCTCCTTCCTTGAACTACTGCAACTCCTTCCTGTGTGCCCAACTGAGCCTTGCAATTGCTCCAGAATTTAGCTGCGTGACTTATTTTTGATCTTCCCGAAATCCTCCCACATGACTCTAGATTAAAGTGTCTGTTAAATACTATTATAAAAATATGCATGTATCAACCGTACTTTTAAAAAGCAAAATGTTAATGTGTAAGTTCCCCTTGTGCTGTCAGGGCAGCTCTGGTCCATCTGAGCATGATTCCCCAAGACCTCTGGGGTGCGCTGTGTGTCTGCAATCGAGACATTAGTGACGGATACTTTAGGTGCATGAGTTGCAGGTTGGGACTTCCATGGAGAGCAGACTAGTTTGTCTGGTAAATTCCATGGGCACATCGTTAGATCGAGATCTGGCAGCCTTGGACTTTTTGCCTGCTAAGCACCATGCATTGCAGGCTGTGATGCACTGGATGCTCTGATGCATTTTGATCTTCACCAACATTGACTATTTTTCAGTAAATTTGTGCAACATTTGCTGGGCTGGCCTTTGGTCCCCACAGGCATAGATTAACCTTTGGTGCCTGTGATCCTGTCACCTGTTTACTGGTATATAATTGAGAATCAATGTTATTTAGTTCACCTGGTGGTGGTGTTAGTGTTGTGGCTGATCGGTGTAAATGTAAAATTTATGTTTTTTTGAAAAATTGAAATGATACTGGTCTAAAATCTCTTAATGCAGGATTACAATTAATAAACAAACAACTAAACCTGGCCCTGTGTTTTTTTGACTTGGTTTAGAAAGCAGCCTGAGCAAGGTGCAATCCAACTACATATCTAATCTTATTGCACAACCAAGTATTAAGAACATAGTATTAAAAACTTTGGTTAAACAGGAACACAACAGTATTAAAATGAATGAATGAATGAATCCTGTTTACACTTTTTAAAATTATGTTTTTTTTTGTTCTCTTGTTGTAAAGAGTTAATGATTTCCGTCTCCAATTGCTTTCCTTTGTGCTGAAATTTTAACAAAAAGTCTTTGTGGACAGTCTGAATTCAGTTATCCCAAAGGGAACAATCTGTAAGGTTACCCTGAACAAGAAGATGGTGCTGTACATATGTCAATCTAGACTAAATTTCTTATATCTTCATGTAAATATATCTAAATATAACGCAAATGTGTAATAGTTATACTATAGTTATACTATCCATTTCTCAGATATGTTTGAAGAACCAAATTATGCCATTTGTTAACTAGCATACAAATAAAACAACATTCGCGGCTAGGCTTAATCTCTGTATAGGGAAAGAAAACGCACAAGGTGATTTCAAGTGTACTGACTATACGGACAGAACACAGAGACATTCTTTTAGGCATCTGATGGTTCTTTAATTATTAATTTGACACGATTTAAAGCACTATGCTCTCAGGGTTTGCATTACGGTGCCCTAATGAATATTTACATGGCTTCAGATGAATCGCTGTCAGTGAACCAGTGGGGAAAAAACATTATTGATTGACTGTTGTAATTATACCTTATATATGGAGATGATATTGATTAACCTTATTCTATTGCAAATTCCTTTTTGAAGTCATCTTAACAGTAATTTATTTACATTTATGCTTGCTTGTAATTTATTCCCAGAACCCATTACGTATGAATTTTTATGCAATTTTTTAGGTATTTGATAAATCACATTTTCATTTGACAAGAAGTAACTTGGATTACCGTGAGTTAGATATTGTCCCATGATTGCTGTTGAACTTTCAGAACAGTTATTCACATCTATGCTGAATTGTGTAACCGGTCCACCACTTGGCATAATTATGGGAGGTGGCAGGAAGCTGGAGAACCCAGAAGAAACCCACACAGATGCTTGAACATGCAAAACTCCACACACACACACACACACACACACACACACACACACACACAAAATACCCTACGCTCCAATGTGAAATAGAAAGCAATGTTAAACCTGTGTGTTCTTCAAGGTACTTTCTATTTCTGTAAACATAGCAGAATTAGGAATAAGGTGTGTGTGGGTGGGGAGCAGAGTGTTTTTGACAGCACAGTACCAAAGTAGTCCAAGAATTAATTAGAATCTGGGGAACTGAATGCAAATGTCCTAGCTTATACTCTATGGGTGCTATATTGATCATACATATTTATCATAAACAGGTTGAGCACGTGTTCCTGTCATCTTAATTTATTTCATTGTAGCAGCAACGGTGGCTTGATGTAGAGTCACCTTCTGGGTTTGCAGTTCGAATCTCCACACGGGTCAGCATGCATGGGGTTCTCTGAGTGCTTTGTGGGTTTCCTCTAGGTACTCCGGTTTCCTCCAATGGTTTTAGGCTGATTGCACTTCGTTTCCAAATTGCTCTTTGTGTATGATTGTAACCACAGTGTATCTCACATCGTCTACAGTCCAAAGACATGCAGATGAGGCTAATTAGTGTTTCCAAATTGCCCTTAGTGTTTGAGTATGTCAGGGGTAGCTCAGTGTTTAAGGTATTGGACTATGGTTCAAAAGGTCCCAGGTTCAAATCCCTCAACCACCTTGAGCTGCTCTGGATAAGGCCTAAATGTATATACATGGATACAATAGATTGTCACCCTGTCCAGGGTGTATAAGGTTTGCATTTTCGCTGATGCTTTGTGGGTTTCCTCCAGGTACTCTGGTTTCCTCCAGTGATCTAAAGACCTAGACTTATTGGCGTTTCCAAATTGCACTTAGTGTATGATTGTGTCTTGTAATGGGTTGGCACTATAACCAGGGTGTACCCCACCTTGTCTCTGGGATGGGCTCCAGGCCATGTGCAATCTTTACATGCAGGACGACAAATGGTATGTAAAAAGGATAAACGGATGAAAGGTTTGATTTTGCATTATTGTCTTATGACATTCTGTATTATTCATAATAATTAAGACTAAATGAATCTGGACATTCTCTCTATTAGTGCACATCTTTTTTTTTTCTCACGAAAGTGTGTTTGAGAGCGCGCGCGCGAGAGAGAGAGAGAGACACACACACACACACACACACCTTTACTTGATGCTGAGCTCCTGCCTGAAGACATCATTATCCCTCACTCTTCAGTGAGCAGTGTGTGTATCTGTGCTTTAGGACGATAGACTGAAGAAGCTCTTTCCTCCACATCCACGCGCACGCACGCACACACACGCACACAGCAGATAGATGGCCGGTTTAAGGAGTGCAGTGCTTGTCCATGTCCTCGTGTCCGTGCTGGCGGGATGCTGCGGTGCTCAGGGCGCTGCGCGGGGCGGGAAAGAGCCGGACAACACCGCCGCCAATTTCCTGGAAGACGAGCAATGGCTGTCTACGATCTCTCAGTACAGCCGCAAGATAAAGCACTGGAACCGCTTCAGAGACGTGAGCTCGCATCTCTTACATGTGTTTCATCCATTGCAGGCTTTAGGACAAAATAACAGGATCAATAACATTCATACCTGCATAACATATACATCACATGAATTCAGTGCTCATGAGGAGAAAAATGTTAGGTTTAAATATTGCACAACCTGTTTAAACGACCGTATCAGTGAGTGAATTTAATAGTATTTATTTCGAATTATTATTATTAATTATGTTATTGATGATGATGTTATTGATGTTGTTTACGTGATCCTGTGGTTTGTTTTGTTATCAAGTACCCTTTTTTGCCTTTGATCTCATTCCTTTTTAAATGAGACTGAGACTCTATACTCTCTAAGCCTGGCTATTTCTAAGTATTTGTGTTTTCTTATCGAAATGTTAGTTACTCAAACCTGCCTTGTAGCCTAGAAATGTCAATTTGTGCCTCTCTGTCACTCCAACCATTTACACTACCTGTCCTTTTAACTGACTGCTTTTTAGCTTTAAACAGTGGGCTGAGTGATTATATTCAGGACCCAACCGGTTCACCTAATAATAGATTAGAAATTCAGCTGTGGATGATTGTCGCCACGCCTAAGTCACAAAAAGATAACTCGTTTAGTTTCCATAATCATCTCCTTTATTAAAGAGTAAGCAATAAGAGTGTAGAGTGTGTCTATATATACTGTGTATATATAAAGTGTATGAAGTCTCGCACCTTCAGGGTCGAGGGTTCTTGGGTCTGTGTGCATGGAGTTTTCCCCATGCTCTTTTTTTGTGCCGATTAGGTAAATAGGTGTTCCCAAATTGCCCATTGTGTGTGTGTGTGCGTGCGTGCATGCATGCCCTGCGATGGATTGACACCCTGTCTCGGGCATACCCCACCTTGTGCTCGAAGTCTCCTGTGATAGGTTCAGGATTGCATTGGATAAGCAGTATAGAAGATGAATAAATGAATGAATGAGAATGAATTCGAATCTGGAAAACTGGATTCAAATGTCCTAGCATATACTGTATGGGTTGTATATTGATCATACATCTGTAAACAGGAAGGGCATGTGTTCATATCACTTTAATTAATTTGATTGTAGCCGGATGGTCGCTTGATGTAGGGTCACCTTCTGGGTTTGGGGTTTGAATTTTCACACTGGTCTCTGTGGAGTTCTTTGTGTGCTTTGTTGGTTTCCTCCAGGTAGTCCGGTTTCCTCCAGTAGTCTAAAGACCTGCATTTTAGGTTGATTTGCATTTCCAAATTGCCCTTTGTGCATAATTGCTTTCTTTCTTTCTTTCTTTCTTTTTTTCTTTCTATGGGCTGGCACTATAACCAGGGTGTACATCACATTGTCTACAGTCTAAAAACATGCAGAATAGTTTAATTGGTGCTCCCAAATTGCCCATAGTGTGTGAATGAGTGTGTGTGTGTGTGGTGTGTGCGTGTGCCCTGCAATGGATGAGACCCTGTTCAAGGTGTACCCTGCCTTGTGCCCAGTGTCTCCTAGGATAGGCTCCAGGCTTGTACATGATAAGCAGTATAGAAGATGAACGAATGAATGAATAATAATGTACTAATGCTTATACCCTTATTCAGATTCTAATGGTGTAACAACCGCAAAACAAAAAAAGAACAAAAGAAGAAAATATTGTTTAATTTAGGATATTAATGAGAATTAGCTAGGGTAAATGGTTTCTAAAATTGCATTCATTCTTCACTGAGCTACAGATCCAGGATGTGTTCAGTGTGTAATTTAATTAATTATTTTAACCTTATTACAGCAGCACATTGGCTTGCATCTCCAGATATGGGGGTTCTAACCGTGCCTTCAGTCTGTGTACAAGGAGTTCTGTGTGTGAGCATGTTCTTCCTTTGGTTGGTAGGTTTCCTCCCCCAGTCCAAAGACAGGGTGTAGGTTAATTGTTATTTCCAAATTGCCCTTATGTATGATTTGTGTGTGAGTCTTGCACCCCAAGTTTCCTGAGATAGACTTCACAGGATAAGCAGTATGGATAAAGGATGGATGGATGTAAACTTATTCCATTTTTACCAGTTCTGTCTCAATAACCATGGTGATCATGGCTTGTTGGCTTCTTACACATAGGTTAAACGGTCTGATAGGCTCATTAAATCACAATTAAACCACACCTTGAAGGTCACCTTAGAATTTTTTTAGATCCCATTACCTACAAATACCATTAAATGTCCAGAATCAGTCATGGGTCATTTGTTAAACTGTTTTCTCTTTTCATTGTCACATTAACTATTTTGAAAAATACAAACACCACAAGTTATTAAATAATACAAAATAAATACAAAGGCATCGAAACCTGTAATCATTTCCATATTTTCTCCAGCATGGACACATTAGTAGTGATTAGACTGCCGACAAATGGCTATTGTCTGTATCTGCGTAAACTCAAGCTCATTAGAGATTTATAAATATAACAGGATTGTAGCTGCAGATTGATTGGGGTCTGTGCTAATCATATTGTGAGCGTGGCATGATTGAAATTGAACCAGGGCAGCTTTGCTAGGCTTGTGGGGATGAGCAGTATTGCTTCACACCTACGACATCTTCTTCCAAACGGGGGTTCTTGATTAGCGTCTGTATGCCTTAATCAATATTTATTGATTGTCACATGGCTCTGTCTGCACTGAGAAGGAGTTTTACAATGCAGCAAGAATAAGGACAGGTATGACTTCATAGAGCTGCCTCACTCCTTCAGCGAGACAATGTTTTCTTCCCCCAAATCACAATGTTTGAAAAGGAGGGAGAAAAATGTCAGCCGATGCCTCGGCTGCTCCCCCAGGAGCTGCCGTCCGCTTGAGTTAGGGCCTGCAAGACACATATTGGTTTATTTATTTCATGTGAGATTCTCCTTTGATGAGACAGCAGGATGCCTGAAGCAGGAGCAGGACAGGTGACAGGTGACAGGTGAAGAGAGAGACACAAGGAGTCAAGCTGTGGGGGAAGCAGCTGCTGTGCGTTAGCGAACTCTGGCTGGAAATTAAACAGATTTTTTTGCAGGTCGCTATAGTAACTTCAGATTAAAATACGATTTTATTGATCGTGTTTATTCTAATATCTGAAACACCTAGGCTTGTGGAAGTATAAAAGTTTCACATCAACACATTTATCTGTCACGGATTGATCTCACATTAGTCTACTTTTTTTCGAAAGTGTCACCAGGTGACAGGTGAGGGGGAAGTGATGCACAAGAGGGAGCAGCTGCTGCGAGTCAGGCTACTGGAGTGAGTTTTAATTTATTGAGTGGACCAGTGGAAAAAAATAAATGGATTGACAGCTTCACTGTTGAAGGATGAATTACGCTGTCATGTTGCTTTAGGACCTTTTCATCTCTTCATCTCTGTGACAGTACACTGTTAGCCATTTGATCTGGATAAAAGGATCACCCAGGCAATATGACGATATATCAATATCATGATGTATTAACATCATGACAGTGTAAACGTCATGACCACTTGCAGTATCATGCACATGCACAAGATCCTCAGGTATCTGTGATTATGATAGACTCGCTCCTGCTCATTTAAAACAAGCAACTGATTCTGTTTTTCTGCTGTTCATTTTCACTATAAAAGAAATACTGTATATTATAAAATGACTCTAGGGCTGGAATACCATGGTGTGAGGCACGTCACCGCCTCAAACACATAATTGCTTTTTTTCTTTCTTTCTTTCTATAAATTCTCGGCTTCATGAGAGCACAATTGACCTCTGCGCTCAGTTCTGAGAAACGGCTGTGGTAGGAAAATGTGCATTTTATATTCGAACGAAATAAAAGGAGAAACAGTTTATTTGGAAGAGATTATATAGCAAGGCTGTGGTTAAATTCTCAGTATAATCTATATTTCCCCAAACCCAGAACTTCCTATCTTGCATGTTAAAGCATTCACAATGCAACAACTGTTGAAGTGAATATAATGAACACTTACAGTACAGTAAGCTAGTACTAAAACCTAGGTGTCTTCTTGTATCTTAGTAGAACATAATCATTTACATTTAAAACCACCTACCGTTCAAGTCAAAAGTTTGGACACATTAATTCAATGATCTTTCCTGATTTTAATTTCTTTCTACGGTGTAAAACAATGATGAAGGCATCCAAAATATGCAATGATCTCTTTTGAACGGTTGGTATTGAGATGTGTCTGTTACTTCTGCTTTGTATAGCTTTCATAATGGCTCTAATCTAAGGTGCTGTTAATTAATGATTTCTGAGGCTGGCAGCAGATATACGTTTTGGTCTCGCTTTCCTGTGAAGGTCTTAATGAGAGCCAGTTTCATTATGGTGCTTGATGGGTTTTGCAAATGCACTTGACAATACTATTCCAGAACAGCTGACCTTTGTGTCTTAAAATAACAACTGACTGCTGTTGTTTTTTAATTAACTAACGCCATATGTGTTATTACAAGGTTTTGAAATTTCCAGCATTGTTCTAGAATGTAGAAAATAAATGGCTAAATAAAATATTGAATTAGATGATGTGTCCAAATCTCAGAAATTTGAAAGCTGGTTCGGCTGCCTTGGACCTTTGCCTGCTATGGCTGCTGTCTGTGCCTGTCAGGCTGTGGGGCACTGGGTGTTCTGGTGCCTTTCTTTAGTAGCCAGCTTTTACTTTTTTTTTTTTGTCATCGTGTGCTGCATTGGCTTTTCTGTGGGATCTGATAGCCTCTGTTCCCCATAGGCATCAATAAGCCTTAGGTGCTGAGGAGAATCGATAATCAGTGTTATTCAGTTAACCTGGTAGTCGTGTTAATGTAATGTATGTGAAGTATCAATAATTTAAGATTTTCAGTTTCTTTTAGTAAAAAAAAAAAAAAGTTAGATGAGTAAAAATGGATTCGTAATGGATTGGTTTCAAAATGCCCTCTATGACTGAAAACTTCTATAAACACCATCTATGATTCAGCAGATCCATATGAAAGGTGTGTTCTGTTGTGAGAGCTGAAAGAACAGAGAGAATAAAGGATGTGGTATTAAAAGTCCACAGAGTTAAACTGGCCGCTTTTCTCTGCATTGCCTAGCATTGTATCAGTCAATTAACTGAATAGATAGATGATAGTAGTTGTTGACACACCGGACATGTGTGTCTCTGTCCTTTACGCACTGACGGGACTCATTTTCCACAGCTGCCCCCCTCCCCCCACCACCACACCTGCTGATTTCTCAATCACCACTTGCTAACATTATAAGGCTTTGACAGACTTATAAACAGAAAGCCTTCAGGTGTACAGGCTTCAAACATCTATCTAATGATTTCCATCCGTTTGAATATTTTACTCCTCTCAATTCCCAGTTCTGAGCTTTCTAAAGCCAGAGTTATTGCTGTGACCCTTGTGGGAAGCATGTTTATTGGATCAGACGAGCTGTGTAACTGCAGCTTGTTTGTCTGCTGTGATTCTTTCATCACAGAAAGAGCGAACAGAATGTAATCCTTCTGCTGGTTTGAGATATGCTTTCATTTGAGTAGCATGTGAAATCACAAATCCCAAAGCACAAAAAAAGGACAGCAAATATTAACGGTTTGCTTTATTCAAATGTGAACCATTTTAAATAGTGCAACTCTTCCGATTCTTGAACAACAGTCATTCTTTTTTTTTATTGTATGTAAATTACTTCACATCAGGAGTGTCATTTCTTTCAAAAATATATGCATCTTTCAGAATTACATTCTTGAAGGTCACTTATGTAGGCATATACTGTATACTATACCCGTGTACGAATGTCTTTACAATGCAGTGAGCGATGCATAGTTGATCACAGTAGATTGCAGTGCTTCACTGTTGAATTTCATTACTCTCACGTGCATTTAAATAATGTTCTTGTGAAAAGTGCTACATCTAAATACTTTAGCCAACAATCATAAACTGTGAAAAACATATCAATTTGCATATGAATGTAATTACCCCTCACTGTGCCACACAACAGGAAACACAGCATCGTCTTTTAGAAATAATTAAGTTGGATTTACTTTCAGAGAACGTGTGAGGAATTACTTGTGGATGAGAAGTAGGTGATGCTGACTTAGTCCTTGCCTTGTCAGTTCTATAGTTTAGCTTTATTCAAAACAGAAACATCGTGATAAAAAAACAAGCATGAAAACATTTAAAATTACCACCAATATGTCACAAATTACATTTTGTTTTTGTGTACAGTTTCATATGGGGTTTCATTCAATCTGTAAAAGTAAACAGTATGAAAAGAAAATTCAGAATATTTATTGTAAATTTATTGTTGAGGAATTTGTATGCAGGTTTTTGCAACTATATTAATCTAAATAAAATATATGTTAAAAAACATAATTAAAGCACAAAAATGTATTTATGTATACTGCCAATTCTAAACTATAAAAAAGGACTGCTCCATTTTATTCATTTCATTCATTTTAATCGATTGCTTTGAGTTATGGATTTATTAACCATATGCACATACATTCAAATTTCTGATCTTAAGCAAGATTGTGAACAGGAATGTACAAAAATAACATTTTAAGTACGTAATTAAAAAAATGGCAAAACATGAAATGTAGCTATAAATAATAATAATAATGATAATAGTAATAATAATAATACCATAATCGGCATTGTTGCGGACTTCAACTTCTTTGCCCTACAGTATGTTCCCCAATTAGTTTGCTTTGTGTGTTAGCTGTGTCTGTAATTAGTGTGAACAGATCTGTGCCCTGAAAATCGATCAATATTACAGTATCCTCATCACATGCACGATTCATGTACATCATAAACAACAAAATGCAAGATTTGTCAGACAATTCTTCACTGACAGTCTACTAAATGAATGAACTTGTAATAACAAGATTATTTGTTCTGGAGTTTTCTAGTTGCTTGTGTGCTGTTCAGAATTAGTGCTGGAAGGTGTAAAAAGCCAGATGCTTACAGTAGCTTCGGGTTTGTAGGGATTAGAGACATTTCTGTGTCGAAACACAGCAGTCAGCACCGATGTGATGTGATGTTAAAAAAAAAAAAAAAAAAGAAGAATTTCAACATATTTGCATTGTCACATATAGCTAGTGTCACATGTATCTTAATCAGATTCAACAACAAAAAAAACATCTATGATATTGGTTTTGATACACTTTCACAGTGTACAAGGTACAATTAATATGAACCCAGCCCTGAAAATGAGGAAATACTCACATGGAATAAAGGAGAACTAGTAGGACGTGAGGGAATGATTTTGGGGAATTGGGGCAGGGAATGAACTGTAAATACTGTTTCACTTGACAGCATTTTTCACATTGCTTACAAACACTGCACACAAAGACTCACAGTTTGTTCACAGCCACATCACCCCGACAGCATAGTAAAAACAATAGTGTTGCTCTTGTTGTTCTGCTTTACAGTATAATCAGCCAGTAACCCCATGATTTTCCCATTGATCTTAATTGTAAAGTAACACATTAACATTGATCTGCAGTAATTGCAACAAACCACAAAAATATATTTGCATTCACTGTAATTTATAGCCACGTTATGAATGTAAATCAAATTGGCTTAAACCTTGTTGCTCGTATATATCGGGTACAATAATACTGTCGTATTATATTGTCAGTACAGTGCCAACGGCAGTAGAGACACAAACTTGATTAAAGCAGAATATTTCTCAGAGTAATTCTTTCCACATACAGACATTACAATAGACTGTATATTAAACAAGTCCTAGAGCTAAACCTAAATACAGCGATATAAAAAAAAATACTTTTCCTTGTCTTTGAATGTATGTTTTTTTACCTTTGTGTCTTTCACCTGGAGATGTGCGTACCCTTACAGAAAGATTTAAAGGGGCGCAATTATGCAAAATTCACCTTTTAGTCATTTTTAGACTTTCATATTAGTTTCTAGTACAGTATGTACAAAAAAAAAAAAAAAACTGAGCCAAACTAATTTTGAATGAAATGCTACAATACCAGCATTATTTCTGTACAGTTTCATCTTAGCAACCTAAAAATCTAAGCATTCCCTTGCGCACTCCTGGTCTGATTCTATATACAGAGTCAGTAAGTTCTTCGAATGTAATGAGATGATGTTTGTCCTTGAACTGTTCTTGCTGTAGAAAGCAAATGTAATGACCAGTTCATAGAGACTCATAAAATCATTCCGTTTGCTCTGATGAATCTCTTGACCTTTTGAAACACAGAAACCTGAACATTAAATCAACAGAAATTGTCTGAGTACTGTATAACCAACCATTCCTTACAAATGGCCTACATTTCCTCCTACTCTTCATTTGGTGGAGATACGCAGGGGACACTGCTATTTGGCTCAAGGGCATCATTTGCTTCATCTGCCTCGAAATTGGCGGCACCTCACACTTTATAAAGTGTGTCATGTTGCTGAGAAAAGGCAGTTCAGTGTCATGTTGACACTTTCAGGCTTCCTGACACCTGAGACGCTTAAATGGAAATGACACCAGAGATGCTGAATAGAAATGTTCGATACACAGTTCCTCTGCCCAAGTTATGAGTTGTTTGTGGTGGAAGTTAGTGGCTATTATGTGTGATCTGCTGTGACCTGGTACATTATTAACCACAAGGGAAGCATATTTCAGAGGTTACTTTCTGTCAGAACAATGTAGCTAATTTAGTTTCTGTACCCTCAGTGGCTCAGTGGTTTTCTGGGAAAAAATTCTGTCAGATTAGCCGTATGTACAGGTATTTAGCTAGAATTAATGTGAAGATTACATACATATTCATATAGTATACTGTACACACTATCCTCTCTTAGTTGGATATAATATATCTGTAGATTTATATTTCTGTAAATATAAATTATATCAGAATCTCATTCACCTCAGGAAATATGTGTGTGTGTATGTACAGTGGGGAAAATAATTATTTGATCCCATGCAGATTTTGTACGTTTGCAAAGAAATGAAGGGTCTATTATTTTTATCATAGGGTTATTGTAAAGGATAGAGGCAGAATATCAAGTAAAATCCAGGAGAAAAACACATAATACATAGGTTATACATTGATTTGCATTGCAATAACTAAAATAAATATTTGATCCCCAAGCAGAACATGACATACTTGGTGGAGAAACACTTGTTGGGTAAGGTTTGCACACATCTCAGAATGGTCAAATGGATTTTGGTCCATTCTTCTCTAAATCCTAAAGGTTTCTTGCTTGTCGCTTGGCAACTCGACGCTTCAGCTCCCTTCATAAATTTTCTATAGGATTAATGTCTAGAGACTGGCTAGGCCACTCTATGACCTTAATATGCCTCTTCCTGAGTCACTCCTTTGTTGCCTAGGTGGTATGTTTTGGGTCATTGTCATGCTGGAAACTCATCCATGACCCATCTTCAGGAGGTTCTCATCCAGGATTTTAAAATACTTGGCCCGTACAGTATATTGGCCCCTCAATGCGGCAAAGTCGGCCTGTACCTTTAGCAGAGAAACAGCCCCAAAGCATGATGTTTCCACCTCCGTGCTTGACTGTAGGGAGGGTGTTCTTAAGGTCATAGTCAGCATTTTTCTTCTTCTTCCTCCAAAAACAGCAAGTCGAGTTGATGCCAAAGAGCTCAATTTTGGTCTCATCTGACCACAGCGCTTCCTCCCAATCCTTCTCTGTTCTTTGGCAACCTTCAGATGGGCCTGTGCATGTGCCTTCTTGAAGAGGGGGACATTGTAGCATTCAAGGATTTTAATCCAAGGTATATTGTGTTAACTATAGTTTGTTTGGTGTAGTCCCAACTGCCTTGAGATCATTCACAAGCTCCTCCTGTGTAGGTCTGGACTGATGCCTCACTTTTCTCATGATTATTCTTACTCCATGAGGTGGAATCTTGCATGGGGCTCAAGACCAAGGTCGATTGATGTTTCTTGTATTTCTTCTATTTGCGAATAATCACTCGAACAGTTGTCTCCTTCTCACCAAGCTTGTTGCTGATGGTCCCATTCCAGCCCTAGTTCAGGTCTACAATCTTGTCCCCAACGTCCTTTGACAGCTCTTTGGTCTTGCCCATGGTGGTGAGAACCTTCTTAAATTAATCTGTGTACCTTATGAACACATAACTAGTCTGTGGGAGCCAGACTGTTGGTTGGTAGGGGATCAAATTCTTATTTTACTCACTGAAATGCAACTCAGTTCATAATTTTTGATTGATATTCTGTCTCTATCCTTTAAAATAAACCTATGATAAAAATGATAAACCCTTCATTTCTTTGTAAGTGGACCAAATTACAAAATGTACAGGGGATCAAATTATTTTTATATTCAGTGGGGAAAATAATCATTTGATGTACACTACCGTTCAAAAGTTTTAGATCACTTTCTAACTACATGATAGTTCCTGATTTTTATTTCTTTCTACATTGTAAAGGAATGCTGAAGGCGTCCAAAAAATGCATTTATCTCCTTTGAACAGTTGATATTGAGATGTTTCTGCTTCTAATCTGAGGTGCTATTAATTGGTCATTTTTCAGGCTGATAACTCTAAATGAACTTCTCGTCTGCGGCAGAGGTA
>JAQMYJ010000006.1:17413348-17433810 GCA_030014305.1 Clarias laeviceps | reverse complement strand
CTTTGGTCTTTCCGACATTGAGGGAGAGATGATTCTCTTGGCACCAATGTGTCAGGGCACTGACCTCCTCCCTGTATCATTAAATGAGCTTCAGTGTGATTTGCATATTCTCAGTAACTGAAGATTGTCTTTGCACGAGTCATTATGGCTTTAACTTTTTGTTGCATAACAGGGCCTGAACATTAATACTGTATGTCTGTGGAATACACAAACAAATAGTTATCAAATATATGTATTTGGATAGACAATCAAGTGGAGGTTTGTTTCCCTATGGGAGGTCCCCAATTAAATTCAGACTGTTGGCTTTTAGTTGGGTTTTGAAAAAACAAGAATTTTCCAGCATTGTTTGAGAACCAATATACACACGGCCAAAGCACAATATTGGTGGTGAATTTATTTTTTTCTGTTGGCTTTTAGTTGGGTTTTGAAAACAAAGAAGATTTTTTTTGCAATTGTTTTAGAACCAATATTCACACGGCCAAAGCACAGTATTAGTGGTGATTTTATTTTTTTATGTTATACATATAATACAGAAAATGTGTCAAAGAAGCTACATCTAAGGTTTATGAAACATGGATGTGATCAATCTTGCTTCTCTAAAAATTTCAAGTAGCTAACTTCAGTCTTTTGGAGAGATGATTTTATATGTGCCTTAAATGTTGTTTAAATGTTTTTTTTTGGTAAAAAGTTAATAAAGCAAACAATCTGTAGTATCAATAACCATGTCAAATTCATGTTGCAATATCTTAAAAGGTTTGGATTTTAGAATAATACACTTTGTCTTTTCATGTGAAATCTAAATTGGCCAAGTTTCATCTGAATGACAATTAAGATCATTGAAAGATTTGAATAATGAAAAAAACAGACACAAGCGCATGAAATTGTATTTAGCAAATGTCTTTCTTTTTATCTGATAAAACGAAGCATAAAATCAGAAGATAAGAAGCATTAAGTATTATGAAAAATTGTGTTATATGATCCTATCTGAAAATTTACTTTGTCACCTAGGTGAGACACTTTTTTTCGCACCAATACCATGTATTTGCCGATAGCATTCTCATGTTTAATAGAAATTAAAGCAATGGTCTAACTTTCTAACTTTCATTTTAAGTCTTTGAGAAACAAATTCTAATAAAAAATCTCAGACACTATGGCATGATAAAAGGGAACATTTGGCATGATAAAACCGAACATCTATTTATATACACATTATGCTCATTGTTTAAGTATAAATACTGAAGCTACTGTATGTTAAGCATATACAACTAACAAGTAAACTGCCTGGCATATCACCATTTGCTATTTGCTGTGTCAGTACAGTATATTACCGCAGAAAGGCTATGGGTAACTATGGTTACTAAAGTTATCATTAGACTTTTTCTATCATATTGTAAAAAAAATTATTCCAAAGATATTCTAAAGATATTGAATGAGTTTGAATACTGCATACTTATTCAATCTTTTTATAAAAATGCCAAACACATAACCCCATTTGAAAGCAGCATTAGACTTGATCCATCCATTTAACACCTTGAAAGAGGATGTAAAGAGCTACAGTATATACATCCTGGTTCTTTGCAGAGAAAATGTACTGCATGTTTAACATCCCCTTTATTCCTTTTATCAATTTATTTCTATAACAGCCTAGTGGTTTTGATGGGACTGCATGTAAGGGTTAGACAAGGCATTATGTTCTCTCGTCAATTATTCAATCAATGCAGTCTTTTCAGTCTCAAGGTTCTGGGTATTCTAGTCCACATTCTAATAAACTGGGGGGAGAAATGGGCACTAAGATGTCTGTAGTCTATACAAATTCAGATTCTCAGTAGCCAGAAAGCTTCCTTTATATTGTGTGACTGACAAAACTATCTTGTTCAATTTTTGTTTCACTAAAGGGCACTCTGTTGGTCTTCATTGGTGCCTTGCCTGGCTTGATCGCCTAAAACTGTAAGGGCGTGAAGCTGCAGACTCCTGTGTTTCGAGCACATGTGCCAGACCAGCGTGGCTTTCAGATGCAAATATAAATCTGGCTGAATATTCTCAGACGCTCCCAGTAGGTCACGCTCCACTTACACCAAAGCATATTTAAAACTAAAAAGGTCTGTTTGTAGTACTCACAGTTTTCTGGTCTTGTTTGCCCATGATGTTGTTCAGAGGATTGAACTTTGCATGGTACAATAACCTTCCCTAGGGAACTTGATGTTTAATGGTAATCCTATTCCAGATTTCCCTTTGATGTTATAATAAACTCCAATCTTTTGGGGAGGGATTTTTCTAGATTTTGGAATATGGCTGATGGGGTGTGTGTTCATTCAGCCACATGAGTATTAGTGATGTAAGGTGCAACAGCCCTAAGGTGCAGTTGGAATTCCAGTTCATCCCAAAGGTGTCAGTGCCTGAGGTCTGGGCTCTGAGGAGCCGCTTGAGTTTTTCCTCTTTAACTTTGGCTAACTATGTCTTCCTGGACCTCACTCACCACACAACAGGTGAAGGGATATTGTATTGTAACGTTAGAGCATACAAAGACACCATATACACTTGTGTCTATCTAATTTTGTGTGTAGGAAAGACTCATTTATGAGTGTGATGGTCAGGTCTCCACATACAGTATAGTGTGTATTAGTTATTACGTTTTTGTACATAAGGTGTTATTGAAGGTGTGTATGATTGTGTCTCTGGGTTGGATAGAACTATCCATCAAACTCTCTCTGTCTCCCTCTCTCTGTGTCCTTGCAGAGTACATCTACGTGTGATAAGGCACCTGGCTTTAATGGTTTAATCTTAAAGACAGATAACATTGTTCTGGCTGGTATCTCTACTGTCTAACAGAGCGTTGCATCTAGTCTCTGCCCGAATAGCTTTAGCGTTAGCATTAACACGAAGCCCAGGAGAGTCAGAGCCGCATCTGGACAGTTATGCTCCATTAACCCGAGCATCCCACCACAGTGTCCTTCTGTATAGTGGGTAAGCTGGTGCTGTCAGCTGCTATGAATCTGCCGACCTTCGGGACGCCCTGGTGTGAAGAACACAGCTCATCTCACCCCCTCCACATCAACAGTCACAACCAGCTTGTCTCAGCATGGTGGGAGTACAAAACCGGCTGTGTAGTAAAAATGCGCATTAATTACTGAAAAAAACAAAAAAAAACATTCCATAGCGCTGGATATAGTCTTTGCTGAACACGTACATCATAAACAGTGTTTATGTTCTGTATGTTCAGCGTCCACGGTCATCAATATCATCAAGTTAAATTTCACATAGCAACACACATCTCTGTTTAGTATAAAGGATTGTATTCCCACTGAAGGCTTTTATTTACACATTAGGTGTTAAAATGAACAAGTGGTGCTGTGTTTGCCTTGGCACAGCATATTTGTAGAGTAAAATAAATCTGAGGAGTGTGAAAGGCGGTGAGCGTTTACTGTTTACTAAGCATGAGTAAGCACTGAGAGGGAACTTATGTTTCAGTCTTGCTCGATGCTTCAAAAAAAAAACAGCACTTATTTTGTATCTTTTAATATTCCTAAAGCCTACATGCTTTCTTTGTAGAGTGGTTAAAATATCAAGGGCACTCTGTGATCTTCAACAAACATCTCTCTCTCTCTCTTTCTCTCTCTCTCTCTCTTTCTGTCTCTCTCTCATTTCGGTGGCGAGCCTCTGTTGCCATTTGTGCAGAAATACCCCATGAGCCACAACCTGTGCCTGCTCTGTGGGCTAATCTGGGGTGGCTAATCGTATCAGCACTTCTAGGCTAACCACAATTAATGGATCATTCTCAGCATTGAAGTATTAACATGCTTTGCTATGCTAAGCTCATGTAGTTAGCTTTGTGTCCTGGACTGAATTTTGGTAGCAGTTGGGTCTCTGTTTTGCAGCGTCCATTCTTGTTTGGGTTTTTATACAGTGCAGTGTCTGTGTGTGTGTGTGTGTGTGTGTGGGGCCGGTCCGCTCTGCACAGTAACCATGTGTCAATTGTTCCAAATGACTAACACATTGTTTGTGTCTGTGATTTGAATGCATTTAGGGCTTTTTTAACCCTCCATTGGAGCATCAGAAGAAGTGCATGTGCCCAGCTTCAAGATAACAGTAGTGATCAATTTTTATTTAGTTCTGACAAGCTACAGAGGCATTTTGCTTCTCAAGTCCTAAAAAGAAATTTGCATGGTGTTTATTTCTTTTCTGACACTTCTCCGTGCAGAAACATTTGAACATTTGATCTGGACAACTTACATTGGATCAACTTACAGTATAGTGTCAGAGATGGATAAACCATAGAAATATCTGCTCTCTTTCCTGTTGCACAAAAACTGAAAAGACTAAATAGTCTGCACCTTTTTTGGAGATTTGAAACCTGACCATTCCACAACCATCCATGGCTGGAAAACCATGTCAGTTTCATTCATTCATTCATTCATTCAAAGACCATACCAGTTGCATTCATTCGTTCAAGGTTGCTGGGGGCCTGAACCCTAACCTAGGATTTAGCGCACGAGACAGGGTACACCCTGGACAGGGTGCCAATCTACTGCAGGCCACAAACACTACTGGCAATTTGGGAACACCAAATAACCTAACCTGTATTTCTTTGGACTGTGGAAGGAAACCAGAGAACCCAGGGGAATCCCACCAAACCATGGGGAGATGATGCAAACTCCATGCACACCACTAACCACTACGCCCTTGTGCCGCCCGCCATGTCAGTTTAATTGGACGTTGTGTCTTTATCCAGCAGTCATGCATGTTAATCAGAAGCACATGAACAAGTAATTGGCTGCACAAGTTTTGCACTCCCATGAGGTGATGACTGAATAGGGAAGACAAAAAAGTAATAAGCAAGCAATGGCTAAAATCCTGAAAGTACAACTTTTAATGCAGTGTCTTACAAATATAATAAAAGATTCAGAAATGCAGTCAGGCATACATATTAAAATGTACCAATGTTGCAGTGTTATTCAGCAGCTATCATTGAAAAGAAATCAAGAAATGGCTACATATACATATTTTTTCCCGGTTTCTCATCTACACCAATATGCTCCCACTTTTGTTGTTTTCCCACAGATGGCCTTGTTTATTTATGTTGATTTAGTCATCTGGGGCAGTGAGCAGATTTTTAGCCTTGCCTCTGGCTCAGGGTGTAAAATACTTATTTTAAACACTATAACAGGAAAGCAAAGAATAAGCTTTAGTCATTTTTTTTTTTACTTTTTTTTTTTATGTGCATTCATGCTCATCTTCTTGAGTAGATAATTTCGTACAGAACATTTTAAAGACTAGCTTAAGTAGTCTGTCATGTGTGTACTGCACATACAGTACAGTATTATTTGATTTGTCTTTCACTAACATGTCTTCTTATGTATTTCTCTTTTTCCACATTCCTCCTGCTCTGCTTCCCAAATGGAAGGAAGTAGAGGTAGGTAATTTTGTTTTTCAATTGGATGTCTTTCTTGTTTCTATTTTTTTTTCATTTATTTATTTTAATGCAACTTAAAAGGTGAAACTAATATATGAGATAGACTCATTCCATGCAAAGCGAGATAGTTCAAGCCGTGATTTGTCATAATTGAGATGATTATGGCTTATAGCTCATGAAAACCCCAAAAAATCTGAATATTACATGCAATAAAACAGGGATTGTACATGGAACATATCGGATCTCTGAAAAGTACAAGTACGTATATGTACTCAGTACGTGGTTTGGGCCCCTTTTGCAGCAATTACTGCCTCAATGCGGTGTGGCATGGAAGCTATCAGCCTGTTGCACTGCTGAGGTGTTATGGAAGACCAGGATGCTTCAATAGCGCCTTCAGCTCTTCTGCATTGTTCGGTCTCATGTCTCTCATCTCTCTCTTGGCAGTGTCCCATAGATTCTCTATGGGGTTCAGGTCAGGCGAGTTTGCTGGCCAATCAAGCGCAGTAATCCCACGGTCATTGAACCAGGTTTTGGTGCTTTTGGCAGTGTGGGCAGGTCCCAAGTCCTGCTGGAAAAAAGTCAACATCCCCATAAAGCTCGTCTGTGGAAGGAAGCATGAAGTTCTCCAAAATCTCCTGGTAGACGACTGCGTTGACCCTGGACTTAATAAAGCACAGTGGACCAACACCAGCAGATGACATGGCTCCCCAAATCAGTATAGACTGGAAACTTCACACTGGACTTCACGCATCTTGCAGTGAGTGCCTCTCCATTCTTCCTCCAGACTTTGGGTCCTTTGTTTCCAAATGAAATGCAAAAGTTGCTCTCATCAGAAAAGAGGACTTTGGACCACTGAGCAACAGACCAGTTCTTTTTTCTTTAGCTCAGGTAAGACGCTTCTGACATTGTTCATTGTTCAGGAGCGGCTTGACAAGAGGAATATGACATTTGAAGCCCATGTCCAGGATCCGTCTGTGTGTGGTGGCTCTTGATGCACTGACTCCAGCCTCAGTCCACTCCTTGTGAAAGTCCCCAACACTTTTGAATGGCCTTTTTCTGACAATCCTCTCAAGGCTGCAGTCATCCCTGCTGCTTGTGCACCTTTTTCTTCCACACTTTTCCCTTCCACATAACTTTCTATTAATGTGGTTTGATACAGCACTTTGTGAACAGCCAACATTTTTTTTCAATTACATTTTGAGGCTTTCCCTCTTTATGGAGGATGTCAATGACTGTGCTTCCTACTGAACCAGACTGAGAGACCATTTAAAGGCTCAGGAACCCTTTGCAGGTGTTTTGGCTTAACTAGATGATTAGAGTGGGACACTTTGACCCTAGATTATTGAACCTTTTCACAATATTCTAATTTTCTGAGATTGTGGATTTGGGGTTTTCATGAGCTGTATGCCATAATCATCTCAATTATGACAAATCACAGCTTGAACTATCTAGCTTTGCATGTAATAAGTCTATCTCATATATTAGCACCTTTTAAGTTGCATTACTGAAATAAATGAACTTTTGCACGATATTCTAATTTTTCAAGTTTCACCTGTATAAGTGAAATGGCAGCATGGACCTGTGCAAATATTTAATCGCAATAGGCTGCAGTTTTTACAGGTAGTATACGCATAGTCAGGAATTAATGTGGAGTTTGTCAGTAATTTAAGAATTTTTGGGATTTTGAATTGATATATAAATAATGGCAGACATCATTTGTTCAATTATTTGGTGTTAGCCTAGATAAATACTATTTCTCTCTGACGTAAATAAAAATATGAGAGAGAAATACATGTATAGCACAGCATCGTCTGTTCTCTTTTAATCAGAGAGTGTGTTGCACAGAGTGCCTGTTTCCTCTTCTGTTACCGTGGGTGTGAACTTGTGTCAGGTGTTGATCTGTGTTCCCATAGTGACAGAGGCATGAGCTTTTTTTTAAGTTACTTAGAATGTTTAATATATGAAGTACCTATTAAAGAGAGCCTCTCGTTGTAATTTATTCAACTGTATAATCATGTACAATATTCATTCATTAATAATCGATTATTGTTCTGTTAGGATGATTACGTCAGATCTGTGGACGATCCCCAGGGTTCTGAGGAAAGTGAGTACATCAGTTTCTTCTTGTTGGTGTAATTTATTTTTCAGTCAAATTCATGCAGTATATCTCTGCTTTCTGTTCACTGCTTCGGTGTGAGTTGTGCATATTTTAGCTTTCCTTGCTTTTAAAATTGAATTTTGAGTTAACAGCTTCCTCACATATGTCTCTAGTCTCCCCTTTACCAAAGATGATTAAATCAGACATTTAAGGTAATAGGATCATTTCTGACATGATTTTCCCACATGCTCATTGTTCTGCCGCTAACAAGTACTCAGCATGAAATGCTCTTCATCTTACAAACACAAACCTTTGCCACAGAAGTGTTTGCCACAGAACCTTTGCCACAGAAGTGTTTAAACTCTGACCTCAGCAGTGAAGATAAAAATAAATATCACATAAAAAGGAAAAAAAGTGGTTTTGCTGGGAAACAGAAGGCATTTGGCTGGCATGGTTTTGTCCCCATGTCTCCTGTGTAAGAAGCATCGCTGCAAATCAATAAAGTATTTTTCCATTTGATCACATTATACTATGATGAAATGTTTTTAATTTTTATGCCCGTGGTCTCCTCGAGGATGACTACACAACCATCCACAGGGCACTGCATTAACAGTCATCAGATCTCAAATCAATTGAACGCCTGTATAAAATTTTTTGACAATTAAGACAATTAATGACGCGTACATGCACAGTCCATCAAAATTCAAGATAAGGGAATATCATGAGAAAGAATGGCATTCAGGTCTTCAGAACAGTTGGAGAGATGTGTAGACTCAAATATTGGGTTATGGTGGCCCAATACCTTGCACCGTGCTGTTCTTTTCCAGTATATATATATATATATATATATATATATATATACGGGAATAAAAAACTAATTACTGCAAAATAGCAGCAACAAACCGTTTTAACAACAACAAGAAAAGAAAATTAGCTCACAGCCAGGGACCAGTTCTTATCGTTCACATAAAAGAGCCGGTTCATAGAGCTGACTCGTTAGCCACTGATACATCACTGTTACTAAGGAGTAGTGATGTATCAGTGGCAAACGAGTTCCTGAATTGCTTCTGTCTTGTTTTGTCCATGGCTAACATGAGCTACAAAGCTAACTATTTTCTAACACAAGGCTGTATTAAAAATATAAATATCTCTCTAACCACTGAACAAGGGCACTACTTGGTGTCTGGGAAGGGGGGAAGCATTATACAGCCCACATAGTGCACTAGTTTTCCATTATACACTATTTGGAATTCAACCCTGGAAAATTTAATTAGTACAACTAGTTAGAAAGCTTGAAATGGCAGTATTAATTCTCTGCACATCGTTTTATGTAAGATAAAGCACAGCATATTCAATAGAATCTCATTTGCAACAGAAGCACTGAATTAGCTATGGCTAATGCTAACGCTAGCAAATGCTGAAGAATCACACATTTGTACACCATCTGAGGTGATCATGTTATGATGACAAATCAAACTTCTGCAAAGTAACATCCTTATTGCCTTCTTCATGTATTTTCACACACTTGTTTCTCTTTTAAATAAGTTATGAAGACCACCACAACATACTGCATATGAAGATAGTCAGCAGTATAGAAGCTATCAATTGCTAGGTTGCTGACCAATTGCTAGTGTTACAAAGCATCAGGTAATCTGGTAGATTTTCTGCTATTTTTATTTTTTATTTTTTTGCCTGTGACACTTAAAATATAAATACAGATAAAAAAAAATCATAGTAGCCTTATGTCACTAAACGGTTCTTTTGCCATTAGCTGTTGTGACTGTTGTCATGGTAGTCTGCAAAAGGTGATCATGATCATTTGCACTCACTCACTCATTGTCTATACAGCTTAATCCTGTACACAGGGTCGTGGGGGGCATGGAGCCTATCCCAGGAGCCTTAGGGCACAAGGCAGGATACATCCTGGACAGAGTGCCAATCCATCACAGGGCACACAAAAACACACACACATACACAAACTACTGGCAAATTGGGAACTCCAATTAGCCTAATCTGCATGTCTTTGGACTGTGGGAAGAAACAGGAGAACCTAAAAGAAAGCACGGTGAGAACATGCAAACTTCATGCACACAGAGGTGGGAATCGAACCTGGCCGAGATTCTAACCCCAACCCTGGACCACTAAGCCACCGTGTGACCTGTTATGATCCTTCTAAGATTCAGAAAGCTTATCATGATAAAGAAAATCTCCCTGTCCTTTTTTTCCTTCCTTTTTTATTTTCAATATGGCTTTGTGCAGATTTATGTGCTGATGCTCCAATATCATGACTGCAGAACGGCATTTATGTGTTCTTTTATTTAATTATTTATTTATTGTTTTTAAATCAACCCTTCATCACACACAATTTCTTGCTGCTACAATTTGTACTCACACCTCATCTTGTTGCCACTATTCATGCGACCCATTCCTGTACTCACTGTCGTAGATAATATCTACGGGTTTATTTCATTATATTCAAAGTCCATGACTTTGTCTGCGAAACATTTATTTAATTTCCAACCATTCGCCCAGATAAGCTTTTAGACTCAAATTGATCCAACACAGCAGCATTTAAAGTTATCTACAGCAAGCTTATCTTTCCTCTTACATGATGTCACTATAGAAACAGGATTTCAAGTGACAGCTTTCTAGATAAAGTTTAGGATAATTTTGTATGGTAAGTTTACATTTCTTGTAAATCAGTAGCACAAAGCCTAATGCTTTGTAAAATCCTAAACCGAAGACACAAATAGAAACCACTAAAGAGCTATCCTTAAACTGTTGTATTATTTGCTATTATACCTTTAAATGTACATAATAAAAGAAAGCAGGAACCCTTCCTGGAACTCTAGAGCTCTTACTTTTGTTTCCTAAATCTCTTAAGGCTTTAAAAAGCAGCCAGAAACACTTTTTTTGTGGCAATGGAATCAAGAATTACAGCTTTTATTTTTCATTTCATGCCACTGTTTTCAGTGCACTAGTGCTGTTGGATTGGGGGATAAGCTAAAACAGAAGCTAGGAGCTAGAAAACAGAAATGATAGAGAAAAAGAATGTGGACCTGGGGTCTCTTATTGAAGTGGAAATTGATCTTTTGCTGTGACAAGTGCCTTACATGCATTAAAAATGCTTCATGAACTCTTGCATGGTTTCTTGCATTTGCCCAATTGTGGACTACAGTATTTCTTAGACACGGTTTCTGATCATCAATGCTGTCGTCTGGCAAATTATTTCCACACAAGTGCAAATTGTTTTTACTTTACAACGTGAAACCTGGGGTGCTCATTGTTATAATTAAATTTTGATTGTTTTTTTCCCCTCAAGTGGAATCTTAATTGCCTATAATGCAGGGTGGCACAAAACAGAGTTAATGATTATTAGTATATTAACTACAGTCAGTGGCTAGCCAACCCACTCACTTCTCCTGAAATCATATGGTCTCACGTCGAGATTAGTGACGATGAGCAGACTTCCTCTTGCTTTTAACCCATGTCTCTCTCAGTTCTTGTATCAGTGAGAATAAGTAATGCGTCTGTGACTCAACTCAGCACTACGTGATTAATCAGTGCCTCAAAGGAACCACTCTGCAGTGCAAGTGTCACCTCCTTCTCCTGCTGAGCTAAAAAACAGAAATCGGTGCGCGAGCAATCTGTCACTGCTGGATTACCTTTCATAGTCCTGCATTTCTAAATGCTTGGGTTTTGAAAGCTCACCCATATGAACAGAGGTTTTCTTTTGTTCATCCAGTGCTCTTGAGCAACATTGAACAATGGTGGTTTTTATTGGGTCAAATAACCCGAATCCCACCCCTCCTTCTGTCTCATACGGGCTTCAGGACCCGCAGCGGCGGAGTGATTTTGTATCGGCATCAGGTTAAGGGCATTGCCCAAAGGCCCTTCAGTGGAAACCTCCGCCCCTTCGCTCAGCAACTCAGAGCCTCAACTGCCTGAGCCACGCTTCATCTAACAGAGGTGTACAAAAGCTATTAGGTTATGTTATCCAGAAATATTGTACAGTTTTTGAACTCATTATACTATGTTGTGTTTTGCATGCTGTTTACCATTATGTGCAGTTTCTTACATTAGTAATGTCAGTCTGTTGTAGATTGTAATGTTAAATTCTAAGGTTTGTATTAAGGAGGCAGAAAGTAATACAGCTCCATGGTCTCTAAAATTTTATTAATTGTATTGCGGAATCCAGGTAGGATTAATGGTTTCTTATCAGTTAATAGGTGGATACAATTTTCCCTGTATAGGTTTTCTGAGCTGGTGGATTAGGAAAAGAACTGCAGGGTTTTATTTCTCTAGCTAGCTTTTTTCCCCCTTTTTTTTCTGAAGGCTGCACTTTGCATAATTTACTTTGATAACAGACAAGCTGCTCAGGGATAAATAGTTTAATAGCTTTTCAAAGAAAACACTTTGTGGATAGAATCACAAAGTATTATTAATATATCCAGTCATCCATGCACCCATCTCCCCATATACAGTCATGTGTTAAAGTTAGTAACCCTCTTTTAATTCTATGGATATAGCTTTTTGCATGCAGGCTATGCATATAGCCATTATTTAATTAACAAAATGAAGCCAAAAAATAAATAAAAGAAAAACATGTGGGCAATACTAAGTACCCCCTTTACTGCTTCCACTGGATTTAGGAGAGTAAGTTGCAGCCCTGTGCTGCTTATCATCAACCCTGGATTAATTGATCATCAGTAGGTGTGCAGACCTCTATAAAAGCAGAAGGTTTGGCATTTTGCTGGTCTGGAGAACTCTGCCAAGTGGGAAAGAGTTAAGCAATGGTTTTAGAGTAGCAATTATTGCTGCACATGAACAATTTGTAGCATAATATATATATATATATATATATATATATATATATAGCTATAGCTATATCTCAGGCCCTACAGGCCTCACTGAGCAAAGTGGAGTTGTTTGGTCTTAACGCCCAATGCCATATTTGGCAAAAAAACAAACAGCTTTTCAGCAAAATCACCTTATTCTCACTATCGAGCATGGTGGTGCTTGTTTTACAGCCACAGGACCTCGCAGTCACTGAGTCGACCATGGACTCCTCTCTCTCTACTATTCCAGAGTATTCTAGAAGCAAATGTGAGGCCATCTGTCTGACAGCTAAAGCTTGATCGAAATTGGGTCTTGTAACAGGACAACGATTTTGAAGCACACCAGTAAAGCTACATCAGACTGGTTGAAAAATAAAAGAATCAAGGTCTTGGAATCACCTAATCAAAATTGAGACCTCAACCCAACTGAAATGCTGTGGCAAGAATTAGGATAGCTGCCTAAGTGAATTCACAAAAACCTTAATGAATTGAAGCAATATTGTAAAGAAAAATGGGGCAAAATTCCTCCACAATTATGTGAGAGATGGATAAAGCCATACAGGAAACAATTACTTGAAGTTATTGCTGCTAAAGTTGGATATACAGTGGAACCTTGGATTATGAGTATAATTCGTTCCGGAAGTGGGCTCGTATTCAAAAACACTCGTAAACAAATTTAATTTTCCCATAAGAAATAATGGAAACTCAAATTATTCGTTCTACAGCCCAAAAAAATAAATACATAAAAATAATTAATACAAAATATAAAGTAAAAATAAAACAAATTAATCTGCACTTTACTTAAAAAAAAAAAAGTAAAAATAAATCCCGACAGATAAGTGTTTCCGTTTGTGCACGCAGCAAATCTTTGCTCGTCTTGCGGAACACTCGTAAACCACGTTACTCGTAATCCGAGGTTGCACTGTACAAGCTATTATATCATAGGGGTACTTACTGTAGGATTGCCCACATGATTTTTTTTTCATTTTTGGTTTCATTTTTGTTAAACATATATAATGGCAATAATATAAATAAGGTAAAAGGTTGTTGTTCGTCTGAGGTTGTATTTGCCCAATACTGAGACCAGTTACGATCAGATGTTTTTACACAAAAACACAAAGAATTAAAAGACAGGGTACTAACTTTTTCACATCTATTTTCATTCATCTTTTTATTTATTTACACAGATCAATAATTCAAAGAATAGAAAAAATAGGTCAGTGTGAATGAATGAAGTGTAATGATACAATATACTGTATGCAATACATAACATAAACATGTTGTCATTTGTTGACATTTTGCTCCAAGAGTAGTCTCTGAGTTCTAAGTGGGTACAGCAGTTACATGGGTCCAGTTAGGTCACAGATCATGCTGAATGCATCAATTAGAGGAGGAAAAAAACACAGACAAACCAGCAAAAACAAGATGATTAGGGTAACTGGGCTAATTTCATATACAGAATTAGGCCAGCCTTGACTTATAAGTCAAGGCTGGGCAAGGTGCAAGGCAAGGGAGCAGTGTTTGTTGAGTCTTCTATTAATGAATGAGCATGTCAGTCTGCTGCTGAAATTCCATCATGCTCACGTTTCTATGGTAACACCTTCAGAACAGTTTTTTTTTCAGAGCTGGGAAAAAAAAAACAGTTGGAAATATGTGACCGATTTCCTCTTATTGGGTCAGTAATACTCTCACACAGCCTGCAGCCAGTGACCATAGAGAGATAACACAGCCACTATTCATCCCACTGAGCCTTACACCCATTTATCCTTTCCCGTTCTCACGATTACTGTAAAGGAAGAGACACCATGGGAATGGATGTCTTTTCATCTGCACATGTTTTTAAGCCGGAGGTGATTGAGTGTTGTATTGGCTCATGAGCAAGGCTTTTACAGTAGGCTTGCTGAGAAGAGGATGAAGGATTAGTGCTGAACGTGAGTAATAGGCCTTCACTGTTTTCAAGGCTGATTCTTATCACAACGCATATTTTAAAAATTTTCCAGCGAGAGATACACAACGTCTCCATGACAGACTTACCTCAGAATACTGCCTAGAGATGTGTGTGTGCATGTGTGTATCAGACCTTGCCTGATCATTAAAGTTAATAGGCCATGTAGACACATTTCCTCAGATGGAAATACAGCAACAGTGCATAATGAACATAATGAAAATGTTATTCTGTCTTCTGTTCTTTTTTCTGGTATGAGTTTAGTTTCCACAATCATAAAATGTGCATCATGGAACCTCAATGAGATGGGTGCAGAAGTTTACACCTAAAAAAGACAGAAAAAATATACCTCTTTAAAAAGCTAGCTGATCTTTTAACTTGTGTTTCTAGTCTTCTTTAGAGATTTTTTTTTTGTTAATTGCTTTGTTTGAAATAGATGCTGTATACAGCAGAATGAACAGCCTCTGGCACATGAAGAATTAATTGAGGTCACATTACTTAAGCTGAAACTGGTACCATGAGAGCACCGTTCAGCAGATACGTGGAAATACTGATTATAACCCAGCATCCTTGTGAATCATAATCTTACAAAAATGCCTATCATCTTTAAAAAAAAAATTATCTCAAATCTGAATTTACTTTATTGTTATCTTTAAATGCAGAGTTATTTAAGCAATTTCTCTCTGGGATTAATTAAGTTGTTTAAATCTTGAATCTTGAATATTGTGATGAGAGATATTTCCAAGACAAGAGATTTTCGTGAGCTTAAATCCTGTTTATTGTATTTCACTTAAAAGATACACGAAACGATGATGTATTCCAGATACATGCTTTGAACCTTTCTCACTAACCAAAGTTTGATTTGCAGGTCATGGTTTCATGTTTTAAAAGATCTGTATTTTTTAAGTGTAACATCCTAAAAAAAAACTCAATCCAGTCTTTTTTCACGACGGTGACCTCACTTATGTGGAAACTGCATCACATTCATTTCTGAGCCTCTGACAGTTCTCCACTTGGATGTAGAGCAATGGTTAATTATATATAACCTACTGTTCTAATTCTTTATGTTTCTGACTACCGGAGTCAGTATTGCACCCTATGATTATTACTGAGGGTGAGATCTACTCACCTATGTTGAGTAACGATCCCTCAAATACTGACAATGCTCTGTGGTGAATGACTGAGTCTAAAAACTGTACTTTCTTTAGGATGGGAAACTTCTAAGGCACTACTTCTGCCTTCTATTTAAGATAAAATCAAATGCAGATACCGATCCTACTTGATGACAAGAATAACTCATGGTTACATATATATCCTAAATGAAGGAGAAACAGACAGTGCAGGTTATTATTAGATGAGATTCATTCAGTGTCAGATACCGTCATTGGCTGAGGGCAAGAGTTGCTAAAATACACCAAAGAACACGAGTATGACGTCTGTAGAATGTGTTTAAGGGGGACAGTGAATTGTCGCTGTTCTTATTATATCCGTGACTATAAGACAAGTTGCCCAAATTGTCTAACACCAAGTCTAGATCCCACTGTCAGACCACTAATTTGTATAGAGATTAGAGATATTTCAAAATGAGCTTATACGTCTATGCACACTGAGAGATAAACTGTCATTAATCTGAGCTGGTAGGCAGTTGCCCAGGTCTAGCACTTCCATGTCCAACTAAACACTGCATGCAATTTTGTGCCCCAATTGTGGTTGTTCTAAAACACTATCATAGTAATTACATTATTACATTATTTAGTAATTTTTATTAGTATTTTTGACCTCCTTAAGGACCAAATTAGGACTAGCCACAAAGCTTTTATTTTTATGTGCTGATGTTTTCTTACACTTTCAAATTCATCCACATAACTCCCAAGCCTTGCTTGTGGATATCTGCTTATTACTATTTTATCTTTCTCAGTGAGATCACCCATGGCCCAAAGGAAAAAGGTGATGGACTAATGCCGGAGGGTGCACATGCTTCTGTCCCCAATGATGCAAGATTCTGTAGTATGGCACCGGAAATGGGTTGTAATTCAGCTTTCCTAGTTTTAGACCGGGATTGCTGTTATAAACATTTCCACTGGATGCATAAAGTTTGCATATGGACGATGTATGGCCATTTGCAGTGCTGTGACTGGTTTCATAATAAAGGCTGCTCTGTCTTTTGTCATAAAGACTCACATAACACACTAATTGAGTTTCATTCCAGTGAACTGAACTGCACAGTCTGTATGGCTATTCTAGTATTTGACATTTAGCTGCCCACAGACCCTGGTGTTGCAAAGGCTGTATGACAATGCTGGAGAGATGGTCTTTGAATTGGTATGTCACTCTGTTTATGTAGAAGTAGAGGAATTCATACTGTAGCAGTTGGAATTTATGAATATCTCAGACTTGTCGTCACCATGTTGTACACCTGGCATGCAGAGGATACAAATTGGCAGCCCTTTTAACAATACTGTATAGGTCTCTCAAATGTAGAATGGACCACATTACACCTTTTTTGTAGATCATATCTTTCTCAATACACTAGGGGGAAAATTCTAGTTTTTTTAGAACCTGTCCAGACACTCCAGCCTATTGAGCAATCACTATTGCCTGGTTTTCTAGGAGTAACTGCACAATTGGTTTTGGCACCTCTGTGGAATGGACCCTTGTGTTTGGGATCAATTATCAATCAATCATTCATTCATTCATTCATTCATTCAGTGGCTTATGGATTTCTGCAGCAAAGACTTGCTCAAAGATCAGGGGCAGGTGGCACAAAGTGTTTTTACCAGCCTTTAACAATGGCATTTGAGGATATAAAAATGCTAGAATTTTATGAACTTTTAAATTTATAATATAAACGACTCAAAGTATTTGCATTGCAACAACAAAATAGATTGAACGTCTGCTTTCTTAATCCGTAGTGCATCCATACCAGATACATTTCTCCTCTGGACAAGATGGACATCAGTACAGTTTTCTTTTTCTACAAGGACATGAATTTAAAAATAATTCCATAAAACAAGGAAGTACAGTAGGTCCCCGGCTTTACTTTGTGACGTGAAGCTTGCAGAAAGAGCAAGTAATCAGAAGACACACACATGTAACAAATCCCTTTCTTTAAATGGTCCTTTCCTTAAACAGTCTATGTGCCACAAAGGTAGATCATAATCATTACCTGATAGCATTGTTCCTGCAGTGTATAAATGAAATATTACTCCAGCTTGGGAAAACACCTTTTGTCTTTGTTTCATGTACTGTACTAATTTATTCATTTGTCCTCTGCCTTTAAATATATTCTTCACAAATAAAGCTGTCTGACAAGCGACATTCAGTAATAGAGCAGTTTGGGCATGTGTATGTTATGGAGCCACTCAATCATTCTAATTGTGTCTAGTCCAATACTGGAGATATCATGTCTGGTGGAAAGATCATTTACTTCATGACATTCTCCAACCCATTTTTAATGAATGATGACTCTACAAGTGTTTCATGCCACAAAGCACTTTTTGGTCTTTTTTAGTAAAATAGTAATATTAAAAGACGCACTGCAAGCATGCATAATAAAGAAATAGAAAATTCTAGTTTTTTTTTCGGGGATTAATTTGGATACAGGTGATGATCCTACTTATTTAACATTGTGAAATCACATACACCAAGGCCAGAAACTCATTCACACAAAAAAGTCTGAAAAAATTTGTTTCATTCATTCATTCATTTCCCATACAGTTGTACATCATGTGTAAGGTCATAATAGTGCCCGAAGCGTATTCTAGGGACCTCAGGGTACAAGGCAGTAAACACCAGTGGTGTGCAAAGTACACAAATCCTGCACCTGAGTAAAATTCACGATTCTGTACAGCAAACATTATTTAAGTAAAAGTAGAAGTACTTAATTTACATGTGTACTTGAGTAAAAGTACATCCTCATCCTCAAATTTACTTAAGTATACAAGTACAGGGACAGTAGCATTTTACATAGTAAAAAAATGTTTCTCTCTCTCTCTCTCTCTCTCTCTCTCTCCCTCTCTCTCTACTTCCTGATTGTGAGCATGCTGTTTTCATGCTGTAGCTGGCTGTTTGTAACACCTTTTATGTTATTAGGCATATTTTGAAGGAAAGGCAAGTCACGCAATTACACATAATAGTCAGCAGGTAGTGAAATTCCTGCTTCAAAAGCTGCGCACCAGTGTGTTTAGGTAATGCAAGGCTATGCAGAAATATAGTTAAGTAAAAGTACAGATATTTGCTGTACTTTTGAGTGAGTAAAACTAAAAAATTTCGTCTAGTAAAACTACTGGAGTAAAGTATAGATATGTGAAATATATACTGAAGGTAACTGAGTACCTCCCATATCTGGTAGACACCCTGGATGGTGTGCCAACCCACTGCAAGGCACAGGTGTGCACACACTTAATTATACACTAGGAGAAATTTGGAAACACCAAACAGCTTACCACATTTGTCAGTGACCTATGGAGGGAAACCAGAGAACCTGGAGGAAACCGACAAATCATGGGGAGAACATTTAAACCCTAGAGTTTTCTTTTCCTTCAGATGTTCACACTGAAAATCACAAACTCCCCAGAAACCAGTTAGTAGCTTTGCTCATGTGAACGAACTGTCAGGTTGAATAATAAGAGCTGTGTGCGCCAGCGTACGGAGTCCCATGCTCCATCAGAATGAGTGGGCTGAGGTCTATTAAACCCTCAGAGTGACAGCAGTGAGAAAGAAGTATGTGACAGGGAGGGAAAAAAAACAACACACAATCCATCCTTACCCAAGCCACCAGCGGTTTATCACATAAGCCGTCAGCATCAGACGAACAGAAAGCGGCTCAGGAATGAACGTGGTTGCTTTTAAAAGTCTATGCTATTCTTCAGCTTGAGTTTCCTCTCTTCGGTTTCTGCCACAGAGAAATTTCTGCACAGCTTGGTTAGTGAAAGCTGAGGGAAAGAGAAGAGGAGTGATTTTGTTTTGATGAGGTACGAACAGTCATGAATGATAAACTAGTGTCTGTAGTTCAGTACATTTTGTGGTGGGATTAAGGTGTTATTTTATCTACATTTTACTGTTTCTGCATTTTTTAGCACATTTGTAACAGCTTATAACAAATCATGGACCTTGTCTTGTGGTGTGCTTGTGGAGTCAAGGGGGTGTTTTTTATTCAGATTGAAGAAAGACACTATTTAGGATGTGTATTTCATAAAATGAAGCTTCTAACCTGATATTAAATATATTTGTTACATTTTATTGCTAGTGCTTTTTATTAGTATCCAATTACTATTTTGCAAAACCTCCAACTGTAGCATTTTTTTTATAACATTCATTTAGAGAAGATATATTTGCTGCATGCTGTATGTTATACTGTATAAGACAGCATTGTGGTGCTGCCTGTACTGTTGCTAGTCTTGAGTTTGATCCTGAGCTCAGATTACTGTCTGTGTAAGTTTTAAGTTCTCCCTGTGTTTCCCCTCTGGATCTGCCATGACCCGGACCAGGATAAAGCAGTTACTATAGTCACTTAAACCTTTGTTCCCATTAAACTGAGATGTGAGGAGGCTGCTATATAAAGGATGAGTAGTAGTTATGTTTTCATTTCCCAGCAGGTGTGGACACCACCAAGGACCCATGTCAGAAGGTGAAATGCAGCTTGCACAAAGTGTGCGTATCCCAGAACTACCAGAGACCCATGTGCATCAACCGCAAAAAAATGGAGCACAGGCAAGTCACATGACACATGGAGTTCAATCCAGGCCTAAAAAGGTTATTTAAATTGTGACATTACATTATCTGACATTCAAACAGTTAAAGTCTTTAATTTTGACTTTTAAATATTTGCTATTATACAGTAGAGATAATAGTTTGTAATATTGAAACTGTTACTGTGCTTATTTTGGGCTGTCAGTCAGTCTGGATTATTTTGGGAACTATTTTTGTTGAAGGAGCGAAAATGAACGAAAATATTTGGCCATTTTGTGTCTGAAATGTCAGTTACTTGATATTATTTTCTTTTTTATAGAACAATTGTGTAAGAGCAATATCATGCTCGCAGTCATGCTGTTGTACTGAATATCCTCACATTACACTTCCGTTCAAACTACCGTTGGGGTCACTTTCTAACTCCATGATGGTTCCTGATTTTTATTTCTTTCTACATTGTAAAGGAATGCTGAAGGCGTC
>JAQMYJ010000006.1:17384551-17408759 GCA_030014305.1 Clarias laeviceps | reverse complement strand
GCATTCCTTTACAATGTAGAAAGAAAGAAAAATCAGGAACGATCATGGAGTTAGAAAATGACCCCAAACTTTTGAACGGTAGTGTATATGTACAGTAAATATATATAGTCATAATATATATAGTCATCCAAAAAATGTATACAGACTTCAAGAAAAGAAAAACTTGTATTAATATTTTAATACTTAATTTATTACTATACATTATATATACTGGTTAAACCTTGGACTGTGAGCATAATTTGTTCTGGATGCGTGCTTGTATATTAAAACACTCGTATATTAAATAAATTTTCCCCATAAGAAATAATGGAAACTCTGATGATTCGTTCCACAGCCCAAAACTATTCATATAAAAAGAATTAATAAAAAAAAAAAAAGTAAAAATAAAAAAAATAACCTGCACTTTACTTTTAAAAAGAATCCCGACAGAGCAGTGTTTCCGTTAGTGCGTATGTTTACGCGGGTACGCATGTGTGTATGTATGTGTGTATGTGTGTGTGTGTGTGTGTGTGTGTGTGAAGCTGAAGGAAGATGAGAGAAGGGAAGCCCCCTCCCTCCTTTCAAATTAGGGAGGAGGGAGGGGGTTACTGTGTAGGACGACATTCACACACACACGTGCACTTATGCTATTTTTCTGTTTATGTGTTTATAGATAAGGGAGATGGACATAAAGGAATGTTCTTCTATCTTCTAATCTCTCTCTCTCTCTCTCTGTGTCTCTCTAGTGTAAGTTGGAGCAGCAGGCATGTTTGAGTGGTAAAACACTAGCTGTTAAGTGTGCAGGCCCCTGTCCGTGTGTTAGCATGCCTGTTCCAAAACCTGAAATAGAAGCACCTTCTGTTTCCAAACCAGGTAAATACACACACACACACACACACATATATCAGATGAATACTAGTGTAATGTTAGATACTTTATCGCTATTGTTGAGATATTTTCACTTTTTCGGGGTTCAAGCAACATCAAAATGTACAAATCTGATTTTTTGGAACATGTTTTGGATTGCAAGTAAGATCCATCTGTCACTGTTCTCACTGTTCTCTATTATATAATTATATCCTGTATCCTCCTTTACAAATCCTTATACAGTAGATCAAATAAATTGTAAATTTTAAAGAGACTTAAGAAAAAAATCCTATCATCTTGAACCAAGGTCCCACAAGGGAAAGGTGAAGAAAAAGATTTAAATCTTTCGATTATTTAATAATTTAGTGACCGAACACTACACGTTTTTCTCAGAAACACAGGAACGAAATATGATTGTTATTAACTTTTTCAGTACCAACAACTATCAATCTTACATCTGGATTGTGGACAATGAAATGAATGTTGCACTGATCTTCCCAAAAGCTCTTTTCTGGAATCTGTGTTCTTCCAAAATGCAACAAATATAGAGTCTGACGCAAAGTGGAGAAGCTGCAGTATGTACAGTTATGACCTAAATCACCCTTTCCGACTCATTGGTATTGACCTCTTCCATTGATTCGCCAATAAAATGATAAATTAATGACATATAATCCCTGCTAAGGTCAATAAATTCCAACACGTAGTACTACAACATGAGGAAAGGTCCAAGGAAGGTCAACACAAAGATGTCCACATATGACTTTTTAATACTCTTTACATAATACGCTTTAATTTCGACCAGAGGAAGATGTGCTTTGAGTCTGGTTCCTGTCAAACGTTCTTCCTTGTGTTGTCTCAGGCAGTTTTTGCTTGTCACTTGCTCATTGGGGGGTCTAGATCTTCACATGGATTTCTTCAAAGCTGTTTTGTTACAATGTCTATTGTGAACTGTGCTATACAAATAAAACTGAATAGCTTTCCCCTCCTCATTCTCACTCTGTCTTTCCCTCTTATTTTCTCTCTATAGAGAGCTGTACGGGTCAGGACTTGGCAGATTTGGGAGACAGGCTCAGAGATTGGTTTCAGCTTCTCCATGGCAATGCTAAAATGAACAGCTCTGGCAGACAAGGATCAGGAACAGCGTCGGGTTAGTAACAGCGCACACTTTATCTCTCAGTGACAATGTCCACACATTGACTCATTAAGTCGTTGTACTGTACACGCATCCACTAAATGATCTCCTGCTACAGTGTTCGAGAAGAACTTAGTGGCTGGCTGCAAGGATTCGATTGGCTGGATGTTCTCCAAACTGGACACCAGTAATGACCTCTACCTGGACCATTCTGAGCTGGCCGCTATAAACCTGGAGAAGTACGAGGTGTGTATTAGACCGTTCTTCAACTCCTGCGACTCCTACCGTGACGGCAAGGTGTCCACTGCTGAGTGGTGTCTCTGCTTCTGGAGGGAGAGTGAGTTGATTCAGGATCTCTTTTTATCTATCAAATAGAGGATATATAATTCCCCCGTTTTCACATTTTGAAAGCATTTTTATTACAACGGTGTGGAGTTCTGCAAAGATTGATTTGACAATTGAGACAGTTTGATTATGCACCATGTGAGATGACTCTTCTGCCCTTTAGAGCCCCCCTGCCTGGCTGAGATTGAGAGACTCCAAGTGAAGGAGGTAGCCAAGAGGAAACCAGGTACCCATTATAATTATGAACTTGTGCGTGCATAATGTATGCATTGCGTAATTGTGTAATTTCTGGAGGAGGGCAGCAGTTAAGGGTTGATAAGTTGGATTTCTGGCCACTGTTGTGGTTTTACTGATAATTGTACTGGAGATTCTAAAAAAAGAGGAGAAGATCTAGAAAGCTTAACATTTTGTGAGCATGTGTAGCTTTTTTTAGTATTTCTAGTAAAACCTGGAATAGTATTTCAGAGAAAACACACACAAATGTACAGTAGTTGAAAAAAGTAAATGCTCAATAAAATTATGATATTTCTTCTTCTTCTTTCTCATCTTCTTCTGATTATTATTATTATTATTATTATTGGCATTGGGGGCTCAGTGGTAGGCTTCCCGTCAGCCATGTGGAAAGCCAGGGTTCGAGACCCAGCCCCTGGGGTTGTAGGACACCTTTAGTGCCCATCCCCAGGCTGGATCAAATTGCGAGGGTTGTGTCAGGAAGGGCATTTGCAATAAACCTGCGCCAGAAATCCGGTGATCCTCTGTGGCGACCTCGAATGGAGAGCAGCCAAAACTACCAACAATATTATTACTGCCTTTGGGTCTGTGTGAGAGGAATTTGCATGTTCTCCCCATGCTTGGTGGGTTTCCTACAGGTACTTTGATTTCCTCCCACAGTGGTGACATGCAGTGTTTGTAGATTAGTGTTTCCAAATTGCTTGTGGTGTATGATTGAGTGTGTGAGTGTGTGCTTGTGTGCTTGGCACCCCATCCAGAGTGTATCCTACCACATGCCCTAAGTTACCTTGGATAGGCTTCAGGCCCCCTATGATCCTACACAGGATAAGCTGTATAGATGATCGATATAATATAATAATAATAATAATAATAATAATAATAATGATAGGGTTTCATACTGTGGAAGGCACAGGTTTCCTCCCATAGTCCAAAGACATGCGGATTAGGCTAACTGGCATTCCCAAATTGCCCGTAGTGTGTGAATGAGTGTGTGTCTGTGTGTGCCTATAATATAAGACCACTCTGTTCAAAGAATCTTGTCATGTAATCCTCCAATCTCATTCTGCCTTACCTGGTGTATAAGACACCTTCATTGAGCCGTAATGTATAGTGACTGTGTGGGATGACAGGTGTCCCCTTAAGGGGCACAAACCGTGAACCAGTCATAGTGCTGTCACTGGGTTATTAACAGTGTCCAACCCTGTACGGAAGATGGACAAGTGACGTCTCCGTCTGAACAGAAATTCTCTTCCATTAAACCTATCAGGATTGAAATGGTCTTTTTTTTTTACTTTAAGAGGAAAAAAGAATGTACGTGCTTCATGAAAATCTGCATTTTCCTTCAAACGTATGCCTCCAAACTTAACAGCAGGGTTTTCATGCTAAAGGACACAGGGTCAGGAACCGCCTGCTATCAGCTAAGATCAATCCACAACCTTTTGCTTTAGCTGCAGGCCATCAAAAGGGAATAGCTGGGAGAGTCTTTCTGTGTCTGCTGATAAGCTTTCTTATCTTTTTTTCTAAATACTTTCTAATCTCGTGGTCTCTAAAGTGCCATTCAAGGTGCCCTATTTTTCTCTGATATCACTGTTCGACAATAAATACTAATACAGACTGCTTTATAAATGACTTGTGCATGTGCATAGCTGACGTTATGCTCCAACAACAGTACAAAGGAAGTGAATATTTAACAATGCTTTGTGTATGTAGGTATGTTCATCCCAAGTTGTGATGAAGATGGCTACTACAGGAAGCTACAGTGTGACCAGAGCAGAGCAGAATGCTGGTGTGTTGACCTGCATGGCACTGAGGTCACCGGGTCACGGGTTCGTGGCAAACCTGACTGTGGTGAGTGGCATATGTGACGTAAAAGCAGTTGTTGGTTAATGAGATTTTGGCAGTTCATTCTTAGTTTAAACAGAATTGATGGTGGAAATGAGAAACAAAAGTATTATTGCTTGTCTTTCAACAAGATCCCAGGATAATATGCATTTTTGTCATATAGGTTTTGCTAGTTCGGTTGGGTGTAACATATTTCACTTTATAACATGCAACATGTTTCAATTACAGTATACATCGATCAGCCATAAGTCAGTAAACTATTATGCTCAGTCTTTTGTCAGTTCCCTCAAACCATGATTCGACGAGACCTCCGTGTGTTGTAGTATCTGGAACCAGGACGTTAGCAGCAGATCCTTTAAGAGCTGAAAGTTGCAAGGTGAGGCCTTCATGGATCAGATTTGTTTGTCCAGGGCATTCCATGGATGCTCGATTGGAGTGAGATCCGGATCAACAACCGTGAACTCTTTGCTTGCCAAACCCCATATCCTGCTGGTTATGATCCACTGGGTGTTCTGATTTCTTTCTTTCGTGGCCAGCAATAATATTTTTTCAGCAATTTGTGCTGCATTAGCTTTTCTGTGAGATCAAAACGGACAGGATACTGTAGCCTTTGCTTCCCACAGGCTTGAATAAGCCTTGGGTGCCCATCATCCTACAGTATCACCAGTTTACTGGTATATAATTGATAATCAATGTAACTGTTATGTGCTGGTAATGTTATGGCTGATCAGTGTATAACACTACTGTCTTATGCCTTGTGCCAAAAACAATGGTATATACTTTGTTTTTTGCACTCAAGTGATTAAGATTCACTAAAGATAAAAGTGCACATTTGCATGGATATGGACAACCACACGGCTGCTAACACACATATCAGTATTCTTCCATTTCATACTCCATGTTTCATATTTTTATGTGAAAAACATATTTTTACACTCCTGTATTGTTATACTTTTATACAGTACCTGAGTTTATAATTTCTTTCTGTGCATTCTGTAAATCCTGCATTATGTATACCCTTCTATTTAATATCTTTCTAAATCTTATATTGCTTTTATTGGAAAATTATATATTTAATTTAATGGTATTTTCTAGTGCAAATGAATTTCATCATAGAGAAATCTTTCTTTTAGGTAACGGGCAGTCATATAAGCATTTCACTGAATATCATGCTGTGTACTGTATGGTTGTGTACGTGACATAAAATGTCAATTTGAGATCAATGATGTTGAAATTTATTGATTGGGGTGGCCATGGAAGAGTGCATCAGAGGACTATTGAATGATATTATCAGTAAATCTGGGGGTATTACCATCCTGGAATCTTCTATACATATAATAAAACTGTAAAGCTGACGTGTCTGTACATTGAAGATATTTGCTAAAAAAAAAATGTAAGGTGAGTAATAGACATCAATATGGTATTTTATTTCTGTCTGTATGTCTGTTTGTTTGTGCACTTATCACATAAAAACTACTGAACGAATCCCACAAATTTTTTTGTTCATTCCAAAATTCAACAGATGGCGCTGTACATTGTTAAAAACAGCCTTATGAGTGTGCAGTTAAGTGAACAAAGTCGCGGGCACATCTACAGTCGTATGGCAATATGTGTTTGCACTGTCTGGTTGTTGGACTATAGTAAACTACTTTAGAAAATGCCTGAAATGAGGCTGTAACTAGTCTCTAATGGCAGTGATATGCTTTCTCTCTCTCTCTCTCTCTCTCTGTGGTGCAGATGAGTTAATGGGCTACTCTGGAGACTTTGGCAGTGGACTGGGATGGAAGGATGAAGAAGAGAAAGAGACAGAGGAGAACGCAGAAGAGGCTGAAGAAGAAGAAGATCCCGAACCAGAAGAAACTGATGATGGGGGATACATCTGGTAGACAAAGTCTCCTGTCATTAATGCACCTGTGCTCTTCAAGGCCCATTTGTTATCAGTCTTAATTCATTAGCATATTGCTTGATGGAAGCTGTTGGAAAGGCTTAATGGGTGATTTTTACACATATTTACAATGGATTTCAGGTTCTTTAACTTCTCATGCTGTCGCTTTCTCAGAACATTCAAACCTGATCAGGTGTAGAAATACAAAAAGATATTTGAACTTGAAATAATCACATTTAAGCATTAAATTATGTTGCCTATGCTAGCTTATAGCCACATGATAATGTGCTGAGTATAACGTGTTCATCATTAATCACGTCTAAAACAGTGATGTGAATGGGAGTCTATGCTGCTGTTAAGAAAGCTTGCTTGTAATTGAGAAACTTATCAATCTGAGCTTTAGACATTAACCTCTGACTGAGGTTTTGATTCTGGTTACAGTATGTTTTATATTAGCTTGTGTAATAGCGAAACAGAAAGTGGCTCAGTTGTGCTGAGGAACAACTGTTCATTTAAGGGAATCACTATCTTTTAAGTGATGTAATTAATTCATTTAATCCATATTAGACAGGCATGAACACAAGGTTGATCTCAGTAGATGTTACTGTTCATAATGATCTGTGATATATCTCTGTCCACAACTTTCATTATATATTTATTTCAAACCACTACAGTTACTGAGTTGTTTTTTTTATTCATTTTTTATTACACAAAACCACATCTGATGATAAAGTTGTCATGTGCGTTTGTTTTTCCTGAATGTCCAGGATTTTTCGCAAGGAGTGTGATGGATAGTTTTTACAGTAATTGCATGTTAGATAAGAGGAATGTACAGTTACCGTATGAATGTTAAAAAAATACAGCACTCTGATATGACATCTTTATGTTCTTCATATCGCTGTGAGTAATTGTGATGAACGGAGACATCAGTGCAGTCCAAACAAGGTGGCAGAAAAAAAAAAGAAAGAAAAAAAGGTTATTGTGTACAATATAATAAGTTGTGTTTAGATTGTTGCATTTTGTCATTTATTATATGGAAATAGAAGTACTGTATATCGTGACATTTGGAAGGAAACGCTCTTTGACAGAACAACCTAGATTAAGAGTTTAAATGTGCAGGAATGTTAAGGATCGCTGTGTAAATCATATAAACTTAAGGAAATGATTATTATTATTATTATTATTATTATTATCTGGAGAGATTTGCTAGAGGAATGATTAGAAGTGATGAACACATCCCACACAAGCGTACCAGCACTGTAACAGCTTTGTAATGACACATATTCTTTTGTGAATGTCAGATTCAGATGACGCTGCTGCCTTCTTTCATGAATCTACGACATGTAAAAAAAAAAAAAAAAAAAAAAGATCTGTTATGTATAAACATAGCTATCTGCTGCGAATTATTGTGATTATGCTTGCATCGTCACTGTTTGCCTATGTAAAGTTGGTTATATAGAACTGTCGGAAGTGATTGAATCAATGTTCTTTAATGTAACGTGAGAGAATATCAGCAAAATGCAGAGATCTTGTGATTAGCTGATACTTCACACATGCTGTGTTCAAGCTTACAGGCGAGACATGAACGTGCGCTGTAGTTCCAAGACGCCTTAATTTATTTTGCATTCAAACCAGATGTTCGGATGAAAAAATAAAAAATGTAGTCTTAATTCAAGCGTTAAAGTTATCTGTACAGATACAAGTCTAAACGAAACCATGAAACATTACAAAATATTCAAAATCGAAATCCTACAGAAGAACATCCACTCCTTTTATCTCTCTCGCTTTACATTAGCATTACGCTGCTACTGTGTACTCATCTCTGCTTCGCTCAGCTCGTGACATGTTTTCTCACTGTGTTTGATATTTGATAATAAACCAGCACTGGAATTATTTTTACTGTTTGGTTTCTCATTACGTTCTCTCTGTGTACATGTTTGGATTTTTAGCTATCATGTGACCATATCAGAATATTCATACACAGCAAAAAGTCTTCAGCATTCATGTTGTTTACATCCATGTTGTTTTTCTCAAGGAAGGAAACTGTCCTGGGCTATAGCGGCTCCCTGTGGTGGAAAATGGAACTGCGTCTATAGAAAAAGTATCACTGTACAGTACCTGAGGAACAAATTAAATCTAAAGCTCTAGGGTCCACCTGCAAATTAAATTTTTTGTCTGCGTGTGCTGATAAATGGCAAAGGATAAGTGTTATATTTCTGTGCAAGTTAAAAAGATTATTGTGATGTATTCTGTGCTGCGTCACAATAAACTGATAAAATGTGGTCCTTCGTTATTCCTGGACTAGTTTTCTGTCAGAAACAACTGTACAAACAACCAAATTGCACATTTCTGTGTTGTAACGACGGTGGTAGCTAAGCTAAGTGGTGGTTAGGATGTTAGACTGATCAGTAGGTCATGAGTTCAAATCTCAGCACCAACCAAGCTGCCACTGCTGTGCTCTTGAGCAAGACCCGTAGAGGTGAGATATATTCAAGTCCATCTGTATAAGGGTTTCTGCCAAATGCCATAAATGGAAATGTGAATGAACAGTTGTGAGACAAAAAAAAAAAAGTTTCACCCTGGGGGATGACAGAATATGCTGCTTGATCTGTAATGCTGCCATTTTAATAGCACTAGAAGAGACTATAAATGAGTCCTGAAGAAAAAAAAAATACACAGGGTTTCGAAGTTTTGTCATTAGCTATTCAGATAAAATGTTGATTAATACCTGGTTTCAGACGCACTATCAAATGTTTGAAATCTCTTCAGGGTGGATGAAAATTAACTAGGTGATATGGCTATAGAACTTATAGTATCAGTGGAATCATGATGAAGAAATAGATGGGATTATGTACATAGGACTTATATTTCTTGCATCGATAGTACAGGCATCGGCTGCGAGAGGCCCACAAGCAACATAAAAAAAGATGGCTGACCGCTTGACTGTTCAGGAGCGAGCTGAGATCGCAGTGTGGAATGCCATTGTTCTTGTGCAGAGATGTTGGCGTACAGTGAAAGGGAGGAATGCAACACTACGTCTGGAGACAATAAAAAATTGTCAGACAGTGCATTCCGTCCCCTGGTTGATGCCACCGGTGCCTACGTTGAAATTTAAAGATTTGCTTTCATTTTCCTATTTAATAAAGTGCACATACAATTTGTTTCAATAAATTTGTATTAGAAATTTACCAATTTTTAATGCCTAGTAACTTTCACCCACCCTGTATTAAACTGGCTCTTCAGCTATTGGTCAGACTTTGGTTGTCTTACATGCTTTGACAGAACATTGTTGATCCTGTTCTCCAGCACAAAACCTATAAAGGTTTGTTTGATGAGCACAATGGAACACTTTGGTCTGGAACCACACTATTAATAGCTTAGAAATCTTAATGGGACAGCAGGTGACATACCAAAATAGGCCCCATGAATGCACACAGTTAATGAAAAAAGGGACAAAAACAGATAAAAAAATACTTCAGCAAACTGATGCGGTTATTACCTGAGAGAACTGGCCCTGGTATTATTGGAAAAGGCCACACTGAAACAGAGTCTGATGCTAATACAATGATGGTTAATAATAAAAAAATAAAGAAAAATTCATACAAAAGGGATGTCATCTTATTAAGAAACCCAGTGTAATAATAATGAAGACAATGAACATTAGTGATCTATGAGGCGACTGTGTTGGTAGCAGTAGCATAAACACTACAGATCTGGAACCTGTTTGAGAAGAGTGAGAAGGTTAAAGAACAGGACAGACTAAGGATCTGATGTAGGTAACTCAACATTGAGGCAAATACAGGAATTCTTTCATCATGTCTTTCTTTGAACACAAATTCAGAATTTTATATAAAATAAATAACTTTATTTAGAGTCAAAGTGGATTTGTCCTTTAAGTGTGTGTGTGTGTGTGGGGGGGGGGGGGGAATTAGCAGGTAATATGAGGGTGAGTCAAAAATGATCTGCGGTCTGGTTATATTAAAACTAACGTATGCCGCACTGTCCAGCACCTTCCGTTCAAGGCTACGGTCTCCCCAGTCATTGCTGTGCAGGTGTGAATGTGTTACATCGATACATTCAAGCAAAAATGGATGCCCCACTTGTGATTTGTAGGAAAAAAGAGCAGAGTGCTGTAACCATTTTTTCATTATTTTAAGGTCTGAGGGTGTACCTGGTGCCAAAACAACTCACAGAAGAGCATAAACAGGACCGCTGTAATATCTGCATACAAAATTTGGACCAATACTCTAAGGAAGATGGAAGTTTCTTAAATGGTTGCTTGCCTGGTGGTGAGACGTGGATTAATCACTATTATCCAGAGAGTAAACACCAGAGTAAAGAATGGGAAAATCCTCTAGCGCCAACCAGGAAGAAGTTCAAATGTCAATCCTCAGCTCCAAAAATTGATGCTTACAATTTTCTGGGATTCTCATGAGCCAATATTGAACAGTATCACGAAAAACTTTCAACAATCAACAGTGCTCGCTACAGCGAGACGCTAACTGAAGAGCTAAAGCCTAATCTTCGGATTAAACATGGAGGACTGCTATCCAAGGGCATCGTGATCTTGCATGACAATGCACATCTGCACACTTTTCCCCACATTGTCAACATACTGCAAAAAAAAAAAAAACATTTTGAGGTGTTAAAGCATCCTGCTCCAGTCCAGATCGCGCTCCATCGAACCTTTTGTTCCCCTGAAAGCAGCCCTGCAAGATTCACTTCTAACGGAGCGGTACATTCATGGCTTGCAGCTCAGCCTAAAACATTTCCTCAATGAGGAAATACAAAAGCTTTTTAAAAGATGAATAAAGTATATTGAAAAGCAATTATCTATTTATGTATTTGTCTTCTACAAGTCAATTAAAATAAATTCTACAGCCGGGAGCAGATCATTTTTGACTCACCCTTGTAGTTGAGAAACAAAACATGCAACTAGATAACGACTTTTCCAGCTTATTTTACTGTAAACATCAGATTTGACCCGAATAGCTCCGATATACCTTTTATACAACTCTTCCAAAGGCATTACTAGCTTCTTTTTTTTTTTTTTTTATTAAAGCAGCAACAAACATATAAATGCTTATCATCCACAGCCCGTAATTCAATACTCCATTCACTCTGAGATATTTACTGCACTGCAGCAGTGCGGCATGGCATTTGTTCAGAGTGGCACTGTACAATTACCACTCTGTGAAGGTCTGATACTTTACGGCATTTATTTCCCACTTTCTTTGATGCAGAAAGCTCCACATTTATTCTATCCATCTAACTTAAAGGTAAAACGAATTATTCACAAGTTCCTGTGTCCATGTTATCAAGATGGAATAATGAAATTAAAAATACAAAACACAAATCAGAATATTTAAAATATTTATCGCTGATGTTTGGTTTTTTTAACACAATTATTTTAAATATCTACGAATTCTTGTCAAGGTTATGAACTGTAAAGACAGAGACTGTCATGTACAATAATTGTGTGCAAAACAAAACGAGAGACGACAATCACATTCATACGTTACTCACTGCTGTATATACTCTCCTATCAGTCGATATTCATAAAATACCTGCAGCTTGTGAAGAACCTGTTTATGGTGATCTGCGTTACGACAAAATATGAACATTATCTACAATGACAATATATACCCGAATATATGATTTTATAAGATCTAAGATAAAGATAAATATATGCTGATTAGCAGGAAATAAACGAAGTTGGTCATATTATGGTTAGATTGCACATTACTAGATATTGTGCAAATCATTTCTAAAGAGCAACAGACAGGATGGAAAATATGCAGGTGTATGTGTTGGAAAAGAATAAAGCTTCTATTTCACACACAGACTACTCATATGGAGCAGAAATGTTGATGTTTAATACAAAATGTGTTCATGTATTGAAGTTGCTCATTAAATACAGAACCAGTGGGTGTACTTGAGACGTTGGACTTTATATTTCATCGTATTTACGGCTCAAATGGACGAGATCCTTTTGTGTAATATGCAGCTGCAGTGCTGTCATTATGCTTAAATACAGCCTACTTTTGTGTGTGTGTGTGTGTGTGTGAGATGAATAGCTATCAGGCCCAAAATGCAGTGTTAAATACTTTAATACTGTAAATGTCTTCAGACAACTTAACTTAAAATCAATTTTTTAGTGGAATGTACTAGGTGAAAGGAATGTGTGTGCGAGTGTTTTAAAAACCATTTCTTATACTAATACACCAGGTTCTTCCTTAGTCCTTTATCACAATCTCAGTCTCTCTTTTGTTAAAGTTCATCACTCAGAGGTAGGAGTCCTTTAAAGCAGAAACCTCTGTTTACTCAATCAATGTACTGTGAGAGCCATCTGAACCCTTCTCCATAGCCTTGTTTCTTTAGCACGCTGCACATGAAGACTTCCAATGGCCGTGCATTTAGCTCCTTCAAGGACACGATTCCCTGAAAAACAGAACACTCAGGATGAACATCACACTATCATTATGTTCCACTTGTTATTTTTTTTGTACAGCGCTAGATCTGGAGCTGAAAAATACACCAGTATAGTTAGACTGAATAATTAGGTAGAGGACAGATATAATAAGGGCCTATGGAAGAGCTCACATATATGGGTTTTTTGCACATTTTACTAAACAGACTCTAGGGTTATACAATTATACGTGCAAATTTATAATCTGCAGAACTACCACCACAATTATCTAATTAGACAAAAAAAATAAAAAAATAAATACTAGTAGAATATAATCATTGCTGCATTTCATTTTGACACTTGCATTCACATGAGAAATTAACAACCTGTTGTCACTTGTGATGTCTCTTTTGTGAATGTGTTTTATGTGTACATTTTATTAGGTTTTACTACATTATCCTCCTTTCTATAATGGCATTTCTGCTATTTCTAGCTACAAGGCAAATCCTGCAGTATTTCTACAGTGCCATAATTCATAGAGACCTGTAGGACAGACCTTCTAACATATCTTCTAAGGCTTGTATAACTGTTGAAATGATGAGGTGGTTTTTCCATTTATCATACACAGATCAGCTATAACATTAAAAATATTAATAACAACTAGGTTTTATAGGTTCGCCATAAAGCACGGGCTCCACAAGACCTCTGAGGGTGACTGTGCTGTTATTGGAAAATATCAGTATTTGGGTAGTGTGATTTCAAATTTATTAAATATATGATTTTTGAGCATCAACATTGGAAAGCAAATAGGAACTAAACAGTGATTTTGGGAGACATTGAAAAACCTAGACTAGAAAGAACATTAGAGCCAATCGTTTAAATGCGCTGCTAGAGGGTTCTTTTTGGCCAGTGGCCCCAACCACCAGGCCACGACTGTTACCGGGCCATGGATAATTTGGTAACGGGCTGCACGAAAAGAATTAAAACATAATAAAATATATGGGCGTCTCCCATTCGCCTTCTGTCTGCACATCGTGACATGCTATTCACTTGCTCCAAGCCCGCTCTGCATAATAAATGTGGCCTTAAAAGTGTTTTTGAAGCAACTTCAACTCTGATGACATTCTGGATTAAAATCAAGGTGCCACAAAAGTAATAAAAACCCTCCTTCCATTTCCAACAATCCATCTTTGTAAGACAGTTGTCTGCAGTGACAGCAACTAAAATTAAATTAAGGAGCAGACTGGACATAAGGAATACACATCAGGTGTCACTGTCCCCTGTGTTATGGTATGTTGTATATATTATGCACTTTATGATGATGTTACGAGTATGTGATGGCCAGTCCATGGAAAACTGTACTGGTCCGTGGCACAAAAAAAAAAAAAAAGACTAATTTAGGCCACTTCTAACTGAAGCTTCATTATCCGTATGTTTACAAAATATTGAGGAGAAAAAAAACTTGATTTTAAGTTTCTATCAGATTTTTCAAGTGTCTGAATATGTACATGCATGTCCTAAATTCTGACCTTCCCAGTGGTCTGTCCATTCAGAGCAAAGAGCTCCCGTAGCTTGACTTCGCTCAATGCTTCTGGGCGATCGATTTTATTCCCCAGCACCAAGACAGGCACGTTCGATATGGTCTCGTCTGCCAGCAGTGCCTGAGCATGAGACAAAGATTAAGGTGAGTTTTAAATATTCAGACCATTTCCTTTAAAGATGAAACCGTAAGTAACACAAATAGGTTCAACAACTCACATCCAGCTCAATCTTGGATTCAGAGAGACGTTGATAATCTGCACAATCAACGAGGAAGACGATTCCGTTCACAGCTGGGAGGTAGTTCTTCCACACTCTCCTGGCTGAAGGAAGAACAGCAGCACAATAACATGATACTGATGTTAAAGAGCCAAGTGCCCATAAATCCAGCTTTAAAAATTAGGACAGGATTGTTTTTAATCACAGTTTAGTACAACTTACTATTTACAACAAAAAAAAATGTTAGGTCTGACCTTGTAAGTGTCCACCGAGATCAAACGTGGTGAAAGTCATTCCAGCAATCGTCAGCTCTTCTGAGGCTAAAAGCATAGACTCGGATCAGTGATGGACATTATTTGAAAGATATTAAGGTTAAATATGCGTACCTGATGAAAAAGCTATACTTACTAGGATGTAGTGTAGGCACGTGTTGTCCCAGCCTGTCATCTTTCAGCATGTGGAGTAAAGTTGTCTTTCCGGCATTGTCCAATCCCAGGAAAACAAGTTTCCCGGATTTCTTATACAGACCTGCCGGTTAAAGAAAGAAAACAAAAGCCTCATGTTACAGCAAAGCCCCCTTAGGCTGATTTAGTTTCTAGGAATATTACAAGACGACACCAAATGAGAACTGCTCTCAACATGAAGTCGAGTGAAAAAGTTTGCACCCCCCATGGTTTCCAGATGACGGGGGAAATTAAAAAACACTTGCTCATCTTGTTTTTAGTTTATTTACATGCTAAAAGGTTACAAATGAAATGTGGGTGTAACAGGACAACAAACACTAAAGCATAATGAATAAAAACAATGAAGTCAACTAGTTAAACCAGTTACAAATTAAAATGAACCAGCAAGTCAAAAAGACATCAGAATTTTGCCATGACACTCTTTCTTGTTAGACACGGTATACAGCAGTCTAATGAAATTACTTAATTACAAAACTAAAGCATATGCATTTTGATCCAAACAATGCAAGACTCTTGGGAAATATAAAGTTTGGGAACTCTGAAATATCTACAACAAAGAAATACATGTTTACTGTCTTGAATAATTGCTCTTTATTGCTCTATTATTTTTATTTCTAGATCTCTACTGTTTTAAGAATTTGAATTGCAAATTGTGTGATCAACAGCAAGTCAGACTTTCCTCATGCCTAATCTCGTCTACTGAAGCATGTGTTCAGATTACACATTGTGTAATTTTTCTTTTTTTTTTTATCTGAAATGAATCAAAGTTTTACACAAATTATGGAGTTAATGCCAGATCGACAAAAGAAATACTACAAACCTCGAAACACATTTAATATAACAAAGATTCCTATTTTTTGACCAAGTTGTTGACCATTATTATTTGCAATAAAAAATATGGCATAAATTAGAAAAGATGAAAAATAATATCATTTTCACTAGTGTGGTCAGACTTTTGGGCTTCACTGTGTGTCATGAAAAACTCGGCTAAAATAAATAAAAAACCTATAATTTGAGTTTAAACAAATCACACAGTCCGTAGGGATATTGCAACTATGATGATCTAACCGCGGCTTTAAAATTAAGGTTCAAAGGGCAAAGAATAATGAACTGTACGATGGTGATATGGCACTTTTCAGATGATTGCGGGTATCATCTGGTATTAAACACATTTGGTACTTTTAATACCTGTAAAAAAAATTTTAAGTAATTTAGCTGATGATATTTTAAGTTTCTTTAAATTTTTCTTTTTTAAATCATATTGAACAACTTTAAAGAAAAGATTAATTAAAAAACTTCTACCAGTCTTTTGAGCTTCTTTATATGAATCTTTTTACAATCATATGGTGAGCAATTGTAAAGAAAAACGACTCAAGCATGGTGTTATATGTTGCTTTCCATTGTAAATATTTACTTCACTTCTATCAGATACAGGGGGGAAACCCTGATCTTTCTTACTTTTTTTTATTTTATCTTATCACACATTATTTGAACACCTCATTATTTGTGATAAGAAGTACTAAACTAAAACTAAGAACTAAACTAAATCCTTTGTTATTAGAAGCTACATTTTCTTTATCCTGTCTTGTAGGTGTGTAGGCATTTTTTCTTTTTACTCAAGTATGTCAGGCAGTTTATTAAATGCGCACAGAAACTTACCGAGAAACTGGAGAACACCGCTAAAGCCTTTGTAGATCCAGTCAAAAATAAACGACATGGCTGTGGCGTGTTGTGAAGACTAAGACAGCTAGGAAGATACGGTCACTTCGGTCTGAAACAAACGTGAAAACAAAATGAAGGTTTTAGAAACTCTGACCATTCCACTGGTTTGTAGAGTTAAACCGGTGAAGCGACATTAGTCAGTCTGGTCTGGTATGAATCACTGAAAACTCCGGCTCTTCCTTTATCCTATGACACGTGTATCTAGGCAAAGGGTCAACATGACGTGCCAAGTCACACGGAAACGCGAACAAGAACCGCCCTCTTCTGTGAGCATGCTAATGCTCTAGCTCAGCTAGCTGCCCTCTCTCTTCTCTTAGCTATATAGCTAATGGTTTCGACACTTTTTTTTTAAAAAAAAAAGCTAATTTAAACTGAAAGCTTACTTAATTTAGGATAACTACACTAAACCCCACACACTGAAGTGCTAACATTATACACTAGCCTACGTGTGACTTTTTATACAAGCGGTTCTGTAATATGTTCCGTGATACAGCCTTAAAATTTAGCAAACTAGTTCCGTCCAATTCTTTAATACTAATACTAATGAAATCTTTACCAGGTCAGGATATTTTCGTGTCCTCGGCCTTTTCCGAACCACAACCACCACCGCGGCGCCGGACTAATTCTCAACGTGTACGTTTTAAATGATAAATAATGAGGATTAGCTAGACTAAGGAACCGATAGCTAGCTGGAGGCGGCAGAAGACTGCGGCATGTCTTCTTCTATGACAGGAAATAAGCTCAGGAACATGGACAACTTGCTATCGCCATCTGCTGTCCTGGAGTAATTAAAAACACCTGCTGGTGTGCGTGGCTATGTTTCTTGCCAGAGTGGCCCCGCCCAGGAAGAAATTAACACTCGCTCATCGTCGCACATCATCGCTTATCTTGTACAGGGTTGTAGGGGGCTTTGGAGACTTTGGTCACAACGCGGTGGGTGTCCATGGTGCCAATCCATCGCAGGGCACACACACACACACACTGTTACGTAAGTTGGAGTACACGGAGGAAACCCCCCAAGCACGGTTAGAACACGCAAACTCCATGCACACAGACCCGAGGCGGGAAACGAACACGGACCCTGGAGCCGCAAGGAACCGGTGGAACCATTATTCCGCCTCATATGATGCAAAACGTTGAATAAAACACCCTATGGTGTTTGTTGTTGGTTGTTGCATTCTGCTTGTGTGTAGTTTCCATATATTTTATTTTCGTTTTAATTAAAGTATTAATTAATTTCTTTGCGTGTATATATTTTTTACTCTCTTTGCTCTTGAAGAATTTTCTCTAGGATTAAAACAAGTTTCATCTCATCATATTTTTTAACATTCATTAGTTTATTAATTTATTCATCTTTTATTCCAGGGCCTGGAGCATATCCCAGGAGACTTTGGACATGGTGGCACAAAGGCACACACACACACACACACACACACACAATTTAAGAACACTAGTTAACTTAATCTGCGGGTCTTTAAACTGTGGGAGGAAACCCACCAAGCACAGACAGAATATGCAAATTCCACACACACAGACTTAAGGAGGGAATTGAACCGTTGACCATGAGGCTACGGTGTTTTTTTTCATAACAATATGTATGAAATCTTTAATTTTATTATTCTCCAAGCAAATTTACCTTTCTAGTCCTACTGACTAAAAAAAAAAAAAAAAAAAAGACACAACAAGCATTTTTTACTGTGAATAATATGTCTTATTTGTGACTTTTACAAAGATTGCTGGAGGAAAAACAAGTGTTTCTTATGTGTCTGCCATTTATGTCAGAATACTACTGTACTACTACCACCACTACTACTACTACTACTAATAATAATAATAATTATTATTAACATTCTACTCATAATAATAATTAAAATAGTTATCATGTACAGAAAAAATGTCTATATTATGTCTCTATCTGTTTATCTTGGGTTATGTCTGGGATGTTTTTAGTACCATACATATTGATTATAATATTACACTACTGTATTTTCAAGCATAGAAGTAAAACTTTATATATTATAAATGAATAGGTTTTTTTCTGATCTAAAAGATACTGCCATTGCCAGATACAAGACATTAGAGCAATGCTCAGTCATGCATTAATTTGAGCAAATTTACTAGCAAAAATGGCAAAAAAAGTACTACTAATGTGACAAAAATAATCATTAAAACTCATAATATTAGCTTATATATCAGTACAGTACATCCATCAGTTCATTAATCAATCATCTGTTTCCTTGTTGTGATTACTTGCCGTAATAATACCACTTGTCAGCTGGAAAAACATAATGAATAGCATGAGTGTCATCAAATGATAACTGTGAACTCAACCAATCAGTTGCATTCATTTTTTGGAAAGCAATTAGGTAATGAAAATGGAGCTTGTTGATGAAATAGGCATTTTTGCATTAGTATTAGAGACAGTTTTGAAAATGTTGAGTATTGGATGAATGTGCAGGCTGTAAGGGCTGAATCTCATGAACAGAATAAGGATGATTACACACCTAGGAATATGCCCTGATGCACCATATGCACTTGCCTTAGAGGTAAAAGAAATAGTAATCAATTGCTTCATCCTGGCACGATGAAGCAATTTTAATTTTAACATAAAATACAAAATATTATATCATTATGTCATTATGCTTTTTATATTCTCTATTAACTAAGACCATCAGTAACACATTGGTAATGAATTTTGAGGTACATTCTTATTGATTTGTTTAATTTTCCTGTATGTCCATTGACGAAAAAAGATGAAAATTGCACGTCCTCCTTCTGTTGGGTTTTGATTGTAAGACACTCACTGAGTCTACAATGGCTTCAGCATCCATGTAAATATTCTTTTGAGTAGTTGAAAGTTTATTTTATTCTTGCTCAATATCAGTGCCTTCCAATATTCGTGGATATCTTTTATGGTCTTTATGGCAAAGTCCTAGTGACAAGCAATAAAAATTATCTCATTACCTAGTATGAATTGTGAAAGGCTACATTTTTCTTTACGTGTGTGTGTGTGTTGAATACAAAGGCATCAAAATGTATTCAGTACATTGGCATCAACACATATTCAATTTACTCTGTTTTTGAATTCACCACTGAATGCAAACTGGTTCTCAGGTTTCCCATCTGGTACTTTTTGAACCAGTCCACTGTGGCTTCCAGGTATCCCGGCTTAAGCCTCCTTACATCCTCAATATCTGTAAATAATGACAATATGCAGTCTGAGCTGGAAACTGAGCTCATGGTAAGTTCACACTGAAGTTTTTTTTTTCAGAAGCTCACCAGAAGTCTCCAGCATCTGGATCCTCAACATTAATCACAACCACTTTCCTGTTTGTTGTTTAATCCAAACTGTTTGTTAATTAACTGACAAGTATAATGCCTTAATTCAATTTCTTTATCTTTGTAATTCCTTTTACCTTGTTACCAATGTCATACATATCGATGGGGTCATTGTCTCCTGGGCATTTTGTGTCATTATCTGTGTGTCCTGGATCCACTCATGTCTAACATGAAGGAGAAAAAAAATCTAATGATATGAAGAAGACTAGAAAGAAGAATATTATAAAGTAGGACTCATTTAGATAAGCAAAAAAAAACAATAAGCAAAATGACTGTTTTTAATCACTGAAAGGAAATTACACTGTATTATAGTTAATATTGTATATGTTGTTAATATGAACTAAAATCCGTATGTTTACTCTGTCAGAAATAAAACTCCATATAAGTAGTTTAGTACTCTTTTCTTTTTGCATCTAACACCCTAAATACAACTTAATCATCAAACTTTTTATGAGGTGGAATTAGGTTATAACATCATAAATGTTGTGATGTTTTAATAATTTACAGGGAGAGTCAAAGTCAAATCAGGCCTTGTGATAAAATTCATTATGAATTAAGGCATAAGAGCGACTGACATTTACAGAAAACTTCAAGCACAGTATGGTGATGAGACGCTTAGCTGCAGTAAAACATTTCAATGGTTCAAACATAAAAAAAAAAATCTGGGAATGACGATTTGAGGTGGCTCTGATAACTTGTTACAATCATTCACCAACACCACTACACACTACAGGAACTCAGCTGGGAGTTACTGCCACATCCCTTGTAACATCCTGACCTCGCTCCAATACATTTCAACATGTTTGGGACATCAACAGAGTTCCTGAGAGGTCAGTTTTTCAGACATGAAACAGGCAGCCAGAGCATCTCTCTGACATACTGAGAAAACCTCCTACCTTTATGGTCTCCAAGTACTGGTGAAATCCTGGGATAAGTGCATTAGTGTAAAAATACCTGGCTTTAAATCTTTATCTAAGTCTTTTTCTCATACCTGAGGAATTGCGCCATAGTTCCATATGTAGGCTTTATGTGGAAATACATTACACACATAACATAGATTTCCTTTCTTTAAATCCTTCAGTGGGTTCAACAGTTCTTTGCTTGCAATCTAAAGAATCCAGAAGTTATATCTGACATCTGATAATGTTAATAAATATTTATATTAATAAGTAAGTATGTATTTGAATGTTTCCGGTATAATTTTAGATATCTAAACAAGTCAGTATATTTTTCTTTACAAATACATAGTGATTAAATGAATACATGATACAATCATGCAGTGTTGAATAGTTTAATTAGCTTACTGATAAGCAAACAAGATGTGATGTAATTATCTGAGTGAGTGACAGAAGGGCTTATCCTATTTGCAGATGATCTAAGATGATCAGAGCCAAATAGCATGCTTTTGTTTCAAAATTATAATGTTGTTACAGAAAGCAATGCAGAGAATATACAATTTTTTTAAATATCAGACATGCAGTCATGCTTCCTATCAGTGATATCTGTAAACAGTAAGAGTGATCCATACCTCCATTTTTGCATTCGTCCATCTGGGTACCTCAACAACAGCATAGAAGACATTCTGGTGAAAATCTGTGAAGAAATTGATAAGTAGTGACAGATTCTGTCCTAAATTATGAACTGTGAACAGATTTTGTAATTTCACAGGTTGTTTTTTTTTGTCCTTCACAGTTCATTCCATGCAATCTGTTTTAAAAGGGTATTTAAAAAATATAAACCTGGCAGAGTATAAAAAAAGAGAACATAAAAATGCAGTGTTAAGCATTTCTTATAGACAGAACAGATTGTTCTTAATTAGATTAATGGATTATTTTGTTAGCTGTGGTTTTCTTATTGTTAAAGTATAACAATTGTTTGGAAAACAAAACACTTCCAATAAAAATCTACATACCTTCACCTCATCTGCATAGAGAGGAATATCATGGAATAGAGAGATGTATTTTCCATCAGAGTTTTCTGTGAAGAGATTTGGTCTCATTACATCCTCAATAATAAGCTACTCCTGAAACATGAGATATTTAAATTGATGTTTGACATGATGCGAAAGAAAAATATTATAACTGTTCATTTTTAATTAACATTTTATTTTAATTAAACTAATTCAGAAGTAATTTTAAACAGAACTGTCTGTATGATTAATTGTGAGATGACCATCATTTGCCTGAGTATCTATTGAGTCTTAAAACACTAATCTCTGAACCATTGCTATGATAAACTGATAATTCTTTAAGCCTGTTACCATGAGAAAAGTATTTTTATCTATTACCTAGTAATCTCATTGTTTAAAATGCTAAATAGCTACAATATTACTTAAAAATGTACAGTATACTGTATATACAAATTATACAGTAGCTATAAAGCATTAACATTTGTGAGTCAGATCATTTAACTCAGCTTTCATATATATAGTTTTATATATAAATTTGTTTTTTGTAAATTGTTGTTTGGATGTTACAAAAAAAAAAAGTAAAAAAAAATGGATGTTATTTATATGAGCATAGCACTAAAAATGGACAGTAAGTACTGTAAGCATCCATGCATCATACCCAAGAGTCAAACATGTGTCACACATTTTATGCTTATGAACAACCCATATGACTGTTATGTTAACATTTTGATTACACAGCAGGAATAACTAAACTGCCTATATCCATAAATGGAAGAAAAAAAGGAAATAAAATTCTCATATATGCAAGTTTTACTTCTCATGGTTACTGTCTCAAATACCCGACTCATCTATAAGTCAGTAAACAGCACGCTATCAGATGGTGAAAACAACAGATTGAGAAAGGTGTTAAAAATGTGTTTGGAAAATGTGGTTATAAAGATACTCACTAAAGTAGACTCTGTAGTCTTGCGTGTTGGATTTTCCTCTCTCTTCTGTACTAAAGCTCATATTAATATAGCAGGGCTGTTCTTATTGTCAAACTGAGATTTTCCCCTTTAACTCTGCACAAGGTGTTCCTGAAAGGCTGAAGGATGAGGTCCTTCTGGAGGTATTTGACATATGGTGGCTCTTAAGCCACTGGTGAGCATTTGCTCTTCTGTTCTTCAAGAATATAAAAAAAAAAAGCAAAAAAATAAAAAGGTTATCTATGTACTGAGGATGCTGAATATATGGCAGATATTGTTAGCTTTAAAATTCAGTATCTTTGTAATGCAAAATGATAAAAATGTAGTCCCTGATAGAAAACAAAAACCTTTTGAAATGTAGAAATCTGTGATTTGGGTCATTTATCATTTAGGTATTTAGGTGCTTATAAGCTTCTATGTGTCAGTCAATTACAGAAAACCTTTCAACAGCAAATTTTAATTAATAGACCTTCATTTATTTTGTGTGATCCATAGGTCTGTTTGTAAGAGACAAAAAGACAACAACAACATATACTTATTCTAGTAACTATTTTACCCTACAACTTTATATACTGGATGTTAGAAAAGCCTCAAACAGATGAACATGCCTTTCTGTCACTGCATTGCATTTAGATGGAACCAGATTGGACTGCATGATGTTGATCTCCATGCTTTTGCTTTCCAGCTCTTTGTTTTCCCCTTCAATTTTGTGCGGTCAATTACTACGTTACCCATACAGATTTCTTTTTTCAGTATCAAGTATATGGCAACTGTTTTACAATGCTTGGTATTCATTAAAGTATTTAAAAAAAATGTGGCTTTAGTCATTACTTTTACACATGACATTTGATGGTTGATGCCATCAGCTGATGGCGTAACTCCTATTTAATTTCTCACCAGACCATTCAGCTGGTAGGTCAGCATTTTTATTATGCAGGGATGGAACCGATTGCATTCTAAATTTACTTATTTTTCAAGCTGATCTGATTCTATATGATTCTGAAAAAAAGCCTAATGAAGCAGAATTATAGAGTTATTCCACACAAAAAAATCTATTTTTGTGTTGGATGGCTTACTGACAAAAAAAAAGCTATTGAGACTTTGTATTTAAAATGATAAAGGACATAGAAGTAGAAATAATAGTAATAAAAAGGAAGGAGAGTAAAAGGCATCGTTGCTTAGTGTGAGCGGCAGGTGGCGCTGAGAACCGTACTTTTATTGTAAAATTATGAACTGTAAAGCATAGCATAGATATAAAATATACATATATTATAATAATAATAATAACAATAATAATAATAATAATAAAGTTTTGTCTTAGACAAAAAAGCTTAAACCTTTTTCATGCAGATCTAGTACTA
>JAQMYJ010000006.1:17369813-17384374 GCA_030014305.1 Clarias laeviceps | reverse complement strand
TCAACATAAAATCCCACACAGTTAAAAAAAATTTTTAAAGATACATTTTATGTGCAGCTTTTATGTAAAGAAAAAAAATGTTGAAATCACTGCTGAGTTTTGATTGAAAAAAAGAACAGTAATAATAATGAAATTATATTGAAAAATAACATTAAAAACATATACTAGGCATTGTTGAAAAGTTATATTACTGCAAATAAGTGTTTGTAAAGTTACTGCAAACACTTTACAAAGTCAAATCTCAAACGCTTAGTTTTTATTTTATTTTATTTTATGTTATTTTATTTTATTTTATTTTATTTTATTTTATTTTATTTTATTTTATTTTATTTTAGTTCAGTTTAGTTTAGTTTAGTTTAGTTTAACATTCAAACGCTTTAGTTCTGTAAAGAGCTGCGTTTCCGGTAGTGGGCGGGGACTGTTGCTATGTTACAGTAAACTCCTGGGTTAAAGAGGAAACTGTGGAGAGTACTCCTGATAATCGCAATTAAAAAAAAGACAGAGAAAGACTTACCTAATATTAACACGTGACGGTTCAGGTAAGGATGTGACGGAAACCTTGACCTGTATACGTATAGTCTTCTTCTTTTAACTAGGTAAAATAGTACATTAAAATAAAACTTCTACTTTACGTGGCTAAAATCTGTTTGATAAGCATGCTTCACACACAATTGCACGCAACATAATTGTTTAAGGTCTGTTATTATTTTTAATTAGCTAATAAAATATAACTTTGACTTTGATTCATTCCCTTCCCTTTTTTGAGTTTGGACAATGTTTCATCTTTATTTCAGATATTATATTATAGATTTATTTTAGGGTTTTTTTTCTTTTCACAATCTCTTATGGCTTTATTTTTTGATGTATATCAAAACCAGCATCCAGATTTTATCCACTTTATGACAATGTCTGTCTTCTACTTTGCAGTCTCTGTCCATCTCTCCATCCTCTATCCTAACATTGATCTGTAGGATTCATCATGGAGATTGTGTATGTGTACACTAAGAAACGCAGCGAGTTTGGCCGCCAGTGTAACTTCTCAGACCGTCCAGCTGAGCTGCATGTGGACATTTTGCCAGACCCATCTCTTGCTGCGGACTTTATAGCCCGGGATCCATGTGATGTAGCCTTACAGTGCACACAGGAAATGTCTGAGCATGAGGTTAGTACGAGAAATCATCCAGACCACTTTTACTGATCAATCCATTCTGTTGTTCCATTAGCCCATGGCTCATCCCCAGTTTTATAGCTCGATTTTATGAATGGGAGTGCTGATCACATGACACCACTCTGGCTGCAAAAATGTTTCTTACAATAAATGTGGTTCAGTTTAAATATACTATATAGCCAAAAGTTTGTAGACACCTGACCACTGCACCAAACCCTTTTTCTCCCCGAAACTGCTGCCACAATGCTGGAACCACAAACTTGTATAGGATGTCTTTATATTCTATAGCAATCCAATTTCCCTTCACTGCCCTGTGCACAAAGACTCTGTAGGGACATGGTTTGCCTTGGTTGGCGTAGAAGAGCCCGACCGTAACACCTTTTGAGATAAATTCCCATACTTACTATAAACCAAGCCATCTCGTCAGACGTCATGGTCTGACCTCACTAATGCTCTTGTTGCTGGATGAGGAAATCTCCACAGCCATGCTTTAAAATCTAGTGAATTGTAGATATAACAACATCAGGAGACAACATCTGGAATAGGATGTTCAGAAAGTGTATCATCTGCCACTTATCATAGTTTTTTCCCTCCAGGTGAACACAGAGCGTTTTGAGTCTGAGACGTGTGGCATTAACCATGTGGAAGGGGGGTGGCCAAAAGATGTCAATCCTCAAGAAATGGAACAGACCATTCGCTACAGGAAAAAGGTGGAGAAGGATGAGAACTATGTGAACACTATCATGGAGCTTGGGAGTGTGAGTGCGTCTTTTTATTTTATATATAAAAAAAGTCTGGAATATGACTTAGCTCACTACTCTTTAGTAAAGGTGATAGATTTTTTAGCACGTTCAGTAAAAAGTTAATATCAAATTCAAGTATGGAACTAGTGGATCTCTCACTCACAGCCTGGTCTGTCTCTCTCCCATAGCACATGGAGCACTGCATAAGACAGAACAATGCTATTGATATTTATCAGGAGTACTTTGAGGCAGAGGAGGTGGTAGAGGAGGCAGAGGAGCAGCCCTCAGCCAAAACCATCAATGTGTTCAGGTGATTTTATCAATTAGTATGCCTTCACGAAGGCAACAGATGGTGCTAGAAATGATTCCCTTTGGATGAGTCCCTGGTGACAGATGAGACCGGTATGAGACTGATAACTGGCATTAATTTTCCTCTACTTTCCTGATCTTGTCTGTGCTCAGAGACCCGAACGAGGTGAAGCGCACCGCCACCAGCCTGTCATGGCACCCTGATGGCTTTCGCAAGCTGGCTGTGGCTTACTCCTCTTTAGAGTTTCAGAAATTCAGCAAAAACATGTGTTACGACTCTTATATCTGGGACATTGGTATGGCATAAACATACTGTAATTGTGAAACTTTTTTACTTTTATGGGATGTGCTAGATATTCAAGCAGTATATTTTAACAGACAAATAATGCACACGCTTCTAATAATTAACTAATGAGTTCCCAGAATTTTTTTTTTTTACAGAGAACCCAAATAAACCTGAGCTGACCCTGAAACCGGTCTCTCCACTCGTCTGTCTGGAATATAACCCCAAAGACTCGCATATCCTAGTCGGGGGAAGCTACAATGGGCAAACCGGTAAAGACAAACAAGCTACACTTTTATCATGACAGAAGTTATGTTTTTATTGCTTTTATAATCAGTATTATTAGACCGGTATTTTATTATGCATTGCTGATGAATTTGGTCAATTCTGAATAATCAGGAGGCATTGATTGATTTAGTAAAAACTTACACAGGGATATGTTTGGTGGACTCTCCACATGAACACATAAACTTTTAAAAAATGTGTGTGATTATTGACACATGCAATTTTTTTGTTTATTTGATTTTTTTTGGAAAAAGTTGCAAGTTTCAGCACTTTATGTTTGGACAAAGTTTTCTGACATGGGAAAGTCTATGACTCTCTGTCACTAACATAACAAGTTTTTTTTTTTGTCTTGCTAACTTAACAGAGAGAGAGGGATGTCTATGATGGAATTACTGTTTATACAGTAGCTGGTTTAATGTAAATTATAACAGGATTGAATTGTTTGTTGAATGTTCCATAATACTTAAATTTCACAAAAAATAGATAAAAAATGCTGACACATTGCTTTCATAAAGAAAAATCACTAGTGTCTGCAGAATGCTGTCTTGATGGCTAACCTTGAGCACCTTTTGTTTTTACTTTCTATTATTCTCTATTAATTATGACACTTTATGGGAGCCTTATGCATGCTCACTTCTTTGTGAACATTTAAAACAATTTCAAATTAGCAAAATGCCAAAGGCTGCTTCAATGTTAATTGAAATATGTTCATTTATGTAAGACTCAACCAAGCGATTGGCTTCTGTGCAGCCTACTGGGACACCCGTAAGGGCAGCCAGCCGGTCGAGATGTCCGCAATTGAGCATAGCCATAGAGACCCGGTGTACAAGGTCATCTGGCTGCAGACAAAGACAGGAACAGACTTCTTCTCAGCTTCCACTGATGGTCAGGTCGGTGCACAGTAATAGCTCAATAAGCAACACCATCATGTTTTCTATAACGCACTGTGCTGAAGCTTATTATAGCATTGCATGACATCTTACTAGAGTGTCTGTGTATGTGAGGGGATGCAGTGCACATACAAATTCATATCCCTTACCAAATGCTTAAGTTACCTTTTCACCTAATAGGAGAACTTACCGAATAACATGTGAATTTAATCAGGTTCTATGGTGGGACATACGGAAGATGAGTGAGCCCACAGAAAGGCTGGTGCTCGACCCCAGCAAGAAGGGGAAGCTGGAAAACGCACTGGGTGCCATCTCACTGGAGTTTGAAACCACCATGGTGAGATTTGTCTATAATCTGGACTAAAAATTGAGAATAAATATGAACAGAATGGAGTAATATGTGGCGTTTTCTTTACCAGCCCACAAAGTTCATGGTTGGGACAGAACAGGGGCTGGTGGTTTCGTGTAACCGGAAAGCCAAAACTCCAAGTGAGAAGATTGTTTGCATGTATAGTGGCCATCATGGCCCTATATATGCTCTACAGAGAAATCCATTCTTTCCTAAGAACTTTCTGACTGTGGCTGACTGGACTGCCCGTATCTGGTCGGAGGACATTAGAGAATCCTCTATCATGTGGACAAAGTAAGTACCTAAGTTACTGCTACATAGACTAGTGAAGCCACATAAATTATGTTTCAATAAAAACCCAATGATTTTATAACCGAGTCATATCAAAGGACAGCTTGGTCATTAGCACTGCTTCCTCATACCTCTATGGTTGGATTTTGCATCAGGCTTTGGTTCTTCCTGTGCTTGGTGGGTTTCCTTCGGGTCTATTGGTTTTCCATAATTACCTGTAGGCTGATTAGCGTTTCAAATTGCCCATAGTGCCCCACCTCATGCCCTAAGTTTCCTGGGATACACCACCTGTGACACTACACAGTATAAGTGATATAGATAGTAGATGGACAGATCTTATAAATGAAGACATGCTAAAGAATAAAGGTATGATAATGAGACATTTAACAGCACACCACTATATTTGGTATCCTTCCTTGTTTTCTCTCTCTCCATGCAAAAAAAAGTAAAAATGATATTTGCAACCTGTGTAGACATAGAGAAAGAAATATAAAACTTTTCACTGCATGTCACTTTAAAAATGAATTCTGTTGTCTCTTCCTATGCAGATATCACATGGCCTACCTATCAGATGGATGCTGGAGTCCTGTCAGACCTTCAGTCTTTTTCACGGTCAAAATGGACGGCACTTTGGACGTATGGGACTTCCTGTTCAAGCAGAATGACCCAACGCTCACTCTTAAAGTAGGTACCTTTAACTCAGACTCTGACCAAGTCTTAGGTTCTGCTAACCCAAATGTTCCAAAAAGTTCAGCAATTTGAGTTATTTTTATTTAGTTTTTATAAGGTTATTATAATTATAATAACAACTAAATAGTTAAATAAGACAATATTCAACTTTTGACTTAGGATTGTATATGTCTGACAAGGGATGAAGTTTGTACTGCTTATGATAGGTGTGTGACGAGGCTCTGTACAGCTTGCGTGTGCAGGATAACGGACGTTTTCTGGCATGCGGCTCACAGCTGGGCACTGCCACCCTGCTCGAGATGTCATCAGGCCTGTGCACCCTCCAGAAAAATGAGAAAGCACTGGCTACAGCTGTAAGATACACACATTCACATACACACATACTGTATATACACAGTATACAGTCACTATCTAACTATCAAGACATGCTCGATTACTTTATTTTGTAAAATAATTTCGCATATCAGTACATTGAAACTTTTTTTTTTAAATCTTGAAAGGCAAATTGCACTCTTTTCAACGCTGCTTATGAAATCATAGGTAATATATACAGTACATATTTATGTGTGTGTGTGTTGACAGATGTTTGAGCGTGAGACGAAGCGAGAGAAAATTCTGGAGGCTCGACACAGAGAGATGCGTCTCAAAGAGCGCAGTCGGTCAGAGCAGGGAAAGGATGAAGAAACCAAAGACGGAGAGGGAGAGGAGAGTGCAGAAGACCTGGTGGCCCGTGCTGAAAAAGAGTTCTATGAGATGGTTGAGGCAGAAATGAAGAAAAGAGGAAAAGAGGAGAAAATGGAGAAGGAAATAAACAAGGTCAGGAGCTCCTTACATAACATTTGTTACGTCAGCAATAAATCAGGATAGGGACTGTGGTCTGCTTAATGTCAGTCTGCATTGCATCACCTTGTCATTAATTATTGTCTTACAGCAGCATATCCTGTAGTGTTTTATTTTTCTACTGCACTTTGCTAATGGATGGTTAGGGTCAGTTAATTAGGGTTAATTTTTGATTGAAGAGGGACATTCAAGTTAAACCAGGACTTTTGATTGTGCAGAATGATAGAACACAGTTATGAGAGTAAAAACAACCTGTTTTTCTCTCTATAATCCACTGCAACACTAATGCACTTAACACAGTGTTTCACTAGTGCTTGGATACCATAAAAGTAGATCAGACCGCCTGCTTCTCGTCATCGTCACTGCTGAAACACTTACTTCCTAGGAACACCTTTAATGGCCCAAACAGGTGGAAATGGCTTGAGTTCAGGACTGTCCTGGTGATGTGGCAACACTTCCTAGCTGAGTTCATGTAATGTTCAAGGGGTGTGCTGAGGCTGTGCATTGTACTGCAAAAACAGAGCACCTTTGATGATCAAACCAGGTTGTTGTTTTTTTTCCCCCCTGAAGGCATTTCAGTAACTGAATGTTCACAGGAATAACTGCAGTAAGCTCTGAGCCACCATTATTTGTGGATGTATGCCATTTTTTATAATCTTTTGTCTCATCACTATAATGTGCTTGAAGTATTCTGTCGATGTCAATCAGTTTTACGCTTTCATTCAGAAGGAATTTCCTCAAAAGTCTTGGTTTGACTTGAATGCCCCTCCTATGTAATACTTAACCATTTATAGTTAAACGACTTACAATAATTCCTGTTATAACTTATAACAGCTTTAAACCACAGCTCTGTCATTTTTACTAGAAAACCAAAAACAAACAAAAAAACTGCCTTTACAAAAACGTACTTACTTATAAACATATTTTCATTTACAAATAATTAAAATCCTTACATTTCCCTGTGTAAATTGTTACTATAGAAATTATAATGTATTAGAATTATTCAGCGGTGGAGGGTAACTAAGTAAATTTGCTTTGTAACTGTAGTTTGGTACGGTTTTCCCATAGCTTACTTTAGTAATGTTATTGGAGGATATGTTGTACTTTTAATCCACTACATCCTACAGTAAATGTCTCTACTTTCTATTTCACTACATTTCTGCATGGCGTCTCATTATATAACCACAGTGGTTTGTGTGGTATTTGAACTGGTAATATCGCTACCTGCTAACTGTTATACGTAATCGCGTCATTTACCTTCCTTCCATGAAATGTGCAGAACTGTTTAACTGTATATCAGGAATGTGCTACTACTGTAAGTCGTAAAGACTACAGTAAGCTAACAAACAACAGCTCAGGGCTTTTGATTCTTAAAAGTACTTGTACTGTTGTAGAACTATAAATGGAGGACTTGAACTTTTACTTAAGTAATATTTTCTCTTTTTTTACTCAAGTTCAGGATTTAAGTACTTCACTCCACACTGGAATTAGTGCATAATATAATATAAACTTGTCTTATCTATATCTGCTCTGATAGAAAAGTAATCAAGACCTTCTGAGATTTCAACAGCAATGTGATAAAAACTGGAATTAAACAATTCTATTTCCTTTCTGAACTTACTGTTATTTTATAATTTTCAGTTTTAAAGGCATTTTTCATCAATTCCAAGTTAAATGCTAAACCAGATGCTACATTTGTTGAGCGAAAAATCATGATCTGCACCTTAAAGATTATTTAAATACCTTTGTAAGGGAGATTTACAGCCTCTCTTGGTTAAAGGAAGAAAATTAAGTTTTATGCAGCAGGGACGCCTTCTGTTAATATTGCTCTTTTTCCCCATAGTAACCTGCTTTGACAGATTGTGGCCTGTTCCATTGAGATAAGCCTCCTATTGCCTCTATATGGCACAATGTGGAACATGCATTGTGTAAGACACAAGGAGGAAAAATCAATAAGCTTTATTTGGACTGTTAGTGGATGACTATTTGTGTGTACGTACTTGCATAAGAACCCCTAGCTTACTGCACAGGTCTTGGTTGACATATATTAGCAACTTCACAGTATTTAAAGCAGTAGTTACATTCGATATTTTCTAACTGCTTGGTTTGTTATTTCATCAGGAGAACGGTGAAGAGGAACCGTGAGAAGAAGAACCACCTTGACTTCACTTACCTGTAGTTTTCTCCAAAACATGCTGCTGGAAATAAAGAAACAGTTTTTCTCTTACAGTACTTCAGCCAGTGCTTTTACTGCACAGCTCACATAGTAATTTATTTTTTATCTAAGCTGATTAAAGAAAATATATTTTGCACATTATATTTTTGTTTTACGCTGAGAAAATACCCTCAATGCAATAAATGTCCTTTGACATTCCTGAATACAATTATTATTTCTATGTCTGCATTTATTGAGGTAATAGATGTGAATCACTGTAGCACAGTAATTTACTTAATTGCCTTCTTTACTTTCCCTGTCTTTTGTTTCTGAATACATTTCACAATTTACATAATATTTAAATTTAACTTTTACTTTTGCATCTAATCATTTGACAAACTGAAATATGAGTTGAATTGTAAACAATATAGGTATTATTTTTTTGTTATATTAAAAAAATATACATCTGATATCTGACTACATGAATAGATTGCGCTGTACTCCCTGGGCTTTCCAATACAGAGCACAGGTTCTTTGTAATAGTGATTTAAAAATATATCACCCACACTGCTATCATTGTTCTGTGCACATTTTTGCAGATTTAATTGATGAAATAGATGGATGTGTGCTCTTATCCCTGTTTGCAGGTTTTCCATTATCATTTGCCATTAATCTGAATGACTCATTAAACCATCTGTTCAATAAAATTACTAGAATATTAAAAGAATATTTGAATCAAAGGGGTCAGTGATTGCAAGTGTAATTTGTTGATATGTTCAGATGACAATTTGTTATCTGTTCAGAGAAAGATGTCCTGTCTCTGTATGCTCAGGCTCTGAAAGTAGAATAAAATGACGTTTGACTACCAAATTACAATAAGGATGTGAGGAGGTGTTTCGATTGTGATTTTTAAAAATACTCACACAGATCATTTCATACAAAAAGTTATTGTTAGCAACAATTTTCTTTTCCTTTTTTTTAATAAGTAATTTTTTTTAACATTCCCTCATATAACTCGTTAACTCACCCATTCTCTATCCCTCCCATTCAGTGTTCCCAAAAGTGTTCCAAAACTTTTGAGCGGTAGTGTATAAAGGCTTAATATAAAATTTACTTCTTTTTTTTTTACCAGCTGGAAAAAATTATATGTAAGTCTGACTAGTAATCAGGCAGTACAAGCTGTGTATGTGATCAGGATTGTCCTAATGTACAGTATGGCAGGCTTGGTTTCCTGCAGCTACAGTAACGCTGTTTGTCCACAGGGGGCGCAGCTTAGCGCAGCTCAGCACGGTGAAGTGAGGAACAGAAGCCGATCCTGAGCTGCCGTTAATGACGCGGTGGATATATGAGGCTTCACTCCACATCGCTAAGGGGACAAACAACACTGTTGTGTTTCTCAGAGAACAGCACGGAGAAACCTTTGTATAGACACGGACGGGAACAGACTGATCTGTTTGAACGGGATAGAAAGACTGACGACACGTAGACTGTCTGATCTAATAAATAACATGTATCTCTCTTTTTTCAACCTGGAGCGCTTAAGAGCAGAGCGCAGGTGAATAGAGGGAGACATGGAGACATCGCGGAGCCTGATCACTCTGTCCTTCTGCTGAGACTGACATCTACACTGTGGCTGATCGGGAGGTGGTGATATCACTCACTATGAAGGATACAGGAGAATCCAAGGACCACCAACTAACTGTAAGTAGAACAACACACACACACACACACACACACATATATATATATTTTTGTTTGTTTGTTTGTTTTTTGCATTAATATTCCATGATCAATATGAACATGATCTTATAACTCAGTCTTTTTTTAACCTACATCTGTTACAAATCTATACTAAGTGCAGGATTATGATTGCATGGTATTACATACACATTATACAACTTTTGGATGTCATATTGCCCCAAAATAAGCCAAGATCTCTTTTCAGTCCTCTCATATTGATCATATTGATCTTCTTCACAAGCTTCTTATGCAACTCCGTCAACAAATGCAAAGTCACTTTCGCAGGCTGATATCCATCACTTACAGACATGCTCCTAAAATTTCCTAAAAACAAACAAGAGGGAACCAACAGGTTGAGAGATTGCAAGCAATTGAGTAAAACATGGACAGGAAAAAATAAAAAAAATCATAGTGTAAGCATGAATGTCCCAAGATTTTATTATTATTATTGTATTGTAAGGATTATAATGCAGGACTAATGAAGTCATTGACCAAAAATCATTTGTTGATCAAAATGATACAAATACATGATAAAGGAGCAATAATCATTACATGCATAGCGCACAAGGCTGAACATGTAAAGTCCACAAAGTGACGTATATATAGTTTTGCTTTCCTGGCTTTTGATGGTCTCTCATTGATCATATAGCATCAGGTCTTACATACGCATCTGTACTCAATGCCAGTGGCTCTGTTTCTACAACTCTAAAGTCAGTTCGTCAAACCTGTGTTAAATCGTCACCTTCTGAGAGTTGCGCACCTGTTTCCCAGTTATCTTTTGGCCCTGGACTGAATAATTCACACTGCCTGGTTCAGTTGCCACTGCCTTTCTCCTTTACAGAGGCAGTGAAGTGAAATCATAACAGCACCTCTGAACTGCTAAGGAAGATGTACAGAATGTGTAGGGCAATTAAATGAACAGCTTCAACATAGACTGAGTGGCTTTTAAATCTAATATAGCCCAAGTCAGTTAATATTCTGTACAGAATCCAGACCTGAGTGTAGTTTGTAATAAAAAAATAGGTTAGTTGATAAAATTTAAAAAGCTTATATTTGAATAATTTTATTTGCCTTAGTATGTCCATACCACAATTCCAAATGTGTTAATTTAAAGAAAAATGTGAATCTTTATTTCCTCCATACTAATAACAGCTTTGTTTCCCAGGTGGCTTTGCGGATTCGGCCTTTGAGCGATGTGGAGATAGAAGAAGGGGCTTCAATAGTAGCCCACCGAGTGGACGACCAGGTAAATGTTTGCCGTGCTTATGTGTTTATTGGCAACCTGATTTTTACAGAATTCCAACAAATGTAGGATTAAGTTGTGTCAAATGAAAGTAAGGTATAGAATACATATATACAGTACTCAGTCCTACATATATTGCTTCCAAAGCCGGACTTTTAGACTTTTTTGGTTCTTATTTTTAGTCCAGTCCCTGAACTTGACCAATTTCAGGGAAATGTTTTTGTTTTTTAAGCCACACAAAGACCTTTGAACCATTCAAGCATAAAAAACATCTAAATTAACCATCAAACGAACAGACGAGAGGGGAAATGAGGTTGCAGCTGAGGTTGTTACATAAGCAATTTTTAAGTTATATCTTTTGGCATTTTGCACCATGTCGCAGTAATATTTGTTCCTATTGCTTTAATTAATTTTGTGTCATTTAATGAAGTAATGAGGCGATGGCTCAAGACTTTTGTACAGTACTATAAGTAATAAGAACAATTACAACCACTAACACGACCCTTCGTTTGATCTTAAACCTTTAAATCTGTGGATATGACTTGAAAATTATATTGCAGTCATATTTATATGAAATTGCTACAAGTTTCTTGGCACAATAAAAGCAAACAGAAGTTCGAAGTTTGAGTTTTGTTCTGTCACATGTGGATCAACATATTTTGAGAAGAACCAGCATAGCAAGAACAGTATCCAGTCATCCATGCCTCAAAGGCATACATACATCACCATGATCACCAAAGTGCTCCAAAGATTGTTTATTCTTTTAATCAGATACAGCTGAATGCCTCAAACTTGTGCATGTCATAGACACTGTCCCAAGTGTGTTAGTGTCTAAAAGTAAAAGTGGTTGGTGCCTAAAAAAAATCAGGGTCTTTTTTTTGCATAGAAGTTTAGCATACCTTCTTATATCTTCCAACTTGAAGCAACATACCGGTTGGTTGGTTGCTTGGCTGTGCTACATTGGCCCTAGGTGTGAAAGCTTGTGTACACGATACCCTGTGATCAAGGTTATATTTCTAATTTCTAATGGCCATTGTTTCTGTCATAGGCTATAGTTTAAGAAGTTCCAGACTAGGAACAAGTTCTTGCTCAATATGAATATGAAAAGTAAAATATGCTTATCCTTCTTACATCACAAGTCTGCATCATGACAGATGGCAGTGTATCTTTTCAAAAATGGCTGCTTAACCCTTTCAATTCCTTGGGACCTCTGATGGGTGAAGACATACAGTACGTCACACACCGGGTGTGGCTACTTACATTTTCTATCTTTATTGTAGTTACTGAATAATTAATAGTATAGACTGAATCATTTCCTTTTCTATAAATAACTAGCAAGAACTGTAAAATGTTCATCAGAAAAAAATACTCTTTTGATGCTTTTGCTCATTCAATTATTACATTTGTGTCATCATGACACTGGAGAAATGAATCAGAATGCATTGTGTGAGTGTAAGGACCAGTATGCCTGAACTAGTTTTTCAGATATTGTCAGTTCCACAACACAAAAGAAAGTACAGTCTGTAAAGCAACCACTGAAGCCATGATCTTGTCTATTCATGCATTTGCTTGATTGCGGCTCAACCACTAAATGATTTTAAACAGAATTCTGGATAATAATATATCAGAGGTAACCAAAAGTCTCTGACTGAAATGATTAACACATGACAAAAGACTCTGTTGTGTCACGATGCTGTCTTGCAGTCGGGTCTGATTATTGCCTCTGTTAATGGAATGAAGCTCTGGGGTTGTTATATTTAGGTCACACTCTGGGAATAAATCCTTTCACACAGCTGTGATCATTTGCGCTAATTTAGCGATGGTTGACGGGAATGGTGACGAGCATGATGCTGGGTCTGAAAATAATGGTTGCTGCTGTGTTATTATTGTCTTATGATTAGACGGCCACAAAGAGAGAATGTTAATATGATTAGTAATGTTCGGAGTAATCCACATTTGTCAAAGCCCTAATTAAGCGCTGGTGGAAGAGGCTTAGTTTTACGAGGTGAGTGTGTAGTAAACACACATGTGGTGAATTCAGTTTCCAGGAAGGAAAATCTGTCATTGCCTTGGAGTAGCAAAGGATGAAATATAAGCGAATATGCACTGACAAGAACATTTATGCTTGGATACTTGGATCTAAGCACAACTCGGTAATATTGCAATTTCTTAACAGTAATTACTGGCCAAAAATTACATATGTCACTCAGTAGACAGATCATAGTGTGATTAACAGTAATTACTGGCCAAAAACAACTTATGTCACTCAGTAGATTAAAGATCAGAGTGTGTTGTCTGAACCACATGAGCTGGCTCTTTTAACTAGGTTTGGTAATCATATTGCAAACCGACATATCTGCATATACTACAGTAGTTATTATTGTGGACTGACTTTCTGTCCTGGGTGTTTTCCTTACTTAGATGGACTGTGGATCCAGCATGATTTTGTCATTTTAGATATTTATAAGAGGCGGCACGGTGGTGTAGTGGTTAGCACTGTCGCCTTGCACCTCCAGCGCCCGGGTTCGATTCCCGTCTCTGTGTGCATGGAGTTTGCTCTTCTCTCCGTGCTTGGTGGGTTTCCTCCTGGTACTCCAGTTTCCTCCCACAGTCCAAAGATCTGCAGGTTAGGATAATTGGTGTTCCCAAATTGCCCGTAGTGTGTGAATGAGTGTGTGTGCCCTGCGATGGATTGACACCCTGTCCAGGATGTACCCCGCCTCGTCCCCTAAGTCTCCTGGGATAGGCTCTAGGCCCCCAGCGACCCTGAATACTGGATAGCGGTATAGAAGATGAGTGAATGAGTGAAATATTTATAAGGGGCAGATAAATCACTAGGACAGACCTTAAGCTGTTAGTTATTGATTGGTATTTACACAGAAACAACAAATCCTGTTGAACTCACCAATGTATTTCAACAGAAAAATAAAGACACTAGCTAGACTTAAACAATGTATTTTACATGAGAATAATAATCATATAATTATTTGTTGTAATTTTACCCTATTTGGATTCCAGGCAACAGGGACACTGGGCGAGGCGGTACATTGGAGCGGTTAATCGTTCAGTGAGCTAGCTAATACAATTATGATATGTTTAGTAGCAAAACGTACATGAAGTGAAAACCACACAAATAATTTGATAAACAGGCACATAGTAGCTCTAATAACCGTGTTTTATTAATTTCACTACTATACACCAATCAGCTATAAAACTTTAAAACCATTAGCATTAAAACTACTTACCTTTTTGGGCTTTGGCCTATTGGAGTGTGGCCCTCTGTGTGTGCAGTGGTGTCTGGCACTGGGACATTAGGAGTGGATCCTTTGGGTCCATGCAGGCCTGGACTGACCATAGGGCATACCGGGCAATGCCCGTCGGGCCGACGCACATTTTTGGGCTGGGGCTGTCAGTCATAATTTTATATTTTAAAAAAAAGTTTATTAGGCCAATTTATTTATTACCGCAACGGTAGAGTATCTGAGACACGAATCGCGACCCATTGGTTGACTGTCTTAAAGGACATTGAGCTAGTCCAATGAAATCTCAGGCCACGCCCTGCCTCCCTCCTGGCC
>JAQMYJ010000006.1:17355440-17369713 GCA_030014305.1 Clarias laeviceps | reverse complement strand
GAAGCAGCAAAATGTGCGAAAATCACAGAAATGTTTGCCACCACCACACGTTCAATTGCAGCTGCTGGTGTAGGACCTGCGCATATATCCTTTGATGTGTCATATGCCTCAGCATATTGTTTAAATAATCCTGGTGGGCCGCTATGGCCAAAAATGCCAGGGCCGTTTTTTGGTCCCAGTCCAGCCCTGGGTCCATGTAGGTCCCACCCCATGGGTTGCGGGGTGGAACCTCCATGGATCGGATTTGTTTGTCTGATGTATTCCATGGATGCTTGTTCAGATTGTGGTCTGGAAACTTTGAAGTCTTCAACTCTTTGTCCAATAAGTGGCAGGCTGTGATGCATTGCATATTCTAGTACTTTTTTTGTGGCTTGAATGGTTATCTGAACAGATCAGAATTAACGTCTTTGCCTTAACGTTTGTGCTGATTGGCTTTTCTCTGGGATCGGACCAGGAAGGCTAGTCTTTCGACCCTGCAGATAGATGAGCCTTGGGTACTCATGAGCCTCGCACTAATTTACTGGTATATAATTATTAACCAGTGTTATTCAATTCACCTAGCAGTGGTGGTAATGTTATGGCTGATCGGTGTAAGCATAAAGTGTAGATTATAATCAGTAATATTGCAATTTCTTAATGGTAATTACTGGCCAAAAACATCTTATGCCACTCAGTAGATTAAAATATATTTTAAGGATCTGAAATGCGTCCTGAGTCTGCTTTAATTACATAGTGTATTTGTGTCTGTGCAGCGGCTAGTACGATTTGTATACATCAGAGGGCTTAAGAGTCCACAAAGCAAACAGGTTATGTGAGAGGTGACAGGATTGTGCTTGCAGTGATTAGCAGCACACACACGAGGGGTTATAGGTTTTGTATTGTATTTGTGCAGCCACACGAATGGATGGCATGGAGCGAAACAGCCTGTGGTCTGTGATTTCGCAGTTACATAAACGCATACATGTGCGCGCACACACACACACACACACACACAATATACAAAGACAGCACAAGCACAGCATCATATTCATGGAAATGTAAATATTTTTGAAAATGTGAAATGGAGACACACAGCAAATATGTCACCCAGTACTCCCACCTGCACGTCCTGCCAACCTTTAATCAAACTCAATTAGCCAGATGTGTTGATCACCCAAAACAACATCATGTTAATAGTATGTGCAACATGTGCCATATGGATCTGCATATCTTCTGGTAGGCTGAGCCAGATTAGCTTCGTTTACAGCCGACACAATCTACTGTTTCCCCCAAGAGGAGGAAGGGTGAGGGCGTAAGCCCCATGAGTCTGAGCTCAGCCTTAGAGCTTTAAAGGGATTAGACAGCAGCCACCTGCTGCAATCCACCTGCGCAGCTCACCTGATACACAACGGTGGCACGATACATAGATTCGTAGAGATTTCAAGCATGTCTTGTTCTATCATACTGTACATTTGGTTTGTTTTTGAGGTCATTGTAATGTGAGGGTTGGAGTGCACTTGTTGATGGTGTTTGGGATTTTAATAGGATTCTAATTATGTTGGTGTAAGTGCAGAATACCTGTGGAACCACGTTGATGATAAGATGTTCCTCATTACAGAAACCCCAAACTTGCTAGGGCCTGTCTATGCTGACTCTGAGGAGACAGAATTATAAAGCTGTCATATGATTTTCCTGTATGATCCCCCGATGAGATGCTTTCATACACGTGATGGAGCTTTTATTAAGATGCTACTTACACAACACCTTTTTTTCAATGGGTCTTCGTAATGTATTATGTCTGTTTATAAAACGGTTTTACAGCAGGCAAACTCAAATGCTTGTGATGCTGCTTGGCAGATATGAATTTTCCAACAGATGTATTTGTATTTACGTATGTAGAGCAGGCATCACTAAATGGCAGATCTGTACCGAGTGAAAGTTCTGTCCCGGGCCCTGATGCTTTTCTGATGAATGAGAATAATGAATATATGAGTAATTTAGGTACTGTGGATTCCCTCGAGGTAGGCGTGTCTATACGCGTCACTCAATAGAGACAATCAACAATATTTTACCGTGTATAGACAGAATGTGCGGAAGAAACAGAAACCAAAGTGCGACAGACTATGACTTACTCCAAGAAGAGGAAAGTAGACTATGAAAACTGAACCTTCACAAATGAATGGACAGAGCAATATATGTTTATTTTTCCAGCGGGAAGTTTAAAACCTGTTTGTCTCATACAGTTTGTTCCATGACTTAGAACCATAGCTCTAATAACAAGCAGCGGTGGGAAGCGACACTATGAGATAAAACACGGGTTGTTAGAGCAAACATGTCCACAGCAGTCTGAGTTGAGGACGCGTGAAATACCAGAACTGAGAGCCCAGTGTGACAGAGCAACCCGAGTCCTTTCACATTCATTTGCAGCCCAGCATCGTCCAAACGAAGATTCACTAAAGATTGTTGTTTGTATTCAATACAAATACAAGGAAATATATGAGGCCATCAAAGTAGTTACTCAAAGTTGGAATGCTATGGAAATTTTAAATCGCTTATTTTTCTGAATCCTAACGCTTGCATGAAGTTCGGATTTTGGCCCGAAGAAAATTTTATAGACCGGACCTTTTAATTCAGTACCCCTGATATAGAGCCTTGACGGTGCCATTTGTTGTTAAATGTCACGTGGAAGGAAAAAGAAAGGAAAGGTAGGTAATGTAAACAAGCATCGTGCTGTGTTGCCTCATTTATATGCATCATCAATGTGTAATGTCACACAGGTAAGATCTGGGCTTCAACAGTGGCATAGGGCATGTGCATGTCACAGCAGAGATAATGACGTCAGTGTCTTAGCTCGGTTTACAGGCAGATGGACAAAGAATTACCAAATGCTCCATCATATGGCTCAGCTGTTACCTACATGTCATATAATTGTGATCCAGACAGACATGTATTGACCTGCTTACACAATTTCACACTTTTACTGTTATATCGATATAGATGTTGCTATATTATTATTATACTCTGAATATCAACTAGATAATAAAAGGAACCCAAGTTATGACATGATTTAAAACCCTTTACAATAATATTATATATCCAGCTTTAAACATATCAATATTAAAATCATCAATGTTTATACATATTTAAAAATATTGATTTCTACTTATTAATATTCACATTTGTAAATTTTCCCCAGTATCAATGTTGAAAATCTTCAATTACTGCATTACTGCATTACACGATAAAATAAAGGACAATGAAGTTTATCAGAAGTGCAAAGTGACAACATGTCTCTCATTAGGACAATGATCCACAATCAAGTTCTTAAATCAAATCTTTTGAATATAAACAAAAAAATATATATAGTCACACCAATATAAAAAAACTAAACATACAGACAACTTTTATTTGGAATATAAACCAAACGGAGAACTTCTTGCACTCATCAGTGATACACAGAGTTTAGTGGGCTGCTTCACCGGACAGGTGCGTCTGGCAGCTGTAAACATGGTGCATGGGGCTTAGAGATGGAGGCATTGTGTGTGATCCTGTTGCTTTTGGGGGCTGTTAACCGTAGGCCTCAGGAGGGCTACCGTGCCCTCTCTCTCTCTCTCTCTCTCTCTTTCTCATACACAAACACACACATGTAGATGCACACACAGAGGGAAAATGGTTTATAGGGAGGCCTCGTTGTCATGGCGATCCGGAGACAAGGTCAGAGCCATTGTTTGTTTTCTTTTTTCCGCCCCTTGTACAGTGGCATCAGCCCTGATGGACATGACAGACAGAGAGAGCAAGGTGGAGAGAAAGAGCTTGAAACATCAAACACTATCTGATCCTTATGAAAGTTTAAAGATCCAGAGTGCTCTATGTTGCAGCTGTAACATTCTCACAGTCAGGCGTCATCCATGGCTCACTGTTGGTCTCTGTGGTGTTGTTGGGCATTTGTTTGGTATTGAATCAACCCAAATTCTGCTGACCTTTTGACAAAAATAAACTTGCACGAAGTTCGGAAAGGCTGGCCATAATATCCTTTTCGGACTTCATATCCTGTCTGCATCAACACGAAACGTTTTCCAGGAAATTTCGAACTGAAAAAGGAAAAGCTGAGTGCGTAAGTGACAGACAAATAGGCAGAGATCTCTCACCCAGCTTGGCGTGTAAAACAAAGAGCCGCATTCATCTGCACTCAGCGCGAACTTTACCTGAGAACGTGGCAAATTCCTCCCTTTGTGAGCAGCAAAGCAGCCTTTCCGAGTCGTCTGTATTCAGTTTCTGTTGTCTTTCAGCTCCTCCTGTTTCTGTCAGCAGATTCGAGTTGCGTTCACCTTGAGGTAGGCGATACTGAGCGAGAGAGTGAGTCTGAGCGAAAAGAGAGCCGGTTTACTGCCATGAGGGCTGGCGGTCATCTGTCCACTCAGATTAAAGAAGCTCTTTTCCAGGGTAATTCTGTCCAGCTCCATTGAAAGCCCTCTTCTTTTCTGTTAATCCAGCCAAATGTTTTCACGGACCGTGCTCAATGGCCATGCTGTTGTGGGCTGGCATATTACGGAGCGGATAATAATTACTTGTCACAAATTGGGCCAGCGAGGGCCGAAAGGAGAGTCTCACCAAATAGTGTGTGGTGACTTTTATAGGTTTGGTGTTTGAATAGGCCCAGAGCTGGAGCAAGGAGTAGCACAGCAAACAAAAACGGCCTTCAACAGGCATGATTTAGCTTCGGTCCGGGCCAGGGAACTGCTGACAGTTAGACCCGGAGCATTTACAGGTTTACTCTCGGTATTGTGTTTTTTATGGTTTGACTGCACTTCGTTTCCCTGTGCTTCTCTGTAAATGTCCTTCATTGCCGAATTCTCTTTTTGTTTCTTGTTTATTATGGGCAGTGCATTTTCACAGCTCTTTATCTCAGAACCTGGATTTCTACCATTACCTTGGCATGTGTGTTCTTGCACTGGTTGAAAATGGATTAAAAACAGCTACAGTTATTATTTGCAACAATTATGGACGGTTTATTAACTTTGTCTGGCAGGAGCAAAGTTAATACAAGAATCTAAACATGGTAACCCTCGCTCTGTTAGAGGCATAACCATATTAAAAACGGGAGGAAGAAAGTTATAATGAACTTAAGGAGCCAGGAGAGGAGAGAACCAGGTTAATATGGAGTCATTAATTGACTGGTAATGTCTGAAAATAGGCCACCACAGCCTATTTTACTGGGGATTCCTCAGTGTGGACTGCAAAATTTGTCCTCATTATGCACTGCAGCCTCTCTTTTCTGCTCTCATCCACTCATAATCAGATAAGATCAGCTCTAGTGCTAAGATGTAACAATCAGGGGGTGTTCAAAAGGCTTCTCCTGGCATGCAAACCCTTCTTTGGGCATCTCTGATAGAACACTCCAGTTGCCCATGATTATTTGTAGATTCATCCGTGTGTGTGTGTGTGAGTGTGTGTGGTTTCCTCCCACCTCCCACAAACATGTGGAAATTATGAATGTCTGTGTATGAACAGACTTTGATAGACTGATGTCCCTTGAGGGTGTAGTACATCCTTGTGCCCAGTTTTCAGAAGATCCACCAAAACCCTGAGTTACTGAAGATGTGTTTGATGACTTATTTATTTGGAAATGCATTATTTTATCCCATTACTGATGTGTACAAAGGTCATCAGGATGAACTTGGTACTGAACTTGGTGCACGGTATCACCTTAGATAAAGTCACAGGTTGGCATGGTGTGTCTGGTAAACAGTGAGGTTGGGTTATGTTAGAGAAACTCAGAGTGCACACTTAGCACGTAGACTGAAAGATACATTTCTGTAGACATAAATTTCATTTTGGATTCTTAACCTAAATGTTCTTAAACTTAAAAATATATATTTTTCTTATTGTTTATAGTGTCTGCATAATTTGCTTGAAAACGTAAAACAGAATCATTCAAATCATTCATTGCATCTAAGCCTTGTGCTGTTTCAAAAATGGTTAAACAGAGCTTGTAGAGCTTATAACAGTTGTCCATTTTGGTTTTTGGTTTTGTGCACAGAATCTCAGTCTGGCCAGCTAGGACGGTAGGGCGGACACAAACTACAACTTTTCACAAACACGTTCCAAATCACCTAAATTCTAAACACACTTGCACCCTTACACTTCACTTACTCTTCATCATCTATACTGCTTTATCCTGTATGCAGGGTCGTGGGGCCTGGAGCAACAATCCCAGGAGACTTAGGGCATGAGGTGGGGTACATCCTGGACAGGGTGCCAATCCATTGCAGGGCAGCACCCAGTTACAGTACCTATGTAGGTGCATAAATAGGACTTGTCAACTGAGAGACAGTGCAAAGTATATGCTTTTTCATGATTTGGCTTAAAGAGTTTCTTAGTTTCTTAAAGATTATCTTTAGTTATTTTAGTTTCCGTTTTTTTTTTAGTCTATGTGATTTGCCGATTGATCGACCCCTGCCTATTTATAGATTATGATTTATCCGTTTTTGATTTCCTGCTTTGCTTGTGTAAAATAAACCTAACCTTTCTTAACTGCAATATTACGATATTACATATTATATTTCTTTTAATGCAAATCAATATTACAGTATATCGTCACTGGTCGGTGAACAAACAAATAGAAATCTATAACTTTGTTGGAAAAAAAGCTTTCAGATGTCTCATGAATTAATTTTTTGTCTCCAAAAATACTCTACATGACTGTTTACTCTTCAGAGAGTAAATTACGTCGAGTTCATAAAAAATAGTGCAGCTCCTCATTTACCACTTACCAGTTGGTTATTATTTTTTTGTGCTACACTAATGAGCAAGTATAAAAATGTGATTATATTGTATGCGTGGGTATTGCATGTACTGTATTGGGAGGGTGTTTGTGGCTGGCTCTATGGCAAGTGGATTGTTTAATGGGTCAGTCTGTTTTCTCTGCGTGACTAATTACACAACACACAGGCTGGCTGTCTTCTGCTCAACCAAACAGGAAAAGAGAGGGAATAACGGTAAAGTGCAGAAAACATGAAAGGATGCTGTGATGGCCACACACACACACCCAAGAGCTCAGAGAGCAAAAACAACAGGATCATAAAAACAGTCTTTCCTGTATGAGTTATACAAATCCATCAACAACATGGACCTGTGTTTAAATAAGCGGCTATGTGCAAACACACTCTCCCACTGTTTTTCCGCTACGCTGGAGTATCTTCGCTTTTAGTATCATTAATGATGACCAGGTTGGCAGAAAGGCAAGAAATGCAATTTGGTAAAGAAAAAGAAACCTGAAATGAAAATTAAGCAGGAGACTTTCTGATGTGCACTGTGTTGAGAAGGGCTGGTTTTTCCATGAATTAAAAGCCTTTAATATAAGATGTTTACTGGTGATAGCTTGCTGTCCGCAAGATCTCATTTCAATTGCACCAAAATGAAACACACATACTGTACAGCCAAACATCTGGATGCAGATACAACAGCAGCACTGGTTTAAAAAGACTTCACTCTGAGCAACCCAGCTTTATATTAGTCTAACACCCTCTTTAATAAGCACCCAGCACACTTCACACCTATTTAATGATTAGGAATGCTTACTGCAATGCACACATGCACACAGATTTGTACCTTCTCATTCTCAGTTCTAAATGATAAGAAGTCATTTTTACCACTTGCTACATCAAAACAAAACCATATTAAACGATTATGCTGAACACCACTTACAGAACAGATTTACTGTACATCCGGCAACAGTTTTAGAGTAAGTTTTATTATGGAAGGAATAATAATTGCTTTGATGTGACCCAAAAGTGATATTTTTTCTATAACAGCGTATCTCAGCGTGTTTCATTCCTCCTATTCCAAGCAGTTGGCTAATTATGACAATGCTACTTTCATTATAACACTTCTTTAAAAATGTTAAATAAACCTGTCTTCGTAGGAGAAATGACAGAACCTGTCTCCTAGTATGGTGACATATAACAAAACAATGATTTGACTTGGAGCTTCCACTTTTGTCAGAGCCATGCTGTTACAGAAAATGAATCAATACCTCCGGACCAGTCAGATATGAGAATTCAAAAAGATTATTATACTGTATATACTAACACTATTTTTTGATGATGGTGTTGCAATATGTTACCATATGTGTAATGTAAAAAGTTCTCTTTCACTTACCTATTCGACTGTGGTTTTTAGCCATAACGCCAGTCAACAAAGTGAAAAGGAACAACATAACAAGCTTGTGAAGACAAAGACATAACGCTAGTAACCTGTCTAAAGCTCTGGGAACTGGTGTGTTTTTTATGGTCTCAGTAATTGGCTGTTGTACTAGATAGCTGTGCAGTGCTGACCTTTATGTCATGGCCTCACAGTCAACTCTGCCCTTGCTTCTTAATTCTAATCACTTCAGCTGTTAAAGATGTTAACAATGCAGTCTCCTGTAGTGATCATATGGTGCATATTGCACTGCAAAAGTTACACTTTGTATGTACATGCTTTTAAGAGATAACCGAATAGAAATACATATGCATGAACAGATAATGTTTTTTTAGTGTGTTACAGATATGAATAGGATATACACTATTTATTATTATTATTTTTTAAACTTGCCCAACATAGATGTCACAGCAATAAAAAAAGTTTTATTTCCATGTGTGTGAGGAGTCAGATGTAAAGCTTGTGGGAAAGAAAGTCTACATTCATGTCTTTATTAAGTCCCTGGTCAGGGACATGATGATTTCAATTAGGCTATTAGTTTGTTTATATTTTGGAAAACAGAACAAAGTAAATATGTTAGAAAATATTAAGAGCCTCTGAAGTTAAGAAATCGTCAGAGGTAGAATTTACAGATCATCCTCGGAGCGCTTTATGGTGTTTTCAGGGGCGTAGCGGTAGATTTGTGGTAGTGGTAGCCTATCTCAAGAGACATAAGGCATGAGGCGGGGTACACCTTGGACGGGGGATCCATCACAGGGCACACACAAATACACACATGCTCATTTACACACTATGGGCAATTTGGGAATGCCAATTTGCATATCTTTGGACTGTAGGAGGAAACCGGAGTACCTGGAGGAAACCCACCAAGCACGGGGAGAACATGCAAACTCCATACACACAGACCCGAGGCGGGAATCAAACCCGAACCCTGGAGGTGCAAGGCGATAGTTCTAACCACTAATCCACTCTGCCGCCATGGTAGATTTCATATTTTATAAAATCAACAAATCAATCAGTTAATTACTCAGTCAACCAGTCTGTCTGTCAATCAATTAATCAATCAATTAATCAATCAATCAATTAATCAATCAATCAGGTGGAAATCTGAATACAAAGACTTGGAGAACAAATCAAATACACATACAGATACAGATAATGATTGTGAGATTGTTTTTCCATATCAAAATGAACCAATATTAATACATAGCATAATCTGCTAGCTGAATTTTTTAGCATTACCCGACAAACTTTTGTTGTATTGAACACAAAGCTGCCCTCTTTCATTGCTGGTCTGTGGGCATATTTACAATTTGACAGAGATTATTATCTTTATAAGCACAGGCATGTTGGGACTAGTTCAGTATTAAGAGGTTTGCCTCCCTAGATAACACAGTGCACTGATGTGTGCAAGTGCAGCTAGCAAAGGTGCTTGCATTGCTAAACCCGACAATTCGAGTCCACATAATCGGTTCATTCCCCAGTAATTATTATATGATCTAATAGTCATATTGGACCAAATGTTTTTCAGCTGATGTTTTTTGTGTGTTTTATAAATGTATGTGTATAACAGTATACATTATATATATATATATATATATATATATATACAGTACAGTATATACTGTATGAGATGGTGCTACATTTGTAAATGGTACATCAATGAAGTTAGTTTCACCGAATATGTTTTTTTATGGTTTATTTGTATATCAAAGAAATAGTTCTAATCAATTAAATTAAAGTTTATTTATATACGTAGCACTGTTAACAAGGTCATTTTCCAAAGCAGCCTTATAGAATAAAAAAAGAATTATGGAAATAAGTTTCAAAAAATTTTGAAAAAAAGTATAATTACCAGTTTGTTTCTAATGAGCAATCCGAGATTGATTAACTCCGTGAGATGACAATAGGAAAAAACTCAACTGGAGCCAGACTCAATGGGAAACCCATATTCATTCGGGTAAAAAACATGCATGGAAAATATTTTTTATGTATCTCTTGAAACATGGAAGGGATATGGGGTATAAGTTACACAAGTCTTTGCTGGTATCGTGTTATACTTTGAGGATGGTGAGGTTAATAACCAACAGACCAAGTTGCAGAGAAACCATCATCCGACTTCTCTCTATTACACAAGGGCAATGTCAAACCCGCAGACAACCAACTTCAACCCTCTTCTTCAACCCTCATTCAGCAAGAGTAGCGTTGTGTGTAACCCTTAAAACAAAAGATTTGCCTAAAGCAGTGGAGAACATGGCATTATTGCACTGCAACTAGGCACTGTGTATCAGTATGCAGCTATGGAACACACAAGGTCCTAAGAACCTCAGAAAGAGGACACGAGGTCCCTAGGGATCGTGGAATGAAGGTGCAGCGATCAGATAACTTTCACCTTCTTCAAGATCAGCTCTCAGCTTTGAAAGGGTTGCTCAAAGGTCATTGGCTTTTCAAGGTCCCTGAGCTTTTTTTGTTTCTTTTTTGTTTGGCTCTTTTGTTTCAGGGCAGCCTGGTGCGTCAGTCATGTCCACGTCACAGTTGGAATCTGACCGTAGAGCACTTCAAAGTACTTGTAATCTCCCCAGACCAGCACTGTATGACATTTTGTACTGCGGATAAATCCACATTACAAATTCTAACAAAAAGGTTATGATGTTAAGTGATGCCCTTGTGTATATAAATACAGGGTGAATAGTGTTTTGCAGTTATGCAAGAAAAAAGGGAGCACGGTGTCAAGAAAGATATTACGTGCCACATAATATACATTTACACCAATCATCTGTGACATTAAATCCACGGACAGTTTAAGTAAATAACATAGATTTTGTTGTTACAATCTACGTTGATGTGTTGCTGACTTTGGGAGGAGATGGATCCAGGATACACTAGGGTAAGAATGTGAACTGGCAGAGGCAGTCGGATGTTCTGGCCAATGTTCTGCTGGGAAACCTTAGGTTCTGGTATTCATGTGGATGTTACACTGACATATACCACCTATCTAGACATAGGTAAACAGTATTCTTAATGGCAGTGGCCTCTTTCAGGAGGAGAATGCACCCAAAGAGTTGGTTACCTCCAAAGTCCATAGACCTCTGGTCTGAGATGGACAAAGATGTCTGATGCATGGAGGTCCCATGGATCTCACAACTTGTAGGGCCTAAATGTTCTGCTGCTTTGTTTCGCAAAAGCCTTGGTGCTGAAACTGATATCAACAAGCAAGTGAAAATATCCTTAGTGCAGTGTGGGCATGGTTGAGCATCAGCTGTGGACTGAAAGACTGGACTTGAACTGAAGCAGGAAAGTAAGGTGTGTATAGGTTAAGGGGTAGCTGAACTTGTAGAGCTGCAGTGACTGGAAGATCGGTGTTACTTCTTGGGTGTCTGGTTGACGTGTTGCAGAACCGCCATCATGACGCTGGCATACGCCATCTGTGTCCATGGTGGCAACTGTTGGGTGGCAAGCTGAGCTTCCCTCGATAGCAAGGGGAGGAGTCACAACCTGCATGCAATGCCTTAAATCTGTGGTTCAAAAGAAGACAAGGAGGAATTTAATTTCTCTCCAGTGGGCTATTCATAAAACAGGTCTGTGAATCTCAGTGTGGGGCCTGAACTCAGCACCATGACCTATTTGTGAAGCTGAACCCAGGTTTTACGAGCCCAGATGCTGCAAAGTTGTCCAGATAATCGAGATAATTAATCAGATAGCCACATAAAAATTTCATTCGTTGTATTGAGACACATGACCACAAAAGGATGATGATGGACAAGTTTATTTTCGTTTTACAAAATAGCGCCCTCCATCACTGTGGTCATGAACCTGTCAGAGGACATTGTGTTGGTGTGCATGTGACAGAAGTCTATTGAGATTTTGCTTCACTTGGAATAAAGTATTAAGACAGTGGATCCTGAGTTGGGTCACCCTTGCTTGTGTTCATTTCAGTTTTTTTTACATTTATTTTTTGATCATACCAATGCCATGATGTATTTGAAAACTTATTAGCATAATGCAGTGTTCTGCGGTGTCAGAATCGCAAAGATCACAGTACCATCATAACCGCCAGCAATATACAGTATAGTGCAGATCCAACTTTTGAATATTTGCAACCATACAAGTTTAAAGAATCGCCTAAAACATGTATCACTGCAATGTTTTATCACATTTTCTCTTTGGAATTGAAGTTTCTGTTCGCATTAAAATGCTTTCAGAGACAATACCAAGAACCTCTAACAGTACCAAGAACCTCCTACTCTTGACAAAGGTGCAGGTGCTTCTCTGGTGAATTAGTGCATGTAATGTGCATACATATCAGATAGTGAATTACACCCCTCAGCATGTGTGTATTTAGTTGAAATAGAGTTACAACCCAATTCCTTTTTAATGCTCGGACACTGTAGCTCACACACACACAACCCCAGCAACGCTACAGCCTCTCCACCACCATGCTGACAGCAGTAGGTGTCTGTGAACCTCCTTGTAGCCATGACAACTGCCTTGTTAGGGGCAACACACTGGAAGATGGGAATGGGGTATCTGGGGGAAATAGACACACATGCACACACACACAGACACACACACACACACACACACACAAACAAGCATGGATGAACATTTATGTGCACATTTAGACAGACTAATCGGTATCAACACAAAATGCAGAACAAAAAGGACATTAGGACATTTAAAGAGGTTTGAAGAGAAGAAAAGCTCAAAACTTTTCCATAGGTGGACAAGAAGGAGACACAGAGATGCAACTCAAACTGGTGCACAGTATCTGTGTAAATGCTGCGACTGAAGGAGATGGCGTCTATATAATTATCTATTCCTTAGTCAGTTCTAATGACACAATGTGACAAACTAGCTGTTTTAGTGAAGAAAGCTCTTGGCTCTGGCCTTATCACCAGTTTGTGGCCTGTGCTGCCTCCAGGACGTTTGTTGCTCTGGGTGTTTAGTTCCACAGCGCAGTTGTATCAAATGTCCTTACATCACAGTTTTACCACCAATGACTCGCAACAGACCAGAGTGACTTTGGGTTTGTGAAACCTTTCTCATCTTAACACCTATGTATATGCTTTACATACCTTTCTTCTTATTATCAAAAGTTAGATCTGATCGAGTAATCTGATGTGACGAGAGCCATTCCATGAGGGTGATAATAGATGGTAACAGTACTGGGATGTTTAACCATATGTATCACTTTGAATTCCATGCTTTGTCTTGGTGCCAAAACTGATATCTTAGCAAGTGAAAATATCCTTGGTGCAGTGTGGGCATGGTCGAGCATCAGCTGTGGATTGAAAGGCTGGACTTGGACAGAAGCAGGTCAAACCAACAAGGGAAGATGCGTATCGGTTAAGAGGGTAGCTGAACTCGTAGACCTGCAACGAGTGGAAGATCGATGTTACTCCCCAGGTGTCTGGTCGACGTGTTGCAGAACCCGCCATCATGACACTGGAATACGCCAGCTTTGTTACTGGTGGCAGCTGTTGGGTGGCAAGCTGGGCTTCCCTCGATTTCTGGGGGAGGAGTCACAGCCTGCAGGCAATGCCTTAAATCTGTGGTTCAATAGAAGACAAGGAGGAATTTAATTTCTCTCCAGTGGGCTATTCATAAAACGGGTCTGTGAATCTCAGTGTGGGGCCTGAACTCAGCACCATGACCTATTTGTGAAACTGAACCGCCTTGTTTGTGAAGCTGACCACGCATTCATTTCTAACATTAGAGCGATTTTTAGCAAAAATATGCTTGGGATTTTGCTCTGGAGGACGGCAAAGCAGTAAGTCAATTGTATTTGTTGAGATCTAGAGGAAGGAAGAAAGCCACATATGAAAGAGACATTGTTTTAGGTGTTTTAACAGCTATTGCTAGCAATAGCTAGTGCTATGCTACCCCTAGCATACAGTATATACAGTATATAGCATACATGTATTCTATGCCTGTTTTCATTCAAGTTGCATGACCGATTATCAGACACTGTATGTCCAATCCAGTGGCGGCTACTGGTCTGTCAAATAGGGGAAACTCATTTTCGGCCTACATCATAAAATTGTCTATTTATTTAAAAGTAAATTCATTGCTCTTTTCATGTCTTTTATATG
>JAQMYJ010000006.1:17329141-17349898 GCA_030014305.1 Clarias laeviceps | reverse complement strand
TTACGCCGGATGCCCTTCCTGACGCAACCCTCACATTTTATCCGGGCTTGGGACCGGCACTGCATCCAGTGGCTGGGAATCGAACCCGGGCCGTCCGCATGGCAGGAACACCTACCACTGAGCCACCAGTGCCCCTTTTTCCTGAAAATATACTATACTATAGTATTATTATAGTATTACTTGGTGCCAGAATCCTGAATCTAATTTTTTGTAATTATGTTGAGACCTATGATTATAAAAAAAAATATTGCCTTATTAATATAAAGTCAAATCAGATACAGCTTTTTAACTTGTTTTAAAAGCATTTTTTTTTTCATATTTATAATAATATATTTTCAGTAAATTTTCACCAGTTACATTAGATATAGTGTAGTATTCAGGTTATATGGGGTCATTATGTAAAATTAATAGGAAACCTTTCGAAATTTGCATCAACTTAAAGGTGACAGATAGTGAATTTGTATTAGAGAGGTAGATAGGGTTAAATTTGTACCAAGTACACCGTACTGTAACTTTGAAAGATGCATTTTGCCCTGGAACGAGGATTGTGGAATTTAGCTCAGATTACTTACATTGTACTCGTCGTCTGGGTGACAAGAACATTTATAATGACCAATGTACTTATATGCACCTCCATTTTGAATTAAGACAGACTTGAAATAATATGCTTTAAAACTATTAGAGTAAAAGAAACCACTGTGTGAACAGAAAGTGAAAAAAACTACTATTAAATACTATTATAAATTAACAAATGAATAGATTTTGTTTACTTATGACAACTTTTAAAAACTATGGTTTGTGTGATGTGATTACACACTATAGAGCTTATTTATGTAATCTTTTTTATTTATGAATCTTCCTGTAAATGCATATGCATCTGCTAATTATCAATTAGAGTGACAAAAAAAATCTCTCTCTCTCTCTCTCTCTCTCTCTCTCTCTCTCTCTCTCTCTCTGTCAGATGGTAGTGCTGATGGACCCTCTGGAGGATCCAGACGACATCCTGCGAGCTCATCGTTCCAGGGAAAAGACGTACATGTTCGATGTGGCCTTCGACTACACAGCCACACAGGTAGATCTCAGTCTGATCATGTGAAGTCCATGTGAACATAAGGCGCACCATAAGCATCAAGTAAAAAATCAAGCATATCTAAATATTTTCTGCATTGTCACATCTATATGTGTATGTGGTATAAAAGCTGATTATAAAGACAGAAACCTCCCTGTGTGTTGTGAACAGGAGGAGGTATACAGGGCAACAACAAAAGGGTTAATTGAGGGCCTTATTTCTGGATACAATGCCACTGTGTTTGCCTACGGACCCACAGGTTAGTGTGTCATCCTTTACTCTGTATGAGGGAATGTGTGTGCTTTCTAAAAAGAAACAAATATTTTCTGGTTATTAGCCAAGGAGACATCCAGTTTCTAAGAGCACATGAGTTTCTAAGATTTCTCAAGCCTTAAGACATTAATTGGTTTGGTTTGTTTGGTCTCCATGGTGAAAGCTGTCTTGACTTTATACAGTTTCTGTGAAAACACTAGCCATTTCAGCACAAGGGTACGGCATATATATATATATATATATATATATACATATTTAATTTTTTTTTTTAATCCATTTGCAAATTGTGAGATGATCAGCAAATCATTTAAAACATTACTAAGCCTTCAAGCCTTCTTCTTCAACTTTGTTCTTCAACTTTTGTTATATTTGCATAGAGTTGAATTTATGAAAAAGGGGTAAGAAGATCTGTGACAGGATCTGTATTAGTTTTAACTAATTACAAAATTAGTCTAAAAGTCTAAAAAAGTTTTTCGGCTGCTCCTGTTGAGGAGTCGCCACAGTGAACCATCCAATCAACACACATTTTGGCACAGGTTTTACGGTGGATGCCCTTCCCGACACAACCCCCTCTTTTTTTTTCTTTCCCCCCCCAATTTTCTCTCTAATTTAGTCGTATCCAATTCCTCCCCATCACTAGGGGCTCCCACACTATGACCATTCAGTCAGGAGGGCCGAAGACTATCACGTGTTTCCTCCAAACCATGTGATGCCACCGACTGCATCTTTTCGACCTGGTCGCTCACACACCTTTGGGGGCAGCGTAACACACTCGGAGGACAGCGTTATCTGCTCCTTCTGCTTGCGTGAGCTCACAGACGCCCCATTTTATCCAGGCTTGGGACAGACACTGCTTCAAGTGGCAGGGGTATGGGCTATGGGTGGAAATTGAACCCAGGCGAGAAATCTACGACTGAGCTACCAAACAGCTTATCATAAAAAGCCAGCATTATAAAAGAAAACAAAGAACTGTATTATAATTTGTTTCCACAAGGTATTTTCATCACCAAATGAATGCTTCCATATTGGGCAGAGATTCAAGAGATATTAGAATATCATAACTTAATATGCTTAAAGCTTAACCATACACATATACCTTTGTCACATAATATTCGAATTTTGAACACTACTCTGTAGCTAAACTTGTAAATCCACTGTTTATGTTGGGTAGGATTACAGTAGGTGAATCTTATTATGGAGTGAGATTTGCATTAATTCCCATGTTTACTCTCTATTTTAGTCAGTGTCCATTTTTAGAGCCAGCGTAAGGTCTTTAACTTTCTGAGAGTTGCCTATAAAAAGCACAGGAAATATAGAAACTAATCCTGAACAGCAGGAAAGAACCTTTGGACTGATTGGGTTATTTCCATTAACAGATGTTCTCTCTTTTTAAATGATATAGAAATGGTTGGTGTAAAACATAATTCTAATACAGGAGAATGATACATGGTCAAAAATTTGAGGATAATTGACTATGATATCCATATTTGTTTTTGAACATCCTACTCCTAACAGGAGTAGAACATAAGCTAACACTATTTCTTTGTTATATTAACCTCCTGTCTTCTGGGAGGGCTTTCCTCTAGACTGGATTGTGTCTGTGGGGATTTGTGTTCATTCAGCCTCAAGAGCATTAGTGAGGTCAAGCACTGATTTTGGGTGCTGGGATATAGTCAGTGTTCTAGTTAATCCTAAAGGTGTTCAATGGGGTTAAGGTCAAGGGCTCAGTGACCACTTGGCAAACCATGTCTTCATAGACTTCACTTTATGCATGGAGCATTGACATGCTGGAACACATTTGGGACCCTTAGTTCCAGTGAAGTAAAATTATAATGCTATAAAGGCAACCTATACAATTTTACACCAATAACATTGTGGCAACAGTTCAGGGAAGAATGACATACTGTATGGATGTGGTGGTCAGCTGTTCACAAACTTTTGGTCTTACTGTATAGTCTGTGTCTGCACATGAGTTTATATTTATCTGAATATTTTGCTGTGTTTTTGTGAATATGTGTGTGTGTACTCACTTATAGGCTGTGGGAAGACTTACACTATGTTAGGCACGGATAAAGAGCCTGGCATCTATGTCCGCACTCTTAATGACCTGTTTAAAGCCATTGAAGAGACCAGTGACGACATGCAGTACAGCGTTTCCATGTCTTACCTGGAGGTAAGATTACAGCTATCCACTAAACGCACAATGCACTGTCCTTAAAGATATTTACCTGTGGCCATGATAATATTTTACACATTTTCTGGAATTCGTTATTATTGTTCAAAAACATATTGTATAAAAGGTATTTGTTTAACATTGATAATCAATTATTCCAGTTATCACTGGTACAGTGATACAGTTAAATGATACAATTAGATTTTATATTTAATAGGGATAATGTTGTGTAACATAGCAATTATAAATTGTCATTCCCTTGCCAGGTCCTCATTCCTTTGCATCTTGAGTATGTGAAATGCAAACTTTACCCATCAATAGAACTTTACTCAGCAGTATGGTAGTATATTTGGGAAAATCCCTGAGCCAAAATCAGTTTTTTTACATGCATACAAAATATAACTCCCTTGCCTTCAAGGGTTGCCAGATCACATAGATATAATCCCAAAATCATTCTAATAATAAAAACACACACACACACACCAAATAATTACACCTTTACCAGAACTGATACAGTATTCCAATTATATACTGTATATAGATGTCTTAAATCTTGTTTTTAATTGTTGATGATTAGCAGAATGTTCTGGCTTTAACTATTCTTCAAGTCTCACAAGTAACAAATTGAAAGCAAAATTATATTTGTCTCCCTTTTTTGTGACCAAAAACTATGGAACCATTGAACTTTGCACTCGTTCTGAAAACCTAGAAAGTGTATCGTGGATAAAAGTGCATGTGAAACAGTGTCACATTCATATGTGAGAATGCATCAGTGCTGTTGTATATGAATGCTTATTCCATTAACTTTCTCTTTCCCATGTCTATCACATCATCACTGTCACCAATTTCGCCTGCTTCTCCATAATAAGGTTCTACTTCTAAACCTTCCTAACACATTCTTTCCATATTATAATAGCGCCTTAAAACTTAAAAAAAAAAAAAAAAACAGCATGCATAAAAATCTTTTTTTCGAGAGAAATGTCTGTACCATGAGTTATAGCACACTTGTCATTATGTGTCAAATGGAAAAGAAAAGCCCTGAACGGAAAGTGACTGAGAGCTTTATTCAGCCAACAAGACCCTGGAAGCAAAGAGAAAGAAAAGAAGGGAACATAATTGATTGATCTTTATTAAAAAGCCCCCTTCCAAGAATTTGAATGGACCAGCTGTCAGGGCACAAGGGCACAATCACACACAGGTTGGTCATGTAAAGGTTACAGAGCAGCATGGTAATAACACAGATATGCAGGAGTTTGGGTAAAAAAAAAAAGTCACTTTGAACACCAGTCGTGTTACCTGTACGAATGCTGTGATGATAAATCAGAATTGATCACTGAGATCACACAGAGTTGCTGGTTGATCTCTGGCCCTGGTGGAGCTGCTTTGCCTTTTTCTGAGGATGTGAATATTTGTCTCCACTTACACACACACAAAGAAGTTGAAGGCAGGTTTACGACTGCGATTTGGAAAGGACCCATCTGGTGCAATTCTCTGTCTCATTAGCTTCCCTTAAACACACACATACACACACACATTTGTTTTGGGGGCATTTCCGGACATTGTGCACATGTAACAAATATATATATATATATATACAGTGTGTGTGTAAATATACATGCATATATAAAATGCTTCAATAGGCTCAGTAAGAGGGGGTCCGATTCCTTAAATGCAGTATGCACTTTTTATATGGTTGTACGTGATAGTAATACACATCCTATTTAGTGTAATGTAAGCACAAGATATATTTGATCTGCAACTGTAATCTAACCTTTCACTTACAGTGAATTTATAGTGTCTAGGGATGAATACGCATGTTATTGTATGTGTGCTTTCAAGCCTATTTATTTCTCTTCTTTCATACTGCAGGGAACTAAAGAACTAAATGTAATCCATGTTAGTCTCTCTCTCTCTCTCTCTCTTTCTTCTCTATTTGTGCATTTAATAACTTCCTTCCATTTCAGGGAGCTTTTATATACTTCGTCATCACCCTGGACTAATTACCTTCTTAGAAGACATGAAAGCATCCTCGCTAATATGGAGAAAATGATCCATTTGGTGATGCTAAAATTACAGCTTTTGAAGTGTTCCCAGTTGCTTGGCCTGTGGTTAGGCTCTGTACCTGGTTAAATAAACCTCTGTGAGGTTTTTACAGTGTTGTACAGTCCAATGTTCTTTTCAGTCCAGGACGTACTGCGAGACATGCTATATTTATACATTTTATAATGCATTTCTTGTAAATATTGCACTGATGAATATTGATGTTAGGATTCTAAAATTGAATACATTGTTTTCTTTAAAGATTTATAATGAGATGATCCGGGACCTGTTGAATCCATCATCTGGCTTCCTGGACCTGAGGGAGGACTCAAAGGGAGAGATCCAGGTTGCCGGCATCACAGAGGTCTCCACTATTAATGCCCGTGAGGTCAGTTACACACATCATCATCATTATAATCAAGTGGAAATGAATATCTGAACTATTTTAGATTGCCTTTTTTGAATGCCTTTGATAGCCTTGAGGGCCAGAATTTATTCAAAAATAAAAATATGTCAGTATTTATATGGGATATCTTTATCCAGAAATGTGTTACAGTATGTGGGTACTTAATAGATGCTTGATATTCTAGACAGCTTTTTCTTGCTATTGAAATGACCTGTTTGCTTTTAGTGAGGCTGCCAGAATTTAGAGGTGTAGAAGTCTATAAGAGGTATATAAGAGAAGAGGCTTCACAATGCCATCTAGAGTGCAGGATTTGCTAAGTTGTCAGAATTTCAACCTAAATTAATTCGACTCCCAATATCCATACGGTTTTGGACACCCAATTTACAACTCTTAATCGTCGAGGTAATTTGGTGTTAACTCTTCACAATGTGAATTCATTATTGTATATGAGACAAATGAGATGACAAAAGTGATCATTATTTTATATGTGCATGAGTATATCTGTGAAATACTGCTCAAAAACATTAAGTTACACTTAGCTCGGTTTAAATAGAACTATGCAAACACATACAAGGGTATTTCTTAATTTTTTGGGCAATATACTGTACTGTATATGGCAATAATATATACACCAATTAAACAAGCAAGATTATTCACATAATGTATATTTTAAAATTCCAAATAAATAATGTTCTGTTCAATAAGATGTACAGTATATTAGCTGGAAATATATTTTTTGTGTAAGTCTTGTGTAATGTACTGTATGGTGAACGATGGCTGGACACAATTGTGAGACCCAACATGTGTTTTATTAAGGACAGTCTATAAATCATGGGCACAGATACAGGCAGGGGTCAGAGTACAGACAGATAGCAATGTGATTAAGAAACCGTTTTAAAAGGTTTATTCTGGTCAGGGTTGTGGTGTATCTGTAGCTTACCCGGGAATTGAGTCTGGTAGTGATGTCAGTTGATCATCAGTTGCATCACCATGCACACACACTCACACCTAGAGGTGAGTTTAACTTACCCAGTCAGTCTTTTGAGATGTTTTTGGGAGTTAAAGAGAAACCTGAGAACCTTGAGGAAACCCACATGAACACAGGGAGAACCTGAACAGAAACCACACAGCCAGTAACCTGAGCTCAGGACTGAGCTGTGGAACCTGAAGCTGTGAACTCTATGATAGCAATGCTATCTGCTGCATAACTCCACTGACAAAAAGCACATGTCCTTAACTCCTCAAATCAGGCCTTTAAATAAAGTGACAATATTAACAAAAAAGAAATTATACATAATAGATGTATGTAAGTCTGTATATATCTTTATGCTTTCCGAGATTAGATCATGGAGTTGTTGATGAAGGGGAATAAGCAGCGGACTCAGGAGCCAACAGCGGCCAATCAGACGTCCTCGCGCTCTCATGCCATACTCCAGGTAGCCGTGCGGCAGCAGAGTCGCTGCAGAGATGTCCTACAGGAGGTCCGTTTCGCTCGGCTCTTTATGATCGACCTTGCTGGCTCGGAACGTGCTGCACAGGTACCGTACAGCACACACAAACCATTCACTGTGCACTTGTCTCACAAACCATTCACTGTGCATTTACTGTAATACAGTACAGAATGGGTTTCTTGGTAAAAAAACATGCATTCATTAGAAAATCTATTCATTTTGTGAAACATTCTCTAAATATATATTTAATCTTCTTTTATTATTAGCTTCTTACTTTTTAAGCAGGCTTTTTTTTTAGTTGAGAGAAAAACAATTGCATGGTAGCATGTTTTTATTTTTTGGAAAGTTATCATGGTTATTATTACCATGGAAACAGCTATAACTGTTAATTAACCTCAGTCCCTTGTTGAAAGTGGATGTAACCCAACAACTGGTGAGCTCAGAGACATGCCTGGTCGTAGAATAATTTTTGAGATCCATTGAAATGTTCAGCACAGTGGCTTTGCGATAGCGCTGTCGCCTTGTACGTCCAGGTTCCGGGTTCGATTTCCGCCTTGGGTCTGTGCGCATGTAGTTTGCATGTTCTTGTTCATGACTCTGCTTGGTGGGTTTCGTTCGTTTCCTCCGGTTTCCTCCCTCAATACATAGTCATGCAGATTAGGCTGATTGGCACCCCATTCGTGGTTTACCCCACCTTGTGCCCTAAGTCTTCTGGGATAGGATCCAACCGTCCCCCCCCCATCCCCCCACACGCGACCCTGTACACAGAATGAAGCAGTATGGACGATGAGTAAATGAGTAAGAGGGTGAATCTGTGAAAACGTTAAATACCTGAAAAGAAGAGAGAACTGTATATGGGGGAAAAAAGGTCTTTCCCTCGGTTTACTTACTGACATTGGATCCCTGTAAATTCCAACAGTAAAGATTTTATACTTACAGTATACTTTGTAATAATCCATTTCTTCTCCCACTTTTAGACACAGAACAGGGGACAGAGGCTGAAGGAAGGTGCTCACATAAACAGGTCTCTTTTGGCACTGGGAAACTGTATAAATGCTCTGAGCGAGAAAAATGGCAACAAATACATCAACTACAGAGACAGCAAGTTGACGCGACTGCTTAAGGTTAAGACACAAGGCTTTTATTTGTGCCTATGATGAGTGACAAATTAAAGGTAAAACTAACATCATTTTTTACTAAGGTGTAGGACTACAATGAATCGGAATACAACAAAATTCTTTTCTCAATCATGAACCAACATATTAATATATTAATATATCCAAGCTGAAATTTGTCTCCTTTATTACTAATAATTGGTATCAGACTGTTTGACCTCTAAAGTGGATCCAAATCACGCCAGAAACATTACCCACATCATAACAGGGCCAATTCTTTAATCTGTCACCCACCTGTAGCTAAATATCTGCATTTTTATATATTTTGTAATTGGTAGCTATACAAGGGGGAGAAACTTTTCTCTTATGTCTGACTGACAGGACTCTCTTGGTGGCAACAGTCGGACAGTAATGATAGCTCATATATGTCCCGCTTCATCCGCCTTTGAAGAGTCCCGTAACACTTTGACTTATGCTGATCGTGCCAAAAGCATCCGCACACGGGTAAGGACACGCTCACACACACACACACACACACACATGGAAACACATCTATGCAGCATATCAGTGACATTTGAATCAATAAACTTGCATTTATACAGTATTAGAATAAAAAAAAAAAAGCATGGCTTGAGGCATTTGCCATAAAGTATACAATGTTAATGTACTGTATTAATCTTACTCTCTCTCTCTGTGTAGGTGAAGAGAAATTTGTTGAATGTGTCTTACCATATTGCTCAGTACACCAGCATCATCGCAGACCTGCGCAGCGAGATTCAGAGACTGAAGAAAAAGATCGGTGAACAGTCTGGTCGTCAGAGCAATGCTGACAGAACAGACATACGGCATGTGCAGGGTACTTCACTTCTTCCTACTTTTATTTCACAGAGCCGATTTACGTTTATAACCGTCATTAAAAGTGTCCTTATTAATCTTACCTCTCTATAACTGAGTACTTTACAGGCAGCTTACACCTGCTTACATACTGATGCAGACTCCTCCCACACACCATAGCAACTATCTGACAGGAATATGACACTTGTTGCCCTTTCACACAGACTCCGACTCACTGTTGCCCCCTTGTGTTGTTGTAGCAGAGGTTCACGCTCACTCTACACAGCAGAGCCGTGCTGAGATGGACCAGCTGAGGGAACAGTTAATCGAAGCCTTCAGACAGCAGATGGAGATCAGAAAACAGCTAATGGAGCTGGAAAACACGAACATGGAGATCCAGATTGAAACGTCCAAACACCTGCTAACCATTGCAGAGTGAGAATATATTTATATGCTATTTATATACAGACACACATATGCATAAATAAGGCACGAAAAAGATGATTCAGACAAAAACATAGTAATTATTATGTGAAATATGTGTTACCGTGCAAACAACATGTAATCTATTTGGTCAGTGACAAATGTTTTTCACTTCTATAGCAGACATGCATTTGCTTGGGAAATTTTCCCCAGTGAAATTTAGATGCATTCCTGATCTGGTGTGTTTTTATATCTGTGAAGTTGGGAGCAAGAACGCAGTAGGCACCACAGGAAGTGGCAAAGTGAACGGAGGAAAGAGAGTTTTAACAAGGACGAGAGCGAGAAGGATTCCGACACTCCGGATTCTCCACCGGACAGCACCGAGACTCAGGAGGTGGCCATGGCCAGAGAGACCCTGGTCACACTCATGGCGGAACAGAAAAAAATACGCAAACAAAAGGTAAAAACTTACAGAATCACAGGAACATGTGGGGGAAAACGACTCCTTCGTAAGAACTTACTGACAAATATCTTTGATCCAATAATAACAGTAGTGAAGATATGCAACGCACCTCTGATTTAGTGAGAGTCAGACTGAGCAAAGGCCATCTAAAACTTTTGCCTTGCACCTCCAGGTTCCGGGTTCGATTCCTGGCCTGGTTCGAATCCCTGCCTCTGTGTGCATGGGGTTTGCATGTTCTCCCCGTGCTTGGTGGGTTTCCTCCCACTGTCCAAAAACATGCAGATTAGGCTAATTGGCCTTCCCAAATTGCCTGTAGTGGATGTTTGTGCCCTGTGATGTATTGGCAACCCATCTAGGGTGGACCCCACCTCGTGCCTTAAGTTTTCTGGGATTTAGCGGTATATACGATGGCAATGACGTCTTGAGCAGGAATTGTTGCCTACTTGCAAACATTTGCCATTCTTTACATTGGGATGATAATTATTAAATACTAAAATACAAAAAAAAAAAAAAAAAATGTGATTTTTTAAAAATAAAAGCAAATTCAGTGTTGTCACTAGAATGAAAGAATTGTGAATATAAGCACACTAGGTGTGACTTTGGATCTATAAGGTGGTATTTTTTCATATTGCAATCAAAGAAGTAATCAGATTGTTTTACCCTTTTAAAATATTTGCAGTTCGAATTGATCTCAAGTTACAATGAAAAGTTCACTCTAGTGAAGACTTTAAGATGTGCGACTATGCTGTGCTATGCAGGCTGGTTTGGAGCGCCTCCTAGCGGAGCTTCGTGAAAGAGCGCGGCGCCTGGAGGAGCTGCTGCCATGCAGGGTGAGCTCAGAAGAGCAGCGGGAAGTCTTGGGCCTCCTCTGTAAGGTGCACGAGCTGGAGATTGAGAACGCAGAGATGCAGTCGCACACACTTCTCAAGGACAACGTCATCCGCCAGAAGGATGTGGTGGTCCAGCGTTTTGAACAGCACAGGCAGCTGTGCCATGAGATCATCCAGCAGCAGCGCCAATTCATCGACAGTGAGTGTGCCAGGAGGGGAAAGTCTATTGTGTTAAAATGTATGTTAAGAACTGTCAGTAGTGATGTTTATTTATGTCTTGCTCTTATACACAGATCACAGCCTGCTGGTGCCGCCACAACTTCAGGAGCTGTATGACATGTACATCAGAGAGTTGGATGGGGGAAATCTGGATCGGGTCATGGCGTTAGACAAGGTCACCATCCATACTCTCAAGGTGTGAATTCTTATTTCGTAAATATTAAATGCATGTGCTTACATCTCACATGCTATAATTTAGATCTTTGCTAGTATGATCCCCCTTTTCCTTTTATTCATAGGAGGGTTCTCTGCCCAAAATTGCCCTCCCTAGCAGAGGACGTGACCTCTTGCAGGAGATGGATTCAGATGTGGAAAGTGTTCGCACACTGGGGTCAGAAACCAGACAAGGAAGGGTCAAAGTGCGGAGACACACTTTGCCACCCATTTTACCTGAGCCTGATAGGTAAAAAACATTATTCAGAAACTCCTCCCTTTTATCCAGGTTTTATTCAGTCATTCTAACTGTTTTGATGAGGTTTTCGTGTTATAACATTACAAGGCATAACATAAAAGTATGCATAGTTTTTGGTGCAGGTTTTAACTGCATGCATTTTAGATTAAAAAAAATGCATGCAATCCCAAACAGCATATTATCATTTTATCTTGTTTACAACACAACATTGAATATGAATGATTGTTTTGTGGATATTTTTTCAATAACTTGTGCATTAACAGAGGATTAAACATGTCCGTGCATGCTGTTATAGGGAAATAATCATCATATTTATATAATAATAAGTGTATACAGTATGCAGTATACAGTATTTTTTTGTATACAAGAATACAAATTTACAGCACATTTTGTGGACATGCAAAAAAAAAAAAAACTGCATCGACCGTGTTCTTGTTTTATCCTTTGACTTCTATTGTTTTTAATCGTGTAACATCATGCTAATGTGCAAGCCCACAACATTTCTTGTTTTCTCTCATGCCTTCCACAGTGACAGTAACCGTGTGTTTAAGAGCAGCCCGCATGCAAAGCAGATAAAGAACTCTGTTGTCATGACACCGCCCCCTATTCACATTAACGGACAGGGCAATCGAGAGGTTGGTACTCTCAAGTTTCAATAAATGCATGTTTCTGTAGTGATGCTTCGACAGAGTGGTTTAGACATTGCCTTGAGAACTTTTCCATGTGATATCGAGCACCTGTATAGGATTCATAGGCATCTTCATGGAATTTACACGACTGTGCTGTAGAAAATGACAATATGATTTTGTTTATAGTTGTTGCCGAGTGCTCTAGATGGAGCTCTGAGCTACAGCCTCCTGAGCCACAGTGTGAGCAGCCAACTCGACTCCTCACCTGAGAGCAGTGAGAATGGAACCGAAGCTCCTCTTACTCCTAAAGGTAAAGGCGAATATACATTATTATTGGACAGCATGTTACTGACATACAGTAAAGCCGCATTACATGCATATCAAATGGGTAGTATCAAACATTGTCTCCTAACTTCATAAAGCAAATAAATACAATCATTGCATATATAGCATACATACTGTATAGTATACTGTACATAAGTCACACTGACAGAATCTCTACCCTGAACTTGTACCATCCGTTATATTATCAATTAAAGAAAAAAAAATTAAGAAAAAATTGAAACAAAGCTTATTTATTTGGTTCAGTATAAAGGTCAAGATCATGAAATCATCCTGTTATGCTAGTTTACTGAATATAACCCTCTTGTTCTTCGTTTACCTTTTAATTCACTATCCTCCACTTTTTCCCTTTTTAGAGAGGCAGCAGATTCTAAGAGGTGTGCATAGCATTGCAGTGAAAGCAGCACGACGCCGTTCCAAAGTTCTGGAAATTGATGCCCTGCGTGTTCCTCCTCCTCCCTTGATTCTAGATCCCCCCAAAAATAAGAGTGTACTGTATATAACTGATACTTCTCTGAAAAGGCCGGTGCTGCGCCGAGGACGGCAGCCAAGCCCAGAGCTCCGCCACGCCACATCCGACGACAATCTGTCGAGCAGTACAGGCGACGGCCCAGTCCCAAACAGCACCTGGACACGGCCCAGGAACCGCCAGGCAGTGCCCAGAAACACTGGCCCACGAGAGCAGGACTTTGAGGCACGCAGACGTAAAAGAAGATCTCGCTCCTTTGAGGTGACAGGACAAGCCGTAAGTCAAGACAAGACATTTTTCATGATGTTGTTGAAATAATTATCTATCTAAAGGTCTGGCAAGGAATAATTGACCACCTGTGAAAGAAGCAAGAAGGCAGACATTTGAATGATAAATATGGACATGCTAAAATATACTGCGATCACATACTGTACATTATGATTTTTTTCTCTTATCTCAGAACCCTTCCATTTGCTTGCATAGGCCAAATCTGAGGGAAATAGATATATTTGGTTGTGATCCAATTTCACACCTCACAAATTTAAGGAACCATACAATATTTTTGAAAAGTATACCATAAGATTTATGTGTGAAGAAGCATGGCAAGTCTCAGAAAATACTGTATGTTGACAAAAAAAACTTTGCCAAATTAAAAACTGCAAAAATAAATAGATAGATAGACAGATAGACAGACAGACAGGCAGACAGACCGATATAAATGCATAGCACACATCTGAAAAAAGCCCTCAGTTAGCGTCTTTTTTTTTTTTTATTCCTCATTGGTATTTGAAATAAGTAGGAATCAGTGATGGTCCTATTTTTTTTCTAGCTACCCCAGGGGAAGAGCACCAGCCAACGTTTCCGGCCTCTTGATAGCACTTCTGACCCACACCTACACATTAATGGTCAGCCTCCTGCTCCCCTCCTGCGCCCACAGCACAGAGCTCCGGTTCAGCTTGGCAAACCCCGACCCTCCCACACCAACCAACAGACAGGTTAGTATAGTAACACACTCTGCAATGTCTACATGCAAACTTGCTTTATTTAAGGATTATACCTTTCCTGTCTAATCTAAATGATACTGTATATGTCATTATGAACCACAATATGACTTTCATCTGAGCTCTAATTTTGGTAGATAATAATATAATATCTTTATTGACTTTTATGACTTTTAAGAAAAGATATATTTCATCTTCTTTCCACAAACTGATAGGTTCAACAGCAGATTCCCTTCCTCCATCCCACCTTAGCAATGCTAAGCATGGCCCCTTAACCCGGCAGCCTCAGCCGCTCCTCTACGTCACCTCTACAGGTACTGGTGGTCATCGTACTCGCAAACACTGAGGACTCTTTCATTTACTCATCAACGCCAAGTCTGCGAGAAAGACTCAACATGCCTCAGCACTAATTCATTTTCAAGAGACAGACACAACAGTTCTCTTCTCCTGAATCCTGTGTTATACATGACAGAATTACACCACAACAGTGCGTAGACAGCCTGGGTTAAGAGCGTTGCATATCTTGGGGGTACCCCTTTGTTTGTTTATGTATTTCTCTTAATGTGTTTGAACCTTATCTCTTACATGTAGCTTGCAAGTGATTTTAATCATTTGCAAACCTACTGAATTTTATATCAAAGTGCATCGATTGTCACAGATCCAAGAATGCAGAACAATTGAAAAAAGTAAAACTGAAGACATAGAATAGAAATGAAATGCTTGTTTAAGCTGAACGACTTTGACAGAGGGTATAATTCTGCCTGTAATGCTTTTGGGTTTAGATTGCAATCATGCCTTTTGGTGTGTGTATTATGTGATTCTGGGAAATCAAAAAAAGCACCTTCAAAACTTAATTCAGTGAATTTAGACTGAATGTTAACTTTTTTTTTTTTAACGAACCCAGGTATGGGAGTGAGTGAGTTTTATCCACAAGGGAACAGTATACAACACAGGTTTCATGTTTGCGTATAGAATGCTCGGTTCATTTTGTTTTCATTGTCTCACATGCAGCCGGTAGGAATTTTGTGATTATTGTCTTAGCCTCTGCACTGCTGTAGAATGAGCTCCAGTCTGTTCCATTTGCTGATCTCACTGTTTTAGTCAGTGTTTACTTCATTTTTTTCTTAAACTGGTACTTCAACTGTATTTTCTCTGTGGATGACGTCCCTTGTTAGTACATTTATCAGTTTTTAATCAACATGCCTTTTCTTTCATGTTTTTTCGTATACACACATTTACTCCTTTTTCTACTTTAAATTTTGTACATTTTTTATTTGTATATAAATAAAATTGATTTCAAAGCTGCTCTCTTTATGCAGTGTCTTTAAGACTCTTGTTTTTATTTTGTATACAGGGTTGCGTGGGCCTGGAGAATATCCCAGGAAACTTAGGGCATGAGGCAGGGTACACCCTGGACGGGGTGGAAATCCATCACAGGGCACACACACGCATATACACACTCAGACTAAGGGCAATTTGGGAACGCCTAATCCGCATGTCTTTGGACTGTGGGAGGAAACTGGAGCACCCAGATTAAACCCACCAAATACAGGGAGAAAATGTAAACTGCACACATGCACACAGACTCAATGCAGGAAATGAACCCTCTACCCTGGAGGTGTGCTAACTAATACGCCACTGTGGTATTTATACATTTTGCTAGAATAGGAAGAAGTCTGCACACTTGAGTAATAAAACTATTTTATAGATACAATAGATATGTTTTTCTCCACATTATTATTATTTTTATACCTTATTTGTAATATAATTAAATCCCACCCACACACAGGTTCGAGACAAGCACTGTAAACATATGCACACAAGTATGACGTAGGCTGAGAGAGAAACAGGAGCCGCGTCCTGATTGGTCAGGATCAAAGACCGCGCGTCCTGATTGGTCAGCGTCATAGGCCCTAATTCATCCGCTTCAAGAACCAAGCACCTTGTCTTTTCTTCTTTTCCCTTTTTTTTTTTGCCCGTGCTCTGTGTTCGTGTTTATTTACTGTGAGCACAGGAGAGGAACATGTCCTGCGGTTAGTCGTTTTGTGGTTAGACCAGGAAAAACGTCCTAGAAGTAAGACATGACTTAATGCATTTCGTACCTAAGTCGGTTCCGTTTGAGTCAGCGCTTTTAATGCTGGACAGTGCAGTTTTCTGTCACTATGTTAGCTTAGCTTCCTGTGTTTACTAGCTAGCATGACAGCTAACTATCATGTTTATTCGGTCGTCACCTCGAGACATTTATCTTTAATGCGAAAAATATGGGATGTGTATATATATATGGTTATATTAGCAAGAAACTGCTTAGATGTTATGCGGATATATGAACATTCAGTTCAGTTTGTATTTGTCTATAAAACAAGTCATAATTCAGATAACAGTTGATTGGAAAATTTAAACCGGTTGTTTGAACAGTGACTCATGAGAGGAGATAAGAAGTAAAACTTCCGGCTACTCTTGGTTGATCTTGCTGTCAAATTCACACAAGTGCAGTTTCATACTACAATTATATTATATTATTTTATATTATAAAATCAGTAACATCCTTTTTTTTTAATGTATAGCTTTCATTACTAACTTGATTTTGCAGCCGTGTCGGACGTTGAGGCGCGATCTCCTTGTCCTCGTCCCAGACCTGCTGAAGCATGCTGCAAGAATGCAGTCTGTAAGCAGAAGAGATGCTGGAGTGTGGCAACAAACCAGGAGCCTGCTCTACAAAAACCTCCTTATCAAATGGAGAACCAAGCAACAAAGTCTGCAGGTACCTTTTATTGCTGTCTTTCATATCTTCAGTTCCTTTAGTGATGAGGTCAGATTGTGCTTCGAGTGACCAAACTGATGGATTTAAGTATTAGACCACTTCCATACCCTGCAGGTTTGGAATTTAAGCCTGTTACCACTTGGACGAGGCGGCACGATGGCTTAGTTGTTAGCCCTGTGGCTTTGCACCTCCTTCCACAGTCCAAAGACATGCAGGTTAATTGGCGTTCCCAAATTGCCCTTAGTGTATACGTGTGTGTGTGCTCTGTGATGGATTGGCACCCTATTGTTTCCAAAGTCTCCTGGGAACCCTTTACATTATAAGCGGTATAGAAGAGTGAACATTTGGAGATGTTCATATGCATAGTTAATGATGTATATAACACAATAAAAAAAAAAAAAAACAGCAAAGGTCCGTGTGGAAAGTGAAATTACATTTCTAGATAAATCAGGAGGAGTGTGTTGAAATTCTTGATTTCTGTTGTCACATTCAGGTTCAATCTGTTTCAGTTCAAAGAAATCAGGGTTTGGGCAGTGTATCAATACTCTGCAGTGCATAAGGGATTTGTAATTTCACATGTAAATTCAGTAAATATTTTAGCATGATTGTTGTCTTGACTTCTGTTCCATTGAGTCAAAAAAAACTAACAGTGGTCAATGGATGGACAAATTTGCTGTTTTTTTTTTTGTGTATTTTTTTATTGCCTTTGCTAGTTCAGCATGTCGAGATAGCAAAAAAAGACTCAAATAACTCAAATAAAAAGAGACTTAAGATTTAAGAAAGAATCCAGCTTCAAAGTTTATTAAATATTTTTTTATAACATTTTTAAATAAAGCAATAAAAGCATGTGGGATTTTCTTTTATGATCTCCATTGGTAAGTAAAGCAGCCATGCATTATTTGGATTATCAACCACTGCTTCAGGACTGTATGCAGTGAGCATTTACTGAAGAGGTGTACTACATGAATGAGTAAAGTAAACACACCCTGATTCAATAAATGTATAAAATGCTGCAGTGTGAACTGTACATGACCTGATCATGCCAGCGTTAAAATAGTCAAGCAGCCTTAATCTATTCAATTTAGACAGCATTATTTGCTTTAACAGATTAAACACATATCCCGAAGGGGTAGTGGCTCATGGGAGGAAAATAATGCTTCCACGCACCACCTCAAACCCAGGTTGAACACACATACCTGATTTCCATTAGTTTAGCCCTCATGGTACTACACGCTCAGTCATAATCACACAATCTGTCTATAACATTGTTCCACATTAGATTGGAGGTGTATACTGGTATGTTTGTAAGTACAGTGTCAAGCTTTGACTAATCTAAGATCTGGATCAAAATGGCAGCTTTGTGTTTAGGGATTAGTAATCAAAATCTGTTTTTGTGCAGTACAGTATATAGTGCGTTTAGGATTCTGAGACAAATTGAGAACTTTTGTCTAATTTTAATTAACATTTGGCTCCTTGATGAGCAGTTCTCATCTGAAAGTCAATTGAACCTCCTAACATATTGTATATTTAAAATCTGTTGTGTATTTGAGGAGTACACTGCTGCTAAACTGTGTGAAATATCCATCTTTGGCTTGAACTGTGTCCAAGAGCCCAAGCTGACCAGCTCATTAGCTGTATTTCTGAGTGAGGGTGAGTCAGTTTGGATCATGGATAATGTGACGCACATTTATTATATATGTTTCCCCAAGGAGTCTATCTGTGACTTTCCCAGCAATATTATTTAGACAGTTGAGTGTTTACAAATTTGAACAGTTGGACAAATTGAATGTAAATATGCTCATAAAAAATATATTGAGTATATGCGTTATGGGATGAATAAGTTGTTAATGGATTGAACACCTTTTTGAATAACACATTCCGTAGCTGCATTAAATTTCGTCATAATAATGACTTAAAAAAAGCAACTCCGTGTCTGTAGGTCTAAATGCTTATTTTATTTTATTTATTTATCCTGCATACAATTTATTCTCAAAAGTATGTGGATACCTTACAATCACCCCACATCTGCTTTTTAAAGCACTGTGCAGGCCACTCAAGCTCACTCAAGGCCATCTTCCACCATTCTGATGTCACCTTGTGTTCCTCTTTCTTTTTCTACAATAATCTGTATCTACAATAATCTGTTCTTCCACATTACTCTCCTGGACCCCATACCTACCCATCATGTTTGTTTCCTTCTCCAAAATGACCAGTAAGGTCAGCTACAATCACCAATCTTTCTTCTGTGTGGAGACTCATTACCACATTGTCTAACTCACTCCAGAAATCTTCTTTGTCCTTCATGACACATACCACCTCTGGAGCATATGCACTGATGACATTTATCATTACCCCATCCACTTCCATTTTTAAACTCATCACTCCATCAGACACACTCCTCACTTCCACATTCTTGGCATACACTCACCTCATTATTAGACCTGCACCATTTATCTTATTATCTATACCATTGTAAAGCGGCTTGAACCCACCTCCAACATTTTAACCAGTTTTTATAGCGTACATCCCATTTTTTAGAGTAAGCCATTTAGGGCTGCAACTAACGATTATTTTAATAATCGATTAATCTGTCGATTATTTTTTCGATTAATCAATTAATCGGATACAACCAAAGAAAAACGTTCATTTCCAATCCTTTATTCAAAAACAGAATTAAATCTTTAGAAAGTGCACAAATATGTTGCTCCTTGAGCTGTTATAATAAAATAAAATAAAAATGGACTAACACAAAAAACATAGACATGCATGCTTTACATCTGCCAAATATATACAGTGGAACCTTGGATTACGAGCATAATTCATTCCGGAAGCGGCTCGTATTCCAAAACACTCGAAAACAGTAAATAGTAAACAGTACACGCGTGCACGGATGTTGATTATACAAGTAATAGATGGGCACTAAGACCCAGCAGCCTCCGCCATGTATCTTTCCTCTACCTCCGCTCATTTATTTATTTTTTGCTCCGCTCTGTCTATGAAGCGCCAAACTCTGCTAGCATCAGTGCGCGAGACCGAATGTATTCATTCCGCTCTGCGCTCAACTAAAGTTTTTTTTATTTTTTATGATTAAATGTCTCCGCGTCGCGCGACACAACGAATCGATTATGAAATTTGTTGGCAACGCTTTTAGTAATCGATTTTTTTTATAGATTTCATCGATTAGTTGTTGCAGCCCTAAAGCCATTATGTGTCACATCTTTGTTTTAGATGAGGATCGTGGAAGTTTGTAAGGTGCATTGCCGTTGTTTCTTCCACCTACTCTGTGTATACACAGTAAACAATCGCATTGATTTGCTCTGCTGAGTGACATCTATGGTCACACACACCTCAAGGAAAAAGCCCTGAATTGATTGGCTCTGTTGAGTGACGTGTGTAGCCACACCCACCTCGAGGGAAACTTTACAGACATACAGGTAGACATACGGATATATAGACAGAGATTTTTCTTCAATATTTGGTTCTCCAATGTATGAAATGTAAAGATATCATTAAAAGAGCGAGTTCTGACCAAGTACAGACCTTTTTTTAAAATGTAAAATTTTTTATTATGTCATTTATTATATATGTGATACATGTGATTGCCAGGTGTCCACAAACCTTTTGGCTGGGTATGTAGTGTAGCTGATTTGCTTCCAGTGATCCAGACCCCATCTGCCCTCTGCACCTACTGACTCCCTGTGCTGAACTGTTATATTGAACTTTCACCTACACAACACACATGATGTTATTTCTATCTGTTATCACCCAAATGAGGATGGGTTCCCTG
>JAQMYJ010000006.1:17269192-17296905 GCA_030014305.1 Clarias laeviceps | reverse complement strand
TGAATTTAATCCATTTTAGAATAAGGCTGTGACATGACATAAAATGTGGAAAAAGTGATGCGCTGTGAATACTTTCCAGATGCACTGTATGTGTCTGAGTAAGAAGGTAAGCACATGAAGTGATCCACCCATCATTTATCATGCATGTACAAGCCTCTGGATGCAGTGTTATGATCTTGTGTTGCTTAAGTTTGTCATGTCTAGGTGTGTCAACTTTGCGATAATAAAATGGAGTCAGTTGATGACCTGAATGCACTGAATGACCATTGGCATCTTGCTTGTTTTGTGTGCTTAGAAACCAGTGGTGGTGGTGAGTAACCTAAGGAAGGAGTACTTGGTGAGGAAAGAGGGCTTTTCCTTCAGTAAAAAGAGGAAAGTTGCAGCCAAGAACATCTCCTTCTGTGTACGTAAAGGTACTGACTGTCAATTCTCTTCTTGAATGGGTTTATTTTTTTTTCTGTATCTGTCCACGTTGTGGGTATAAAGGTCTATATTAACCTAATGTTATCTGGCATCTGAAGGTGAGGTCCTGGGGCTTCTGGGACCTAATGGAGCAGGGAAGAGCACGATCATGCACATGGTGTCCGGAGACACGACTCCTACTGCAGGACAAGTGTGTATTTCCTACTGTCACTCTTTAATTTATGGCTACTTATAGGGCTACATTAGGGGCTTTTTGCATCTTTTAATTAAGCTTGATGTTCAACATCATGCTCATGGCATCTCATTACACTTTAATGCAGGGGTTTTCAAACTTTTTGCAGCCTGGGACCCCTTTAACTGTAAAATAAATTTCACGGCCCATTAATATTCTGAGTAATATAATGTTCTGGCTATTTATTGGAGCCCTAGAGTCTTTCTTGTTCCTGAACTTTCCAGCGATAGAAGACATTAAATCTGAGTTGACAGTATTTATAGTACTACTTGGTCTTGAGTTGTTGAGGTTTGAATTAAGCGTGTTCAATTGCAACTATAAACATGCTGTAATATATACAGTAAAATTCATAATCATGAGCTCCTGTAAGAAAGTAAAAAAGAAATTATGGATCTTCTCATTATGCTTTACCATTGAGTGTCTTCAGAGCCTGCTTTGAGAACCACTGCTTTAATACATGAGGTATATCTTCCTATAGGTGTAGAAGGCTACACAATTAAGACAATAGCTCATCAAATAGTTTTACATGTTCCCGTTTTTTTTTTTTTTTTTTGCAGATTTTGATGGGAGACTATGGCACGGAGTTCAGACCAGTGGATAACCCACTTGATCATGTAGGGTACTGTCCTCAGGGAAACCCCCTCTGGCCGAGGGTCACCCTACAGGAGCACCTCCAGATTTATTCTGCAATTAAGGGTTTATACCCCAATGATGTACCGAACATCATAAGACGGTACCTCTTCAATGCCCACTGTAGACCTTGTTTTTTATGCTCATGTATCACTTTTAGCTCATATTTTGCATTTTGTTGAAAATTGTTACTAGTGGAACAGTGCGTTTTCAATGTTAATGAATACAATTATATGGTAAATCTAATTGTATATTATTATTCTTATCTAGACACTTGATAAATTTAAATCTGTGACCTTTGTATGTTTGTGTGTGTTACCCTTCAGAGTGGTTAATGCACTGGAGTTGAAGGAGCACCTTCATAAACAAGCTAAAAGACTGTCTGCAGGCCTTAAGAGGAAGGTGAGAGTAACATCAAATGACAACCCACAATGACCCTTTACTACAGAACTTAATTTGAAAAAATGAAAATTGTTTCATTTGTGTGATTTATTATAATTAGTTTATTTTTATTAATTAATTTGATTAATTAATTATTTTATGATTTATTATTTTTTTATGCTTTTTGCTGTAATAGGTTAGTGGTTTTAACAAGAGTCTTGTATTTTGTTTGCAGTTGTGTTTTGCACTAAGCATGCTGGGCAACCCTCAGATTGTGCTCCTAGATGAACCATCATCTGGCATGGACCCCAAGTCTAAGCAGCGTATGTGGTGAGAACTGTTTTATTTTTCTGTTGTGATGTATACTTTCAATCAAAATGTTGTCTGGTAGATATAGTTAAGTTCAAAGTGTGATCATTCTCACTGAGCAAAAAAAAATTGAATAATTGGTACTGCACAAGGATTCTTTGTTGTTCTATAACTGTACACGTAAAAGGGTACTATGTTACCTTTGTTCATTGTGCCAGGAGAGCAATGCGTGTGGCCTTTAAAAACAAACAGCGTGGCGCTATCTTGACAACGCACTACATGGAGGAGGCAGAAGCTGTGTGTGACCGAGTGGCCATCATGGTTTCTGGCCAGTTACGGTTTGCACAATTTTTCTTTCAGATATAAATATATTACATTTACATGTGGTTTTTAAGATAAAGGTTTCTGTTTTAAAAATTATAAATGTTGCCTTATGCTAATGAAATGCTGTATATTATTATTATTATTATTATTATTATTATTATATGGTTAGATTTATTATTGATCATGAAAATACAGGGCAGTTGTTTATAGTGTGGCTTTTTCTGCAGGTGTATTGGTTCCATACAGCACCTGAAAGGGAAATATGGTCGAGGTTACAGTCTCGAGATTAAGCTTCAAGAAGAGCTCACAGGCCTCCAGCAGGTGGCACTACTACACAAGGAGATACTGAGGATCTTTCCTCATGCCGCACGTCAGGAAAGGTACGTGTACAGGACAGAGATGGTGTGTGAGATGAGTATAGTATTATAAGAAAAAAGTGGTCAGGAATTAAGTTTTTTTTTTTTTTTAAGGAAATCTTTTGTAGAGTTTCAGACAGCAGTGAAGAAGCAACAGAAGCTAAGGAGCATATTGATGTTTTTGTTTGCTTGTTCTATTGCAGTTTTGCCACCTTGATGGTTTATAAGATTCCAATGGAGGATGTTAAATCACTTGCCAAGTCTTTCTCTCAGTTAGAGAGTGGTGAGTGACGATAGAACTGTGAATACCATATGGTAATTTGAATGTTGTTTTTAAAGCACTTTTTGTTAATCTTCCTCAAACCCCCCCCCCCCCCCCCCAACCCCCCACGTGCAGCTAGGCAAAACTTCAATTTTGAAGAATACAACTTTTCCCAGTCTACATTGGAGCAGGTTGGTCAAAATGCATTGTGATGTGAAAAATTATATACATTTGTTCCTATTAGAATATAAAATTATTATTTTTTTTAAATCCATGCCTGTTTTGGTGTTAGGTTTTCATGGAATTTGCGAAAGAACAGGAGAATGAGGAGGAGGAAGTGGGCTCCCTCAGCACCACCTTCCAGTGGCAGCGGCTCCCACAGAACGGCAGAGCCAGTCATTCGGATAGTATTGTTCACCAGTTGTGAGCAAGCACTTTGAGCCCTCTGTATACCCCATCATCTTTTTCTGCCTGCTTGTCTCACTCCAGTTGGTGTCTTAGTTTGAGCTGTCACTGATTTGAGGGTCTGCAGATCCATGGAGGTGGCATGGACACTAATTCAACCAGCAGGACTGCATTATGCACAGCTCAACTGACAACCTGAGCTGCTGCTTGGATTTTTTTTCTTTTCTTTTTTCTTTTATAGAGATTTAATTTTTAAATTTCCACCCCTTGATTTATTGTACTTACTGTTACTACTTACCAACCTTTGTATACAGGTTTATACAATGTTCACTTGTGTCTTGAGCATATCTACCAGCTGCTGGGTGATGTCATGCGTGTTGAATCAATCAAAAGGTAGGAAAACAATGCATTGGAGGTATATTAAGGAATCACTTTGTCACATCATTACAAAAGGTGCTTTTAGTATTTGTAGCAAGAGATCTATACTTTAGATCTGTTGTGTATATACTCTTGTATATACTTTGGTCTTGGGGGATCTAATGCATGTGCTTGAATCTTCACAAGCACAGTGGGTCTGTGGAGTATGAGACTTTGTTCTAGCTTCTATCTCAGCCTTGAAGGTGTTTTTCTGGCTTTTTGTCAGTATATGACAGCACTGCCAGGACATACCAGCATGTGCAGATTTTTCTTTACAACCCCATCATGAGGCATGAGGTGTGTCCTTTGTCCCTGCTGCACCAGAGGAGCTCATGAACTTCTTTTCTAACACCAGCACGCATTCAAGCTCTCAGCTTTTTAGCTGTCCAAAGACTGACGCCTGATCAGAAGGCATAGACCTGTACACAACGGTGCATATAAGTACTGAATGGCAAATTATTTCACAAAGCAACACTTAATTTTTCCATTTTTTCCCTGTGTGTGTGTGTGTGTGTGTGTGTGTGTGTGTGTGTGGGGGCGCGCCTGCGCGAGTGTGCATGTGTGTTTTGTATTTTGGCGGGGCCTTACTTACACCTTCCTATTCTTGTGTAAATGTCAAAAAAACTGTTGACTGTAGAATGTAGTTTCCCATGCACTCCACTTACATGCATGTAGCACTCCAGATTTATCAGAATTGGAAACATGGCCTAGAGGTGGTGGGGAAGACTTTGAAGTCAGAGGACTTTCTTCCTTTCCTGTTTTAATTATTTAACACTACCTTTGAGCAAGTCCTTGAGCACACAATGGAACTAAGCTATTATGTGTGTTATTGAAAAAAATATAGTCCACCACAGTTGTTTTATCCTTTTGTAGCAAGAATTAAGAGCTTTATGTTGGAGAATTTGCTTTTTAATTGATGGCGCATATTTTCACACAGTACTGCTGTATTTTTTAGTTTATTTTTTCCTTTCGGAGAAATACTGATATTAGATGATAATATAAGTAATATTAATATTGATAATTAAACGTCTTCTTTGGTTGTTCCTTGTTCGGCAGAGACAAAAATTTTTTTTTAAACAAAAGTAGTACAAATTCAAAACAATCTACAACACTTGACAATTTTAATTATTCATAATTGTAACTGTAAAAAGGAGATTAAGAAAATTATTATTATAGTATGGTATGTAGAGTTTGCAATAAAGAAATTATGTGCATGTTCATATTTTTCTTTTTGCAGTTCAGTGTTCAATTGAATACACACGCACTTCAACATGAAAAATATATGCCTTTTTCTGACTGTCACATGATGGCATCAACAATGATGCGATTACTGACCTCTTCAGAGGAAACAATAATTCAATTTGCGTTTAAAAAAAAAAAAAAAGAACATAGATAACTGTTAAATTGTGTATGCATATATGAAATAAGTGTTGCTGTTATAAGTATCTCTGTTCACTTTTATTTATTTATTTTTATTCCCATGGTGATTGGTGGTTGGATGGATGAAATGCTCCAATGTAGATATACTTTTTGTTCACTTTTTGAGTCAATAGCATGCAGTTGAACACTAAGGTTAACCAGCAACTATAATCCTGTTTAAAAGTGACCAGAGCTACTCTGTTGGCTTGGTGCACAAGGCGCTATGTAAATGTTGTAGCAGGTTTTGTCTGCAAAAAAAGGTTTTGGTGTCTTTAGGGATTAACTGCTTGTCTGTAAATATTTCAGTATTTTTTCTCTTCTACTGCACAATTAAATATTACTGTCCCTAAATATAAAACAAGGGAGGTATCCTGCTTGACGGGTCCTAGAAAATTGGATGTTTTTCTAGGACCCGTCAAGCAGGATTTTGGTTTTGGTATGTCTACTATATTTTATTTACATTCAGTTTGGGGTTTTGAGGACTTTTGAAATATTTGACATATTTATACTTAAATGAACTATACTACTATCTCTTGCAAATGATCATTATTGAGTGATAACCTTTTATTTGTAATATGATAATAGGCAAATTCAGATTTATTTGAAGTGTCTAATAGCACCTGGAGAAATGCACTGACATAAGCAGTGTGGCCAGTTGATATTAAAGCCAAGCTGAGCATGTAAAAGTCAGGTTTTCTTCAAAACATCTGTAATGTGAATGTGGTGCAGATTGTTTGAACAGTTCTGCTTGTGGCACTGCTACTTTTGTTTGGGTATTGACAGTCATAAGTTGCTATTTTTACTGAATGAGCTTTATTTTTGCACATATGTAGCCTCTTCTAATGGTATGGCTGAACATCTGGATGATGTTGCTTCTATTTCCTTAGAATTCGGGATATGTTTAATAAAATCTGTCAAATATACAAATTTTTACCAAAGTGCAATACCGGAAAACCCTTTTTTTTGTGTATGTGCAGACACCGCTTACTGTAAACAATGTGTCATGCCTATCTGCAATATCAGTGTTTATTTTGTGAACTCAAAAGTGTCTTGCAGTAAAATGTAGCCACCAATATGTAACCTTGTAGAATGCATTTGGTTTGAACTCTAGTTTAGTTTAGTGCCCACATACTGAAAACTAGCTGAAACAATTATAAATACATCATTTGAATATAGATTGAATTTAAACAATTCTTTCACCAGCTGAAGCGATTATATTTTAATAGAAGACATGATGGTTTTGTTTCTCATTTATTTTTGTTTCTAGGATTTCATGCCATTTTCATGTTTCCATATATAATATTTGCTCATTTAAACACTGCTTATGGTACGTACTCTTCCAACTGTGATTTTAGTTTAATCACCTCAGGACACTGGATTTTTTTTCTTGTTTTAAATTGATCTTGCTGTATTATGCAATCTTTGAAGGGTTTTGCATTAATTCTCGGTGGAAATTAAGTGTGATTTGATTTATTCTTGTTATTCATTTTATTTGCTGATTTACATACAGTTCATTTCTTCAACATGTGTATGTGTCCTATAAGGCATTTAAGCCACAGAACTAAAATAATAATTAAAAAAATATTTAAACTCCACTAGGCATATATGTTTTTTCGCCCTTTATTAATAGCATTTATAATAGATTAGGTTTAGATTTAGCATATATGTAAATATAGAAAAAAAATTTAAGAAAAAGGAACAGAAATCTAATTATATTTATCAAATTTCCTTTACTGATTTCCTATGAGGTGCAATTTAATTAAGATACGCAACAAAGATTTTCTTGGTAATTATTGTTTTTCATGATGCAGTCAACCTTTAAAACAGCCACAATGAGTCAATGATCTTTTATTGAGGTGGATCAGATGCATCCAGCCGTTTTTGTCTAACTGTTCTGTATGCTATTCCATTTTTAAGTCAAACATACATGGATCAGCCATAATGTTAAGACCTCCTGTCTAATATTGAGCAGCCCCCCAACCCCCCTTACCCTTTGCAACTGAAAACACTGATGCATCGTGTGTTCTAAAACCTTTCTATAAGAACCGGCATTAACCTTAATTTTGCTAGCTTCGGACTCTTGAGCTGCCGTTTTGGAGTTTCTAGCCATTATAATTTGTCCTTTATCACAGTCACTCAATTTCTTACACTGGCCAATTTTTCTGTTTCCAGCACTAATATATCCTACCCACATCCTGTTGCCATTGTAATGAGATATTGCAACTGTAGCTATACTGTGACAAGGGCCAAATTGTGATGGTTGGAGGACTGGGTCAGAGCAACTCCGAAACTGTAGCTCTTGTGGCATGTTCCAAGTCTGCGATGGTCAGGACCTACTAAAAGTGGTCCAAGGGAGGAAAACCAATGAACCAGTGCAAGGCTCCCTGATGGACATGGGGACTGAAGGCCTGTGTAGTCTGATACACTAGAAGAACTACTGTAGCACGTAGTGCTAAAAAGGTTAATGCTGCTTCCTTTCAGAAAGGTGTTGGAGCACACAGTGCATTACTGTTTTGGTGGAAAAATGATGGACCTATTAAATATTTGTAGATGATCATAATGTTCTGGCTGATTGCTGTGTGAATGGCATTCTTGGTTATAAAGTGCTTTGGTTTTGTTTTACATGGTGAAAAATGATGCAAGGGTTTTATGTAACTTGAGGTTTTGGTCAAAGGACAAGTATCTAGGTTGGCAGCAGTTTTAAAAATAATAGATTTTTATTTTATTTTTTTTAGACTTTTAGACCACATATACTTGTAAAACACATATTGTTAAATTCCATGAACATGACAATGAGCCTTCCTAGTCACCAGATCCAGAAAACCATTGGGGTGTGGTAGAATGGGAGATTTCAGCAGGAACTGTATAATGCAGTCATGTCAACATGGATGTGAATCAAGAAATGTTTCCAAAATCTTGTGGAATTAGTGCTATGAAGACTTGAGGCTGGTTTTGAGAAAATGGTATAATTCTAATACAATGTGTTAGAATAGTGTTTTTAAGGAACTGTTCTGAGTGTATAATCATTCTGTTTGTCTCAACATTTCTTCTCATGTAGTTTTAGAGAGTCATTGTCAACTCCGTTTTTTTTTTTTATTTAATGATCTAACTCTACACCTGAATTTTTGTAAAGCTGCTTTGTGAAACATTGCTATACAAATTGCATAGTAATCTAATTATGAACCAATTCATGGTCCTACATTACAGAAATTACAGGCATAAGAAATGGCACTTACCTGAATTCATATTTATGAATCATTAAACCTTCATAATACATTCATAAGCAATGTATGAATATTTTCGAAATAATTGCCGGATGATTCATGTATTGTTTGTCAACAGTTGAGGTAATATTAATGTTTATGTAGATAAGTGACCTGAAAGAGAGAAAGGAACCTTTATTTATTACAGTATATGTGTCTTGTTTGAAAATTTTTTATCTGTAATGCATTTACTAAGAGAACATTTACAAATTATTTCAAAATCTTTTATGAAGTACCCACTTGCCACTCTAAAACTTCATTACTTTCCATGCAAATGAACTAAAGTGGTAATCAGTTTTGCATTTGTAACACTGTTACGAAACACTGCATAATTTCCAAACTTACTTAGGAATTGGATACTATATCATTTGAATAATGATGCAATGGATGCTTTATAGAAGAAGATAAAAAAATACTAACAAACTTGAATTATATACTGCATGTATTTTCTTTTTCGTTAAAGTAATACCAAATAATTATTCTAATTTCAAATCCATTTTTTTTTCAGCTGGTTATGTTGTAATAACTGAATTGTTTTGAATTGGCATTGAATGACTCCAGTGGATGTTCATTCATTTAGATGTGAACTTTCTTACAAAAAAAAAAAAAAAGAAGTGGAGTCTCTGTAGGGAATCAAGAAGTCTAACACCCCCCCCCCCCCCATAAAAATTATGTAGGTAATTTGTAACTACTTTGTAAATTTATATTAACTCATGGTATCTTCATACAGGGTTCCAGTGTTTAAAATATACAGTGGTTCATGACTTTACTTTCTTTCCTTTGCCAGCACATACACATTAGAGCAGTTCATGGCACCTTTTGCTTGGTTTAGAACAAATTGCTTAATTATATGTAGGTTCCTTATTTTGATACCAAAATTAACAACCAGTATGTTCATGGTCTGAAAAAAAAAGTAAATGCAAATAATGAAGTTGTTATATACAAAACTACAACTCTATCATGGACAAGTGCTAGCTAACTAATTAGTAGGAGACTTAAAAGGGCAAACCATTATCCTTTGCTATCTTTAGAGTTTTGACACTGTTTAATTGTGGACGTTTTGTCCTGTTCTCTTCTATTTGTAATAGACATTGACAATTTTGCAAGTAGGCTTCTAAATCACATAGGAAAATAATTTTTTTCTCTGAAATTATTGAAATGTTTTTTGTTTTTGTTATACACTGCAGACATTTGAATTTGAAATCAAAAGATGAATATTATTATTAATAAGACAACATCATAAGTTTAACTCTTAGTTCCAAAACTTGTCTATACATGCTTTATTAACAATTTAGAACATGGCATATTTGTTATCAGACCACCCAATTTTTGGTGAGCAAAAGTAAGGTATCAAAGTCTCAATTGAAATTACACAATATTTGCCTGTGTATCACATGCTTGCAGTGACTGCATCAAGCTGGTGACCCATTTATCTTTCTCTATAACTGCACACGGAATGATTTTGTAGACTTGAATTAATTCCGCAGTTGCCATTTTGAGTTATTTGGTTGATATATAAAAAAAAAAAGGGGGGGGGGAGCCTGTTTGGATCCATTATTTCTTGACATACATTTTCATCACTCTGGATGACTTAGTTACAGAATTTTGAGGCTGTTCTCTATGTCTTTGTAAAATCCAATCTGACCTTCACATTCTTACTGCTGATGAGTGGTTTGCATCTTCTTGTATGGCTTCTGCTGTCAAAGTCTTCTACAGAGGATTGTAGTGCCATTTCCTCTGCCCTGGGGATGTTGTTTGTGATGTCACTGACTGTTATTTGAGATTTTTCTTCACAGCACTTGCAATGTTTGCTGTTGTTTTCCATGACTGACCTGTTCAATGTCATGTTGTTAGTATATTGGTGGTTTCCTTCTATTTTAGGACATTCCAAATTGTTGTATTGGCTATGCCCAGTGCTTATTAAACGGCTCTAATCAATTTGGCCTCTTTTCACAGCTTCGAAATGGCTTGCTTTTCTCAGATAGACATAATCTTCACCGATGAAAACCAGACCTCAAATCAAGAATAGACATTCAGAGTTATTAATTATTTACACAATCTTCCAGGGAACACTTTGGCAAAAAGGACACGTTACATCAGTCACATGCTACAGTAATTTCACTTGACAAATGGGTGGGTTCAAAGAAAAGATGCCCTTCAGAAATAAAACGAATCAGGAAATAAAACCTGATTTTTTTTAAACTATTGTTTCATGTATGACAATGATGACTACGATGATGATCATCATCATTATTTCCCTGAAATTAATTATAGCACAAAATAATGCTGTATTATTGGTCATCTTGCAAATACACAAAGTTTGTAAGAGTATAGGCAAAGACGGACATTTTATATATTATAATCTTAGACTATAATTTTCTATTCTGATAAATATTTTTCATAATTCTATGAAAATTAATTTATATCAGGCAACTATCTAGCAACTGTCTGAGCCCACACTACCTACTTTTCTTTAAAAAATTATCAGCAATTCTGGCTGCATCTACTTCATACACACACCAAATGGAAATCGACACTGGAGGCTACTGGGGTTTACTGAAGATGGTTGAATGAAGAAAAGCATGAAAGGAAAGTGCTCACTCTTACAATTCCTACATTTTGCTTAGGATCAGCATGGATATTGCACGAGTACCTAAAATGAAATGGCTGTGAAATCACAAAAGAACCTGTTCCAGCTCCTTTCACAATATTACCCTATTGCCTCTCCTATCCCAAGAATGCAGTTTCCACCTATTTTTGCTTTTTTTTTTGAGCTGGTGTGGTGGTCATTTACAATACTTTTCATATCGGCGGATGATGTTATGCCCTGGAGCATTCATTTCAATTATTTTCCTTTTAATTTCCAGCTACACTGCATTAGCTTTTTAAAATAACAGGGAACTTGTAACATATGAGCAGGGCCATAAACTTTATAATTCAAAGCTATAATTTAGAAGTTACCCTCTGAACCTTGCAGAGTTGTATATGGAAAAATAAAAGCACACATACTCAAAATGTAATTGCACCTATAATTAGGCTGAATGAAGCTTGTCCTAGTTGTGTGTCCTTTCTGTTTCATTTTCTGTCATTGTGACTACAGATCCAACCCATTTCATCTGAGCGCGCGCAACAGTGAATACAAAATAGCCTGTAACATAGCTGTGGTCTCTATATTCAATAAATCATGTAATTTAATCTCACTCTTTCATTAAATTAGAAAGTTATGTCTGCATCTATGTATGGCTTTATACCACATACATGAGTTTTGAATAATATTTTAAGAGCAGTATATGAAAAAATATGAAAAACCTTATTTCATTATTGATACGATGAGAGCTTTTATAAAGTGTTAATTTAGATGCAAGTTATTTAATTGCTGCATGACATTGTATACTTTATAAACCACATTTAGCATAATCCCTTACATACAAGTGCATAATTTTATAAATGTGTTTTTTTTTTTTATGCATATACATGTATTATATGGGAGGGGGCAATAAAAAAGTCCTTGTACACAATGTCCTATGGTTTGCATGTTACGTGAATGTGTCCATGAGACGCTAAATGTTTTCAAGGATTGGTTTATTTGTATTCTCCTCTCAATATACTGTGATTGTGGAGCTTTCTGTAAACTATGTGCCTAACAATGACAATATGTATTATATAGTATGTCGTTCCAGTCAAAATTTTGGACACAAATTTGGATTTATTTTCTATAGTTTTTTTTCCCCGGAAACTATGAAATAAAACATATGGCATTAAGTAATTAAGTAACAACAGCAGTCAGTTGTTATATTAAGACACAAAAGGTCAGCTGTTCTTTAAATAGTTCCTGCAAGAACTGTACTGTCAAGTGCATTTGAAAAACTCATCAAGCACCATGAAGTAACTTGAGCTCATAAAGACCATGCCAGAAAAGCTTCAAAAACTTACCTTTGCTGCAGAGTTCATTTAGAGTTACCAGCCTCAAAATTCACCAATTAACGAACACCTCAGATTAGAGCCATTATGAAGGCTTTATAGAGCACAAGTAGTAGACACATCTCAATATCAAAGCCAAAAAGAAAAATGCAGGTTCAAATTCATTAGTTTATCAAGGCAGAGTGTAGCAGAACTTCACCTTTAATTCAACAGAACCAACTTTTTTTGCATAATGTACTACCTTTTTTTGCAGTATTTTTGCATAATGTACTACCTTTTTTTTGCAGTATTGAATGTAAATATAATGTATCAGAGCTCTCTATAGACTGAAAATGGAGAGCACGAAAAAGGATACCACACACACAAAAAAAAAAAAAAAACACACACCTTACATTCATGGGCACATTTCTATTATTTCATTTTCTTATAATAACAAACTGAGATCATGAATAGTAAATTGTGCACACACATTATAATTACCTCATTTTATTATTGTGGCTATGTTACAATAAATTGTGCACACTACAAAAAAATTTCATCACGGCCTCCACAGAACTCAAAATAGCGCATAAAACATAATGCAGTCTTTGTGTGAAGACAAACAATCTGGTCAAATTCACCATAATCATCCAAATGCTACTGTCTGGGACATGCACTTCCAGCTTTAAATAAAAATGTAGTATGACGTGTTCATGCTATACTGTGTTTTATTAACAAGATATTTGTATGAGACCGACATCAGGACACAATTTGAGAAAATGATTGAATTACTCATTCAAAAACAGGCATTCAGGCTTGTCTTTTTATAAACATGATATCTAGTCAGAAGAACTAGAGATGCAGCTACCAGTGCAGTCCAAACTTTGTCATAATTAGCAATAAATGGAATTTTTTTGAACTGTTGATAAATTATAAATTATTGATAAATTATCAATAAATGGTATTGTTTTGAAGTCTTGAATAAAATTAATTACACATAATTCAGAGCAAGTCATTCAGTGATGATTAATAGTATAACAGAAAGTGATTAAATCCAGAGCATTTGAATTTGAATGGCCGAAAGCTAGAATTTCACATCATTGGTGTTTTCACACAAAAATTACCTGCATCTGAGCACACAAACTGTTTGATAGGGAGGCTCAAGGGAAGTGACCTATTTTTAAGGATCACCACTTGATGGCACTGCAAAACAAGCCTTTAAAAGATCTTCAAAAGCATGTGACCATGCATTACTAACTGGCAGGGAGTTACATTTGTATCAGTGTAATTTTTGAGCGGCATGATGAGTGGACAGCTGTGCCTATTGTGTTACACCATGTGTTTCTGAAGCTGAGAGAATTGTGTTTGTCTAACATGATCGATATGCATCTCCGCTCTTTGTGGTGGGTAAGAAATTGAAATTGATTTGGAAAGAGTGTTATTCAAAAAGATCCATCCATTGATGCACCAACATTGTTTGTGATGAAATGTGTAGTTGTATAAGGTAATAGGATGGGATGATGTCTGAGAATTTAAATTGGTAGCGCATCAAGGTGAATGCTGTTGTACGAAGTGATTAATGACTCAATGTTACCATACCTGAATGCAGAAAAAAGAAAAGAAGTAAAGAAGCGCCACACCAAGTAAATATTGTTTTCACATCCCTGATTTAAGACTAATGTCTACAGGTGAGGAATGAATGATATGTTTTATTGTTATTGTTGAGTTGAGGAAGCTAGTGCTCATTTTGGTTTCTTGGTTCCCTAACCATGCTGATTGTTGGTACAATTTTTTCATGATCTGAATCAATATATAGCTGTCCGTTCACCGTCCTTTCACTCGAGTCACTAGATTAAAAAATTTTTTTTGTATGTGTGAATCTAGAGCTGTTCAACACAGCATTTATGGCATTAGTACCCTGTGGCATTGTGTGCATGTGGCATTAACCATCTAAAGCCCTGAGACTGGAGAAACCATGTAGAGCACGTTTTATGTCATCTACTTTTGCCTTGTGTGTGTGTTTTGTTGTTTCTACTAACTGTATCTACATTCGGGCATGCACACTGAAGTCAATAATAATATCAGCTGGCACACAGCCAGTATTCGTTTAACTTTTATTTAAGTGCTATAGAAATTAACTAATCAAATAGAGGACAAAAGGCCATTAACCTCCATGAGAGAGAGAGAGAGAGAGAGAGATTAATAACACTCACCATTCAATTTGCAAAAAGAAGAGCAGTTAATGTCGCTCAGCACTGTAGGAAGCACCACATGTGAAACAGAAATAAAACATTCCATATAGGAAACAGTACAGAATTATTCATAATAATGCATCTGTATTGATCTGGTGTTGGGAGAGTGGAGAAAACTGTGTTCTATATTCGCTCACCCTCTCTGTCTTTCTTGGCAAGTGACAGGGCTGCTTGCTCCAGGCTGATATCTCATGATGGAATTACACGCACACACATACACACACACTCATGCACACAAACTATACCATTTGTTCACCCTTGGGGAGCCCCCCAGACACACACACAGGTATGTGTTAAAAACTAAACAAAACTAAACAAAACTAAGAACTTTAGTTTGTTCTTGTTTAAAATGTGACATTTGTTTCTCTTTAAAAGGGAAATGTGACATTTAAATGTATCTTTTTAGAAAAAAATAACTTTGACATATTGAATGCTATCTCAATACATTTTAGGTATATCAGGTATATCCCTGCCTCAAGTCCAGTCTTCCGTCACTCACAGAATGAATGGACAAAAACATAATTTGAAGTCATGGAAGTATATAAGTAAGGAGGTTATATGCTCATTCATGTACAGATACCTGAGCAAACATGTACAAGATGAGCTTCACCTAATTATTTATTTTCAGCCAAATCAAAACAACTTTTCTTTAAAAATAGCTCAACAAAATGTCATACTGTACATTATATGTTCACATCTGAACTGAACTGAATAAACTGCAGATTTTTTAACACATATTAAAGCTTTAATTTGAAATAATAATAATAATAATAATAATAATTATTATTATTATTATTTGTGGCTGTGAATATATGCAAATAAATGCTGTTTGTCATTTCAATGTACATTTTTATTATATTTGTAATGTCACCAACCTACATAAAACATATTCGTAATCTGTACTGTGTGTGCACCACAGTAACATGAACATTCTGGCAGTAATACATGCCGTATTCCATCTTAGCTGTGCAAGTTTAATTTCTCACCTATTCACCTATCACTGATTTTGGAATAATAAACTTCCTTGACACATCATTTTCAATTTATAGCAAACTAAAGAGCAGAGTCCCTGCTTCTTTCTCTCTGCTGTGACAAGTCTGACTCGCCTGACTTACCCATTAAGGAGAAGGGTTCTCACAACCCCAATTTTGTTGCCATCTCATTCTCTTTCTCCCCCACTCTATCTGGTGCTTTTCCTGCATGCCTTCTCTTTTCTTTACATTCTGTCATACACCATGAATCAGATGGCAGGATACTGCATCACAGTGTAGTTCTTTTTGCTTTGGCTGTTCTGACAGAGCAGGAGACAGCCAGGCAGGAGTGTCTAGAGTTGTGCTATATTTGTAGGTTCAAAATGGCTCTTCAATAAAAAGCACTGACAATAACAGGTGGCTCTGTCATTATGATAAAAGTTCATGAGAATTAATTAAAAGGCTTCATGTGCATGCATTTATTAGAGGAGAAAAAATAGAAAACCTTTGTGAAGGTCATGCTTTTTCAAATGTCATACTGCAACAAGCATAGTGTAATACTTATTGATTTGTGGATCATCTAAGCTTGGTGAGATTTCTATATTTGACAGTTCTACATGAGTGAGTAGGTGCAGATTACTCTGAGTGAATGATTTGTTGCATCGTTTAGCTCCATGAGTTTTGTTCCATTATGAGGGATCATAGAGTAGAGTAGCCCAGGTGCTGAACTAATCCTTAAATGCCATGGCTGGCATAGGGATAAAACTACAGATGTACCTCTATATCGCTGTTGACTGCGGAGAGGCCTCCATCAGTGGATGCTTCTCAAACTGAAGTAGGTATTGGCTGAAGTCAAAAACATGAGGTGTAGTTAAAATCATACATTGAGTTGAGTTTATACAGTAGGAGAGAGAGAGAACTCTATGTGTCTACTTTATGCCTTTGGCATCAATGAGAATGGACTGGCGATGGCAGGATGGATGTGTTAAACATGCTTGAAATCTTCTAGGCCAGGGACCAAGGACGTCAGATTTCAATGTTCTACCTCATTTAACACACCTGATTCAACTCATCAGCTCATTTCCAAGGCCTTCATGAACTGAATGTAGTGCAAAAAGAGACTGTAAGGCTGTAGCTCTTCCCAATATAGGTCTAATACATGTTCAGACAAGCCACAATGTCTTTTTTTGTGGCTTATATGATATATATACAGTATATATGTGATATTTTCCTAAATAATAATGGCACAAAGTATGCTTCAACATCTATCAACTTAGAACCAATATAAAAAATAAAATAAAAAAATAGAAAAAAAATACTTTTCTTCTTTCAGTAACTGCACCGTTTTATTATTATTATTATAATTTTTTATAAATATGATGTAAATAAAATAAAATAGCCTGTTGTGTAAATGCAGGAATACAACTGTATTTCCAAACATAAAAGTACTATTGATATTTTTTTTGACATGTCAAAAGATTTTTTTTTTCATTATTAATTTAGAGCACACATGCTGCCAAGAGCAATACTTGTTCATGTATACAGTTATGCAAAATGTACACAGACATGGATAGTTTTATGTTAAAATGTCTACCTAGAAATTTTTGATTTTTGAGAAAGTATGGCTATTAATACATTATCAATACTTTGTTGACTTTGATTTAGTGACTATAAGAGCAACAACTCATCTAAACATAGAATTAGAGGGTTGTTCTCAACAGGTCTTTAAACAGCATGAAGATGTCTTTCACAAGGCTCAATTCGAACAGGTCAGGACTCTATTGATGTTTTATCCTTACCCTTAAACTGAACTATAATTCTGTAAACAGTACAAACAGTAGTGGTATTTCAGGATTCCTAGCTGCTTATCTTAATCCAAACTCTTCAAATATGTTTTATATAATTTCCACTGCTAGGCATGTTTAAAAATGAGTCCATTCCAAGCTGGCAACTAATGGAAAAAAATTTGCCAAATGCATTTTGTCAGAAGCTGGCACGTTGGCGTAGTGGTTAGCACTGTGGCCTCCCACCTCCCGAGTCGAGGGTCTACAGTATGTGCACGGTGCTTGCATGTTATCCCCGTGATTGGTGGGTTTCCACCGGGTGATCTGATTCCCTCCCACTGTCCACAGACATGCAGAGTAGGTTAATGACCGTGCCCAAATTGATTAACCCAGGATAAGTGGTATAGAAAATGAACTCATATAGAATTAACATTTTGTTGTAAAACTATGGGTATCTATGTTTTCTCGCATATTACTGGTAGGTAGTAATTCCCTGTTCTACTCTGGACTGATTAGAAGTAATAACCTGACTTGTTTAAAAGAAAGGAAAAAAAATGTTGATAAATTTAAATGTATAGTACATATAAATAAAATATAAATGTTTAAAAATGAATAGACTGAAGAATATGCATTTATTCTTAGCAGCCTTATCAGTTTACAGTTCAGACTGCTTATGCAAAACAAAGCACTTGACATTGATGTCTTATTCATAGCCATAAAACAACTACAAATGTTTAAGCATTAAAAGCTAACTATGGTCAATATTCAGTCATGTTGGTTACTTATCCTAACCTTAACAGAAAAATTGTTACATCCAGACTCCTTAAGTTCCTCAGGGAACCTTTAGAGCTTTTATGTAGAGCTCTACAACAATGTTTCTCTGTCAGGAAGAGTTCCCGTAGGAAGATAATAACCCTTAACTCTATCCAAGGAACCAGTGCACCAGTTTTTCTTACCATGTAGTCAGAATTTAGGAATAAGTAAACAAAGAGGCACGTGTTCCTTACTGAAGTAAAAATAAATAAATCATTTAATAATTAAGCTGGGTTGGTAAAATAAAAAATGCAAATAATCATTTGTGATTGTGTTGTGGTTGTAATTTATCTCACTTTGTATATTATTAAGGAGAATATTGGAAATCAACAGTATATGTTATCTTAGTTGGCACAAGAGCCATCATTTTAATGTTGTATTTTTGACACTTAAAGTCGAGGTCAATGATGGGAATTGTGATACAATCAATTTGACATTTAACCACATATTCCTGCCATGCCTGTTTACTTTTGTGTTTACCTTGTGTACGTGTACAATCAGTTGATTGACAATTTCTGAGAGATTTCTGAGAGATTTTTGCCTGAGCCATGGCTTACACTTTGCACACAATGTACCTTGTCCTTAAATTTGACATTGACGGTAAACAAACCAAATAATGTCTTTCTCTCTCTCTCATACACACACATAGTGAGGACTTCACTTAGTACAGTGACTATGCCCTCATTTCTTCATCAGTGAACAGCTGATAACATCAACAAAATAGACTTCATGTTAAAACTATAATGAAGATACTGTAGATGTCACCTGGATGAAAATGGGTTCCTTTTTTGAGTCTTGCTCCTCACATCATCTCAGGGAGTTTTACCTTGCCACTTCTACATTTGGCTTGCTCATTAGGAACATGAATATAAATTTATTTTCAACCTAAAGTTAGATATTTTTATGAAGCTGTTTCATGACAATGTCCCTTGTTCAGCTAATAAACCTAACTTATACATCATATATAAAATATATGTTTGAAGTTCATCTAATAAAACATATTATATTTACTTTTAATTTTTTTTTAACTGAATTATATATATTTTTTGCTATATATATATATTTTAAACTCGCACCACAATACAATGCAACATAAAAATTTGAAAATGTTATGAATTTGATCCTGAGCTTGGATTAGTGGCTGTGTGGAGTTGTATGGAGTCACATGTTCTCCCTGTCCCCCACTCCCCCCCCACCCCCAAAACAACAACAACATTGTATTAGCTCTGTTAATTTTCTCTAGGTGTAAAGAATATGTAAAAGTACTGTATGTGTGCAGTCACCCAGGGTGTATTCTCACCTCACACACAATGATCTATCCATTGCAACCCAGGTCTGATTTAAGTGGTTACTGAAGATGAGCAAATTAATGGACTGATGTTTCTATACATTAGGATTTGACTGTCTTGTGATACTTGGCAACCATCACAATGATGGAGTAGAATGTGCTTGTGTGTTTGTGGGGATGTGATAAAATAGAAAAGGTGTAAGTTTTGTTATTATATGGAGCCAGAAATATACAGCACAATTGTCAGTTATACACATCTCACAGATGATGGTGTGCACACAAACCAAAGATTGTTGTGTAGTTCAAGTGATAATTATGTACAGTACATACCCAGCCCTGAAGCTTCATGCTGTGTGTGTGCATGTGTGTGTGTGAGTGAATGTGTGATGGTGGGGTCTTCGCATACGTAGGGACTCCAGAATGAATAATTATGTCTAATGATTGCTAAAACCACCTGGCACTTGAAAAAGTCTTAATTTGGCTCCTTTAAAGGCTGTCTGATCATCCTCATGAGAACAGCAATTACCACCATAATACACTGGAAAGATACAGCCACTGCCTGTTGAATAAATTGGCTTGAGTGTTTCAAAGGAAAAAAAGAAAACAACTTACAAATATTTATATAGACAAAATTGGAATCTTGAAAAGAAATAGAATTCCTGGGGATTTTCAATCATGCAAGTTCCCTGAATGCAATAAAGAAGCTGTGACTTTTGGTGAGATTATACTGAGTGATGACTGTTTGAACTGTTTTGGTTGGGGAAGGGAACACTTGAATCTACACCGCTTGAGTAATGAGTGCTCTGGTGCCACCGCAGTGCACTGTTTCTTTCTTGTGCTTTGTCACCCTGGGGCCCATTTCATCCCAGCTCTCCTCTCAACTCTCAAAACATGCTCACAGGAAACTAGAAACTGCACACGTTTGCATCATTAATAACTCACCACAGTGAGGAGAGCAGCGCAGTGTTACTGAAATAGGACAAGCTGGTATATACTGTAGATTGGCACAATTGTTAGTCTCATGTGTAAAACTAAATATTTTAGTGAAGAGGTGAGAGTGTTCAGGTTTGTTCATATTATTTCTCATATTAGCTGAGAAACCTAATATTGCTGATTACTGGATTTAATTTTTAACACAGGAGTGAAATTTTCAATATTTTTGTATACACAAGTTTCCATTCTAGTATTAAATTTAGTCAGATGCAAGTGGGCATTTAAAAAATGGATTAAAATTAAAATTATTAATTAGAAATAAATATCAAATGTACTGCATTTTGCAACATCTGCATGACATAAAACATGTTTCAGTGCTCAGCAATGGCCAGTTCTTTATTTGCATAATTACAACCTATAGATTTTAGTCTTATCATAACTAATAGCTTTGAACTAATGCACCAAAAACAACTTGCAGTGTTAACATCAGGAAGAATAAGGAGTTCACTGTTTACATAATCAAGCTGATTATGAACTTCAAGTCCATCAGTGGAACTGCTGTTGACAGTGTTGCCAGATTTCAAGCTCACGTTATTCAAAACCTCTGTCTGTTCGTCTCAATCTATCTCTACTATTGTCAAGAAGCTGAGGAAGATCAACCTACACCTGTGGATTCTTAGCAAATTCTATAGATCTACACATGAAGAACATATTGAGAAGCTGCATCACAGGCTCCGACCCAGGTGGTAGTTGGGGTGTATGGGTCTCCTGGTGATACTGGGGAGAGCCCGATGGATAGGCACCCCACCCACCACCTATATAATCTACTACCGTCTGCTTTCGTATGGTCAACCAGACTGAAGGAGAGCTTTTAGCTCGGAGCTACGAAGCTGCTCGTTCCAACTCACACACATACACTGGTTTCTAAACTAAGCACCTTGTGGTTTATCCTTCTACACACACGTTTTTTAAACTTTGAAGCTATTTATATATACAGTATATGCATTAATCAAGTGTGTGCAATCTATTTATCATTCACACAATCAGGATGGATTAATCATGCCTATTATAATATTAATGCATATGCTGTTACCTTTATAATCTACTGTATACATGTAATACTCTTTTGCACCTACTAATATAGCTATCAATAATTCTATAGCTATCGATAATCTTTCCATTATAATATTTTTGATCCATATCCAATCAAGCAGTATTGCTGTCCACATTGTCTTGCACTATTTGTCATTTTCTGGTATTCCTGTTTTTTTGTTACATTATTATTCTTTGCTTTTTTTCTCAAATAGCTCAGGTTTTTAGACCAATCTGTAATTTAGTCAGTCTGGTTATAACTTTAAATCAATTCATACATGTTGAGAGATGTTTAATCAATTCTCACAAGTAGAAGAGACCAGGGCTCTGTGCAGGGCACTTGAGCTTTCTTTTCAAACCTATTGGCAAAACATGTCTTCACAGACCATGCTTTGTACATAACGGCATTGTCATGCCGCACCAGGCTTGAACCTCCTAGTTCCAGTGATAGGATATTGCAATGGCACAGCATACAAACACTTCCTATACAATTTTGTACTTCCAATCATAAAAAAGTACTTTTATTTTTACTTTAAATAAAATTTGTCATATAAAAAAATCACATCAAAATTTACATTTTCTTAGCTTAAAAAATATCTTTATATGATCATGAGTGTATATTTTTATTGGTAAAACACAGACTTCATATCTAAAAAGATCACAGCTTTCACATAGCAAATATGGACAAGTATGGACTGTGGATATTTTAATAGCATTAATTTTGAATGACTTGTACAACATTAATAAATCTCCAAGAACTGTGATTTGAGGTCAGAGTTGGGAGGGAAATTGTGGTGGCATGGCTTATTTCAAGGATAGCAGATGTCACCTCGTGCCACCTATGTGGCCTGCCTGGGATGGCATATTATTATAGAAAAACCATCCAGGGATGAAATAATGACCTTATTTGGTACAGAAAAAAAACTATCAAAAATTTTGCCCTGACAATGCCATGCCAGTGCTGAATTTAGTGACAGTACTGCTGTGCCATGCTACAGCTACATAAAATTTTCAACAGGGATAGCTTGCATAAAGCATAAATATGTTTTTTTCCCCTTTTTTGCCATTGCAAATGTGCATGATTCCTGTACACACAGGTCTTGAATCACATCTACAGTTGGCCTATGAATTCTTGGCAATAAAAACTTAAACCCAAAGATGTGATGTGATGGCCAAATGGCTGGTGATCACTTTGTAAGCTTTAATTTGAGTAAACTGCAGTCTGCCAGAGGATAAAGATTGGGGACTTAGCACTTGTTGTCTACTGGGTGATAGTAAATGTCTCCTTCTGTCTCTTTGCTACTACTAGTTTCTCTGCCACATCCATAGCTGTAGAACAGTTCAGAACATATACTGTACAGTACCATGGGAGAAAAACAAAATATAAGAAGAAGATATTTATCTTATTCTATAATTATGAATTATATCTGATTGACTGACTGCTTGTCTGTCTAACAATGTCGAGTTATCTGGGAATTTGCACAAAAGCCATTAGCCAACTACAGGGGACATGAGGATCAACTCTGGAATCACTTTTTAATTCTTGTGTCTGACAGCTTTGCAGGTTACACAACAATTGTTCAAGGTAAATTCAACTAAGTGGTCGATAACCTTAAATGAAAAAACAGAAAAAGGGTACATCACTATTTCTGATAAATAATAGTTAAATCACTACTTATAATAAATATTAGTTAAATAAAATTTAAACAAATACAACAACAAAATAAGTTAACTAAGTTTAACACATACTATTCCATTAACCCTTTAGGAAACATGTAATACACATCATATTACATTTTTTGTGAAAACATGAAAACACTTAAACAACAATCATAGCATAACATAAGTTGCTGCTTTTCTCTTGTAATGAGCACTAAGCAATTAAATCAAATATCAAGTAACTCAGATTCAAGTGATCAGTCCTTCGTATAATGAAAGAGCGGTATTATAATACCATTAGTGTCCCTGAGATGACCAGCAGCCGATGCGCTTCCCTGACTCACATGTTACTGACTGCAGTCTCTTACACGCAGGATTATATACACAGACCCTGTACTGTTACATCATAGATACAACATAGTAGAGACTGTGAGGTGGCGATTCTCTGTCACAGATGGTGCTTGTACAGTATGTTAAGTCTGTACCTTTGCTCCATTAGTGACTGTGAGGTGATGTATACTGTGATGTCATACTCTGATTGTGTCACAGTTGTTCCTTGTCGAATGACTTCAGCTCCATCACTTCACTTATTTTTGCTTTACAAACAATATTGTAAGGTGCCATTTCGTATTAGCAAAACATGCAAATATCCAGAAATAGAAATTATAAGATGACAGTGAATTATGTTCCTAATACGCCAAATTTGCTACCAAACCTACATTGTTGAAAATTAGTTATAACCTCTGAAGAGCTCCATAGAGGTTGGTAACAGCTCCTTACAGCCTCTTTTGGGCTTAATTAATCAATTGTGAATTCTGTAGTGTTGGCGTTAGTGTTGAGAGGAAAATTGAAGCAATTTCACCTGGTGCATTCCAACTAATTTTTTTGTTAATACCCCGGTAACGCCTGTGTATTGATTTTTAAGTGTTGTTTCTTGTTGATTCTTAAGCATTGGTATCACTTCCTTACCTGTTTGGCAGCATTTAGCAGTGAACTATCCTTCCAAAATTGTACTGTACCAGCAGCAGCATACTACCAAATGAGTACAGACACTACCGAATTCACACAGAGCCGACGTGGACCCAGTGCATCATCATGTCTGCAGCCGATTGGATAGTGAAATAGAGCCAAACCAATACCGAGTTGTTAACCAATCCGAGGCAGCTGAATCATTAGCAAATCACTACAGAATCGTTAACCAAATCTCTAGCAAGCTATAAAAGGCGGCCGACTTGCCATGGCCAATCATTCAGTTTCCATCATCGCTGTGTGAAGATCATTGAGGATGCCAATGAAACAAGCTATCAGGAAGTCTGAAAAGAGGAAGAGGGTCTATCTCTCATCAAACGATATTAGTGACCACACAACCTTTGGTGGGCTGCCATCCAAGTGTCTAACTCGGGAAGTGGGGGGGTCTTTGTTGTCTTTGTCTTAACATTTCCCCGATTAGGGCTAGTTTTGTATCCCAACATTCTGCTGTAGCAATAACATTAAACGGAGGAATCCCTCTCCTGCAGCATCCATGACAGTGGACATCCAACTGAAAGATGCAGAAGTTGGAAGCCTCTTTTATGGGTCAGGATGTATTCTTTAACGGGATGGTATGAAGCTGTTATCATATCGTTAACACCTCTGTAAACACCTCTGTAATTTCGCTTCATGTCAGTAGTGACGGTACAGTTTCATTATCAGTTCTTTGGGACTTGGTATAACATTGTTAAATTCCCCATTATCATGTCAGTAACAATTCGTGCCTCATATCAAAATTCACTGTAGAATTGTTTTCACGTTTTTATAAATTAATTTAAATCGGTAACGGTTTGATGTGGGCTTTCTACGCGTGAGAAATTAACCAAATTGATATCGACTGCAACGTCTTTGAAGCTGATTTCAAATCACTAGATGTCAGGAAATTTGGCTGAGTAAAATGGGGAAAATAAAATAAAATAAGTGTAGTTTAATAAATTGAATCAAAATATTTAAGGCTAATATTTAAGGTTAGCTTTAAATGATTTTCATGTTGTTTCTTTAAGAGCAGGTTTCCTTGACTTTCATATTAATAGCATGTTTCCTCATAGCTTCCATTACCCCACCATCACAATGAACCGCCTTTCTACTATGTCTGCAGGAATTTAGGGGAACGCACAATGTACTTATACAACTTGACAGGGACACAGTACAAATTTGTAATTATCTCCCTTGCTGTGAAGCTGCCCTGCCTTTTTTTTTTTTTAACAAAATGGTGCAGATATGGTAGAAGCAAGAAGGGGGAAGAACTTAATAAGGATTGACCAGGTATCTGTGTAACGAACACTAAGAGACTTCACTGATATACTACAAGCATTGTGCAAATAGGAAAGATTTCCAAGTTGTCAATGAGGTGTCACTGTTTTGTTGCTATGTCAATGCCGCTCTCACAACGACCACTCCAGGCTTGTGTTATGGCCGTGTTACAGTAGGTCTCCATGTTACATAGGTCTGCTGTTCATTTTACCTTCTTCTAGTGCTTATGTCACATTCAGGGAAATTAGTATAAATACTGGATCCAATTCCTCACACCATTACTTTGTGATGAAAATCACTGCCCGTGTTATTTATACCAACCCACCAGACAGAATAACAAGGTACTAAGTGTGCGTTAAGCACCCGGAAAGACTGTGGTGTGATGTATTTGGACATAGCAATAGCTTGATTTAATCTCAATGGACCTGTTGAGCACATGATCCTATACATGATAGGAAATTAGTGACAACATGATTAACACATTGAGAACCTGACAGGGACGAGGCTAGGAAGTAGTATGAACTTGATAAAAGTACATTTTCCATTCTTCAATAGTTTTAGGATGCAGTGGGAACTTCATGGTTTTCGTCGCAGCGTGACCGGAGCGTCACAGTCTTACATCTTCCTTTTGATTATTAGCACTTGGTTGTCACTGTTTTGTGGATTTTTTTTCTATGAGAGATTTAGACACTGATTTTTCTTCCTAAAGCAAAAGTAATTTATGTGGTCATTTTTGCACCAAAAAAAATTTCTTGTGCAACATTTACATTTTTTTTGGCTGGTTCAACTATAGAATTTTAAACAGAAAAATCTTTTTGTCTGATGTGACACGGGTCAACAAAGAGATTCTCAAAGCCTTTCCCTAATTATTTATTTTCTTATGTTAAGTTATGAAAAAAAATTCATGTGTAATATAAATTAATTATTTAATTAATTATATAATTTTAATTTTTTGTGTAGAAACATAAAAATCATCTGCTCATTAGCAACTCACATTATTAAGCAAACAACCTCAGACAAACTTCATCATATCACTTCTTTTCACTGTGGCATTATTTCTAAAACAAAAAGGAACCCCAAAAGAAAAGAAACATGTGGGCAATAGTAAGTAAAAACTTAGCAATAAGTTGAAGTAATCATTTCCTGTATTACTTTATCAGTCCCTCACATTGTTAAGATGTGTGGAGGAATTTGGCCTCATTCTTCTTTACAATATTGCTTCAGTTTTTTGACATTTGCTTATGTATAGTTCTCTTAAAGCACATAAAGCCATGACATTTTAGTTGGATTGAGGTCTAGACTTTGACAAGGCCATTTCAAAACCTTGATTCTTTTATTTTTCAGCCATTCTGATATAGCTTTACTGGTGTGCTTCAGATCATTGTTGACTCAGCTTTAGTTGTTGGACTGATGGCCTCACATTTGCCCCTAGAATATTGTGGTCAGTGCTCAGTGAGGCCTGTAGTGTCTGAGATGTAACTTCGCTGAGCAAGTTTGGCCCTTGAGAAAGGCCCTTAACCCTCAAATGCTCACACGTATAAACAAATACAAATGTAAGTCATTCCGGATAAGGGCGTCTGCTAAATGTAAAAAAGTCCATTGCTTATGTCCTTCCCTCTTGGAATTGTATTAACAATTTGAGAGCATTTGGATGCTCCAGACCAGCAAACATGGGGTACTAACTTTTAAACATGTAATAGATATGTAATGTTTTTCTTTTTTTATTATTAACAAAAGAAATCATATTTAGACCCTCTCCTCATCTAAATTACAGCTACTATGAATACAGAAATTAACATTAGAAGAGACAAGTATTGCTACTTTCGGTCACCTTATCTACACCGTATTGCATTAAGCCAAGTCTGGTCCTCCTGTGGAGCATTTATCTACAAAATCCCCTGAAGTGCCAATTTATTAGGAGAAGGTATGGTTTTTCCTTACAGTATGCAGCAAAATTAAATAAGCAGTGTGTTCTAACAGCATTTAGATGTAGATATAATCTAATAATGGTAGATAGTGACTTCTGCTCACATTCCATCTTATGCAAAACGCTTATTTTTTCACACACAGTATCCGTTCAAAAGTTTGGGGTAACTTTCTAACTACATGATGGTTCCTGATTTTTATTTCTTTCTACATCATAAAGAAATGCTGAAGGCGTCCAAAAAAAGCATTAATCTCCTTTGAACAGTTAATTGTGAGATGTTTCTGCTACTTCTGCTCTGTAAAGACTTCATAAGGCCTCTAATCTGAGGTGCTGTTAATTGGTCATTTTTCAGGCTGATAACTCTAAATGAACTTCTCGTCTGCAGCAGAG
>JAQMYJ010000006.1:17256233-17269092 GCA_030014305.1 Clarias laeviceps | reverse complement strand
CTAACTGATTCTGAACGAACTCGTCTTTGAGATGAACGTTTTCTAACGCATTTTTAGTCAATAAAATGTTAATACAAAAGTACATAATTTGACCATTAATTTTGTGACATTATAGGGGAAGCTGAGCTTCCCTTGCAGTCTTAAATATAGCACTGATATATATATATATGGGACAGTACACAGAAATATGAAACAATGTTCCTCAGGACCAGGGTGCTACATAAAACACAAAGCTCCACAAGACTAAACGTAACTAAGTTAAAATATAAACACAAGACTACATAAAGTGCATAAGTTCAAGCATGTGCAAACAGTGAAAAACAATACCGTTCTACTAAAACCACAAGGAACAATGGGCACATTAAAAGACGGTGCAGCAGAGCCAAACAATACAAATTTCAAATAAAGGTGGGTGCCAGATGGACTGTGGTGGCAATGATGTCGTCCATTGAGCATTTGGGACAGTGCCCGAACTGCAGGGGTTCCAGTGAGTGGGGCAGCAGGGTCTTGATGTTCCACATGATGAGACTCTCAAAGCACTTCATGATGGTGTGTGTGAGTGCAATGTGTAAACACACACACACACACACACACACACAAATTAATGAGCCATAACATTTAACCCACCTGCCTAATATTTTGTCCCCCTTGTGCCACAAAAAAAGAGCTCTGACCCATCGAGACATGGACTCCACAAGCCTTCTGAAAGTGTGCCGTAGTGTCTGGCAGCAGAACGTAGGAGCAGGTGCAATTGTAATGACATTATCATTGTGAGATTACACACATAGTGCAGAAATAGTGTGAAAATAAAACATTTGTTTTTGAAACGCATTTTGCATGGGGAGAAAATGTCAACTCTGCATAAAGATCACTGGTAAGATTCAAGCCCCCCCCAATCCTGGAGGTTAAATGCCTGGAGGACAGTGGTAATCACTAAGACACTATGACACCCAAATCAATACACGTACATATATTTAAATAAGGTACGTTGTTGTAATCCTCAATAGCTACAGATTAAAAAAATAATAAATTGAGTCTATAGTTTGGTTTATGTGTACAGTAAGTGCACAGTTAAAAGGAACAACTGAATTATACTTGAGGTAACAACCAGTAAAGGTGATTCTGCTAATCCAAAATGTGATCAGTAAACTGAGATAATGTAAAATAGCAAGAATTAAAATGTAAACATATATTTTCATATCTTGTGGGTAAAGAACTGAATTACTAGGAGAGAAAGAGTGTGTGCCCACACTGTCTAGTATAGACTCCTATTTCTTGTCTCATGTTTCACATCTAAATCAACTTTTTCTTTTCTTTTTTTTTCTATCCGTACCTAGCCTCTTTCTCTGTCACATCTGACAGCACCACAATGTCAGTGGATCTTGAGGGAGTAATTTATCATTATGTGGGAACAAGTCATAAGTATTTGAGATGGAGCTCATACATCATGGTCATGTTTACCTGTGGAGGATTCAGGTTGAATTTTATCTGCAGCTTGCTGTGCTCTGACATACTGCAGCACAGAAAGAAGACTGGTGTGCAGTTGGAGAATGAAGTAGTATGCTTTTTTTTTTTTTTTTCCACTTTTTATTATTTTTGTGATTTCAGTCTATCAATATTACTGTTCCAAAAAGCAAAAATGATGTGTGTAATAACAGTATAACATCATAACTTGAACAGCTCATATAAATAAAACATATGAAATAAATTTCACTCTATGCATCAGTTACAGTACAATGATAATAATTAATTATTACAAAATATCAAAATGTGAAACAAATGTAACATTTGTTGATGTCCTTAATTAATATGGTGAATATGTGTTGTACTTACTGAGGAGATGAGGGCTAGGTGATGGGACTCAGATGCTCTCTGACACACACATCTGGCACTATTCAACATGGATATAAAAAAGAAGTAAAAACAATTCTAGCTGCATCAAATGTGTCAGTTTATCTAATCTTAGGAAGGCCACATGTCACTGCAGGGACACCTCATGGAAAGTGCCATGTATACCAACACTCCGAAGAAAAACACATGTCTGGATCAGACACTTCAGCGTAACAGCAAAAATGATGGATATGTGATGTAATGAACTGTGACATCTTTCTTTTCACTTGCAGGTGAAAGATTAGGGATCTCTTCCCTACTTGCTGTGAACACTAATCATAGTATTACTTTGTTAAACTTTTGATTGACAGCTATAAGTTACACCTCAGTGTGATTCTTGTGATATTTTTGTTCTTTCCCACCTACAGACACCTTTCAATTAATACTGTTCTCTTGCAGTCTAATTTACATATCGATGTGGAGTCAATAAGTCACTTAAACAGTGATGAAATGCAATTACACAAGATGCCTTCACTAAGCTTTCATTAACTACCAATTTACTTCATCAGAGTGCAAGTGAATAAAAAAGCCTGACGTTTGCCTTAATATATTTCAATTATTCATTATAAATCTGCTGTCCCAATAATTTGCATTTCAATCAGCAAAGACCCAGGTAAAAAAATAAATAAATAAATAAGTCAGTGAATAATAGATCATGTAAATCAGTGTAGTTCAGTAATTTTATCATGCAACACTTGCTTAGCATGTAAAACCTTGTGGTAGATATTACAAATACAAGTTTTCATATACTGTACTTACTAAAATCAGGAGTGCGTGCACATTTTGTCTGAGTGAAATGCAAGGACAGTGGTACACATTTTGTGCTTCAATGAAAGGTGAACTCATCTATTCTGCACGCTAAAGAGCCCAGGTGGGGCTCATTACTTCGCTTAGGTAAAGCCTCATTAAACAGGACCCTTGTTGGCCCCCACTTTTCCTGAGAGTGCAGCCACCAATATGACAAAGACACTGAAAAATAAATGTGAACCGTATTCCTGTTCAATTAGTTTTAGGGATGATAGTTAGTATAGTTTGGCACAGATGTGACTTCTTCCATTAAGCTGTTAAACTCCCAACCTTTCCAGAATTACATTTTTCCAAAATGTGAAAAGTACAACTTGAACAGATGCAACTGTGTAGAGACAATGGAAAGATGTCTTTTGTCTCTGCTACTGTATGTGTCTGCCAGTTGTCTGAAACCAGCTTGGTTTTTCCATACTGTGCCACAACTCAAGCTCTCACAGCTCTCTATCTTGCAATGCTAGAAGCTTTTTGACAGTACATCCTACTAGAAATGAAAAGGAAGGAAACAAAAAAAGAAATCAGATTGAATTCACTTTGACTTTTTATGAAGACAAATTTTGTGGACAGATTATGTGGAGCATCTGGCATAGTCCATGGTAATGAGTTGTAACTACTAAAATGTTAATGTGGTATGTAGACCATTAATGTAAAGTTATCTTTTGAATTACATCCAGCACCACTATCAGAATCATGCTGTGAATAGAAAATTAATCAACGATTTCTGACCATTCAAATTTGAGAAAGCACCAGTGTTACATTTTAATATTTTACAACGAAGGACTGAATAATAAATATTGAGTTTGAGGAATTAATTTAAAAGAAAAAAATATATATATATTTTTATATATAAGGCTTAAATCAAGACAATATAATTACATCTTGTGTATATATATATATATATATATATATATATTTTAACTACTAAAATCTCCTATTCCACATCCCTGGCTTTGTATGGATTAAGGTGAGAACTCAGCAAAACATCAACTCTCACGACTATGTTGAAAACAAAATAAGAACAAAAAAAAGAAACAAATCTTTTTGTACCAGTAGTACAATATAAGTACAAGATGTAATTATATTGTCTTGATTCAAGCCTTGTAGATTATTTGCCCCACACCACCATGTTATCAGTTCTTCTTTATTTAGATGTACACAAATCTGTACTTATCTTTCTTTTTAACATGGATTTTATTCAGCTTATTAAGTTTGCTTTAGAGACTCAAGCAAGCTGCAAAACATGTTTATATTAAGTGAAGGTTTTAATACATCTGACAACTATTGATGGCTCAGCGCTATTTGTATGTGTCTCCTGGTGTTTCAAACGAAGGCTATAACTGAACAGAAAATACATTTTACAAGAGGTAAATCTTTATTTTCTGTACTTTTTGTACTGTTCATTTTTTTTTATTTAATCCTGTTGCTCTTCTGACAATTGTGTTTATAGGCATAATATCTTAAAAGCAAAGTGATGGTGTGCAATTCACAAGGTTAACCATGATTTTGTATCGCTAAAACATGCAGTCAGCAAAGAAATGATTTTAACTGAGCACAGGGATAGTTTAATTGTATCTTAATTAGACTGACCTATTCATTTTCAGCACAATATTTAAATCGAGATCCATCTATCAGCTGAATTTAAATTATTCTGACAGGTAAGATCCTGAAGCATTATCAACTGCATTAATATTCCTATGTCAATTTTTTCCACATTTCTTCTCAATTTTCAACAGCAGTAGCAGTCTGTATGTAAATTCCTTTTTGCAATAAAATGTTGAAAATGGTCAACGAAACAAAGGCATGTCCTTGCACACAAAAAAATGAAAACAACTCGGACAAGAATTTTTTTCATTGTGATTAGAATCCTATAGCATATTCATCATTAATACATATTAACACATGCAGACTTCAAATTTTACAAGGGCTGTCATAGACTTCAAGAGCATTTTAATAACACAAAACATATATTGAATCATAAAGAGAGCAAGAGAGAGAGAGAAAGAGAGAGAGAGAGAGGGGGGAAATACAACTGTGCAATAGTGTTCAGACCTTCAGGGCAAACAAACAAACAAACAAACAAACAATTAATTAGGCAAAATATTTTTTTCTTTTTAAAGCAATAAAACAACTGTCGCATGCAAGCTAAAACTCGACGAGCAGTTTGTACTACTTCTCTGATCCTATATACCTATAGTATGTGGAAGTCTTTCTATTATTATTATTATTATTATTATTATTATTATTATTATTATCATCATTATTAGTATTATTAGTATTATTATGAATTTGGGGAGAGAAAAAAAAACTGTCCTCTTAAAACAGTTAATCGAAATCAACATCACATCAGCATTTGGTTGGTTTTCCCACTGTGAAGGTTTAATATTAAATTCAGAGATAGTTACTGTAGCTGCAGGGGGTGGTCATAAAGTGGCTCTGACTGGGCCTGTAATAGGTTCTGTTTTCCCGTAGAGATGTCAGACAGAAGTTGAAACTTTCAAATCAATTTCTTATCAAACCAAGGATACTAGAGACAGAGTAATTTAGGTTTAAATTAATGTTATTGAAGAAGCTATGGACACTTGAAAAGAAATAATTTAATAACCAAAAAAAAATCAGTTTCTTCTTACTCATTATGACCAAATATATGAAGCCTTGCCCTCAGTTAATAACACAATTTCAAAGGCACATTTAGTTCCACATTCAAGGTTTAATCAATGAATTATATGAATAGACAATTTGCTCCTAGGTTTTATACTGTAACAGCAGAACACATGTTGAAGAGGAATTTACCTTCATAAATTAGCATTTTTCTTAAATAATGTGTTTTAAAAACAAAAAAAGCGTTATCCTTATACAGTCCATGTGGTACAATATATGTCCAAAAGCATGTGGACACTCACAGCCATATAGTATTTAGTGTTGCAGCAGTATACCATGGTATGAAAATGCATACACATCTCCTTATCTCCTGACTGAGTTTTAGACTCAGTGAATGGTGCCACACACATGTGTAGCAGAGAGAATGGCAGGGAGACGTGAGTTTGATATCATGAATTAAATACAGTATGTTCACCCATCTCTCCGTGCAGATAAGAGTATGGGTCCTGTTTATAATTTTAATCTTTAATAAAAAATTAAAATGTTTAAATTCGATGTACAAACAATTTTCCACATTACCTTGGCTCTTCGCACTTTTTTCTTAAGTGATAGTTAAACATGTGGACAATCAATAATCTATTTATTTTGAATAATTGATCCTCTGTTTAGGTTTTTTAATGTGTTCTGGTGACACAATCCAGTGTTTGTAATATACTCCTTTATTTGTATTCCCTTGTTTTGCTAAGCCTCTCTCTTACAAAAGCACACAGACGATTATGTAAAAAGCACTTCACCTTCATGATGCACTCATGCTCACAAATATACAACAGTCGGTTTGCCAAAAATGTTTTAGAGCAACAATGATCAGTTCTATTGCAAGGGGAATTAGATTGGCTGACTTAATTGGAAGTTCATGAAAAGAATCAGGGAGACCCAACTCTTTAATAAGCATTTAAGGAGCCTGGCTAGTAAGGAAAGCGAAGCAGGCACATTCTGGCACCTCAGCGGTCAAGCCTGATCCCTTAAAATCTCCAAATGCTTACATTTCTTCATCATAACCTTACCGGAAAGGAAATTAAGAGAGACATGGCGCTATAAAAATCTGGAAAACAGCAGTAACAAAAGATCTTTCACTTTTCTCTTTTTGATTTGTTTTACTTCTGGAAAAGAGAATACTTTAAAAAAAGAAAAGAAAAGAAAAAAAAAAATCCTTCTTCTTTATTTTTCTCCCATTTTTTTCAAAATAGGACATGTACACCTTTCTTTCAATTTATTTATTTTTGAAAGGGCTTCTTATTATTTACATAAACAATAAAATAAAGTGTCATCTATTAAAGTGTTTGTTCAACTAAAACCCCTTAATTCCTTTAAGTGTCACTGTATTAATTAATTATTATTACCATATACCATGATACTGTGAAACTGTGATGTTTTACCCCACTTGCATGCTTGTTTCCCAAACTGTTGGAAGCACACAATTATATGAGATGTCTTTGTGAGCTGCAGCATTATAATTTCACTTCAATAGAATTAAGAGGCCCAAATCTGCTTTAGGATGACCTTGTCCATTAAAACAAGTTCCATTAAGATATGGTTTGCTAAGACTGGAGTGGAAGAACTTGAGTGATCTGCACTCAACTTGACCTGGCCTCCTTACTCGGTAAGAAGTACTAATGCTCAACACTAATGCTTTTTAGGGTAAAAAGACAAATCCCCGGAACCCCTCTCCAAAATCTAGTTGAAAGACTATCTAGATGAGTGGAGGTTATTATAATAGCAAATGTTTAATAAATTCTAGCAGGGATGTTCAACACATACAATGTTTTGCAACCACAAACATTTATACAGTATATAACATACACCATTCTGCCATAATGCCCATAGTGTGTGCATGTACCATACTATACCATACCACTTTATTTCTAAAGCACTTTAAAACAACAACAAAACTGACCAAAGTGCTGTAGAAAGAGTCAACATTTAGGCCATAAAACAGCAGGGTGTTTTATAATTAAACATTGAATTGATAAATAATTAATAAATAAAAAAAAGTAAAAAAAAAAAAAAAAGATGGTAACAGGAACAAAAGACACAACTACGAACATAGCAACACATACTACTACTAATAATAGTCATAATAATAAAAAAAATAATGATAATAAAAGTAGAAACAAGATATAAAACACAAAACGACTCAATAAAATACTTCACACTGGGTTGAAGGCCAGAGAGTAAAAATGAGTTTTTAAACGAGATTTAAAAACAGCCACTGATGGAGCTTGTCGAATGAGTAAGGGTAACTCATTCAATAGTTGAGGAGCAGCTACTGAAAGGGCTCGATCACCTCGAAGTTTACATCGGGTTTTTGGAATTTGGAGAAGCAGCTTGTCAGTGGACCTGAGAGAGCGAGATGGAACATATGGGTGCAGCAATTCCACCAGATAGGCTGGAGCAAGACCATTTAAACACTTAAATACAAATAAAAGAATTTTAAAACGGATCCGAAAATACACTGGAAGCCAGTGAAGGGAAGCCAAGGTTGGGGTAATATGCTCTCGTCTGCCTATACCAGTTAGACTACACATGTGTGTGTGCCCTGCGATGCATTGGCACCCTGTCTAGAGTGTACCCTGTCTTGTGCCCTAAGTCTCCTGGGATACGCTCCAGGCCCCCCATGACCCTGAATACAGGATGACGCTATATAGACAATGAGTGCATGAGTGAGTTAATGTGATAATATGGTGTTAATGTTGGCTGATTGGTGTATTACTGCTAAATAATGTTTTGTGATATATGGTACATGGTATATAGTCCTGTGCAAAACAGAATTTTTTTTACTCATACATTAATTCAAAAGTAAAACATGATTTTCAAATATTAGGTTTTCAATAAAAAAAAATTGTAAACATGTATTATATGTATATCAACATGTATATCAAAGTTTCCAGAGGCAGGTTCTCCAAGATGCTGGGAAAATACATACAAACTCATTTCCTTAAAAAAACTGCACAAAATATACCTATGACTACTGGTCTATTAAAGGCAAAAGATGTCATGCCAAATATTCACTTTTAATTATAATTTAGTGCAGTTTACTACGCGTTATATAAATGTGATTTTTTTTTAACAGACCTATATGTAGTGATATACGTAATGCCAGCTTTTCAAAACCTGACATTCACATTCTGACACTGCACTATTATTTCTGAAGCAACTTTGGATTTCCATTCAGCTTATACACAAGGTCACAAGTGAATTTCCAGAGTTTGTGCAAAGGCTTGAATCTCCATGTCTTTTCATGTTATAGCCTGCAATCTTTGCAGTCAATCATGCATATCATGGAAAAGTGTATGAATTTTAAAAAGCAAGAGCAATTTCAATAGATTGAGTTGTGACCTTCATCCCAACCATAAGTATTTGTAACCAAGTATGTTAATCCAAAAAGTTTGGAAACATGAGACAATGATGGTTTAACCTATACATTAAATATTCATTACACAATTGATGCTGTCCAAGTCATTTTTTTAAGAGTTGAACAGATATCTAGCTTTGACTCTACTGTTTCAACAAAAGGGTTCTTAAACATGACTCAAAAAAGGTGTGGAGGTGTCATATAAGGGCATTGCAATAGTCTGCACTCTCTGGTAAGCACTGATGACAATTAGAGGGGTGGAGATTTGACAGTGAAAGCCAGACTTTGAGGTTTGAGTGAGAGACATTCAGGGTCGGTCTTACGTTTTGAGTAGTGTATAATACTATGCTTTCATAGAACCAAGGCATTATGTGCAGCACTTTATACCCATTTGGTGCTGGGAAATTGCTGCCAGATTGATGCCAAATCAAACCAGCTGACTCATATGATGTTCTGACAAGTAACAGGTCAATAATTCAGCATTGATTTGACATTAGAATTAGATCGCAATTTTCACATCTGTTCAAGACAAACAGCTGTTGACAGTAAGTGTGAACACAACTGTGGCCAGGCATTTTCGCAGCTATATTAGCTTTAACACATACACATATGTGCAGATATTACAAATGTGTTGTGGCACACACACACACACACACACACACACACACACACACACACACACACACACACACGGTATTCTTGCACTAGACAGTCAGCTTCCAGTCCAGATCAGACTTGTGGATAGAAAATCCCAGAAGCTTCTCAAATCAGTATAATATAAGCTGACAGGCCACTATCATATTGCAAAATAAAGCCCAGGCATTATGATTGGATACTTAGACAGGGAAACTATAATAAACCTGCCTAATATGATGAGGTTAGGGCAAGGTTTAAATTAACAAAGACAGAAATATTTTGTGACACCTGTGGACAGTGTAGTCAATTTGGTAGGATAAAATATGGGAAGCAATGATAGTTGCCCCCCCAAACACACACACTAAGAGAGAGAGAGTTTGTCAGGATTACTTTTTGTATATTAGTGATGGTACAGAAAGAGTCATTATTTTCTGTCAGGTAAACAGTCAGATCCTACTTTGAAACATATCACTACAGCCTTCCAAGCGGTGCTCAATCAAGACTGTGAAATCAATTGTAGTTCAAATTGCTCAGTAAATTGCCCTCCATCATTGTAGCAGTAATAGCATTGCATCTCATGTTATTTCCTTTCCTCAGCATGAAAGAACCTGATACAGCACCCTAACCATGCCAGTTTTAATCTCTCTAATCCCTACAATGACACATATTATACACATATTTGAATACAGATCTTTATGAAGTCATGAAACCTCATGAGCCTAGGTAAGATTCATAAGTATGGTAAGATTGTGGGTGTGTACCAGCAGGGGCTACAAAATTATTGAACAGGCTCAAAAAAAATCACAGGGGATCTATGATTTTTTAATGACTCGTATGTCTACCAACGGTCCAGTTTGATACATACTATTCAGTCCTAATTCAGTTCCAGGCACTATAACAGCACTGTGTCACATGGTGGCAAGGCACGTGTAATTTCTATTGATAAGTAATACCTTTCTTGTTAAATGCTTGTTAAAATCAGAACTATTAAAAAAAAACAGTGTAAGTCAGTGCATTTCATGTAATATTTGTTATATTTATTATTTTAATCATATATTATATAAATACTATATGAAGTATATTTTATAACACCCATAGCTCTGTGTTGATTATTACAGGTTTTTCTGCTGGGGTCTGTAGACCCTTACAGTGCATTGTCAAACTATTTATAGGTAATAATCATTTTCTGAAACAAATCATTGGTTTTTCAGGGCCTTTATGTAGTGCCAGTGTATTTTGCTTTTGCTCTGCCTTTAGCGCTCTGCTGCTGCACCATGTCTAATGACGTAAGAATGTGTTGAAGACAAAGGCATGCACCATTTTTGAATGTAGCAGAAATTGTGAAGTGAGAACTGGGCATTAAGTTTTATACAGTCATGTGATTAATCTCATAACCTTTAAATGACTAGCAATGAGCTCTAACCAATGAATTCTATTTCTGCAAAATAAGAGAAATTGTTATAGAACCTTTACCACACCTATAGTACCACAGGGTGAAATTCACCATTGATTATGTCAGTCCCAGTTGTTTTCTTTCCCCTATACTGTCAGAGTGGCCTGTTTGTCATTCCCTGTTCATGTATGTTTGGGTCACCTGTCCCTGTTCCAACTTCCTGACCAATCATCCTGTACCTTTCACAATAACTAGGATAAAATTTGTACAATTTTCAGCCATGATCTTTAATTAGCTACATGTGATTAGCTAGTCATGCAAGACTTCATGATTTAATGTGTGTCCCTTTAATAGCGAGGCACTACATACCATTGACATTGACACATTCTTGTGGTTAGTGATAGAGAACCTGTATCTATTTTGTAAAACAATACAAATTGCAGGGTGCAGCTGCAGAGAACACAGGAAAATTTAAATAATAAGAGAAAAGTTTATGATTTATTATAGTGAAACATGACCAGTTGTTAATATTGCACATGAAATATGAGAATGGTTTCTAGGCTAATCAGCCTAGTACAGACTAATGTCATTTAATGGCCATAATTCCTAGCCACAATATAGACAAATTAAATCTCTCTCTTTTTTTCTCTCTCTGTCCACTGTATGATTTATTTAAATTACTGAACCAAATGTGGTTTAGTACACACATTTTGAACATATGTATATTGTTTTAATCATGCATCCTCTGAATGAATGAAATAATTTTATCATGTATAGGTCATTGTGTATATCATAATCAAACTGTGAATGTATTCAGTACTAAATAAATAAATGTGCTGAATGTCATGAATGTCTTAATGTGTTTAATTTGCTTTGTAAACAAACAAACAAAAATATTCATATTTTGTTGCCTATAGGTCTAGTTGTGCAAGGAATAACTTTAGTAATACAGGAACACAGGCAGTAATGAATAATATAAAATTATTAAAAATGAAGTACATATAAAATGCTAAATATTTTCATATTATGGCTGCATATTATGGCTGAAGAATAGATAAAAAAAAAAAAAAAAAAAACGTATGTGTGGGGGTTATTCCTTACAAGCACAAGTAGATTTTGTTAAATAGGCTCATTAAATTGTACATTCATATTTTATTTTAGTACCTAACTGTAATACAAAAGAAAACGTGAGAAAAGTTGATTTAGATTTGTTCAAGCAAACTGACTGACTATTCTTATCAGTCTGTAACACACTTTTAATCTTGTTTTTAAATTTGTAATGTGTTCTTTCTGCATTTGCTGATTAAATCTTTTTTTCCCCACAGTGATTTATTGCCTTTGTGAAATGGTGTTGCTTTGAGGCAACAAACAACTCATAGTCCTAAACGAAGCCAGAATAATTTTTCTATGTAGCACATATATTAGTACAATAGGGCTATATACTGTATGATGAATGATTTTGTCCTAAATGTCCCGCATTCATAACCATATTGTGATTGTATATAATAACAAGTAATGAGCCTCAACCTATGAGCTACTACATCCCCACGTTACCCACCACCAACACCCCTACAACACATTTAAAAGCAAAAATGATGGCAATTTGAGTCCAAAGCATAACCAAGTCCAATCACCCATGGTTGGAAATCACTGATCATTTCAAACCTTCCCAGCTGGCAGCCAGTGGAGAGTGGGATAAAAACACTGCTGCTTAGAAAAAAGAAGGAGCTTACATATGTGCTACAGTGTGTCTAATTTGTGCATTAATTTTCATTTCTCTGTTCTTCCTACTCAGATATCCCTAAGGAAGCCAGCTCAGTAGTGAGAACCTAATCCATGTGCAAACAGCTGCCTCACACCGCAATGCTACCACTACACCCACCTCAGGCACAGCCTCCTGGATCTTTCTTTTTACTCCTTCCCTTTCTTCTTTTATCACCTTATATATAAAACATCCCTCTGAGATCAACTGGCCTGTTTAATCTGGGTATTTGTGTCTATTATGTGTGGGGACAATCAGTTTAGTAACATGTAAAAGAAAGAGCTACCTCATATATATACTCAGCAAAAAAAGAAACGTCCTCTGACTTTCAACTGTTTTTACTTTCAGTAAACTTAATGTGTAA
>JAQMYJ010000006.1:17238018-17251051 GCA_030014305.1 Clarias laeviceps | reverse complement strand
TATATATATATATATATATATATATATATATATATATATATATATATATATAATCAATTATGATTTTTCTATTATGTGCTTATTTTAAATCCCATCATCTGCAAACACGTACTAAAAGTGCAATGTTTGCAATAGTGAGCTTAAAATGAGTTTTGACATTAATGTAAAAATCCAATCTCGACCAGGTGCCAGTGGACATTATTTGTTGATGGAGTTTTGTGTCAGTCCATTAATAAAGAAACCTGTTTTGGCTTAGCTGCTCATGCATATATGAACAGATGCCACACGTCGATAGAAACCTATTCCATCAATTTCAATTTGCTTCTGTAAGTCAATATAAAACTCCAGATAACATTTTTAGCAAATGGAAGAGACTCAATCAGACCAACCTTGCTCTACAAGCATTGGATTTCACCTAAAGCTAAAATAAACTGACATGAATACTTTAGGGATTTCCTTCTCTCTGCTCGTCTACTACATATATTAGTAAGGTTGACATATTTATAACATTGATTGATGTTTTATGGGGTGGCAATTCATTTTTGACTAAGTTGCACAAATATATAGCTATAGTATGTGAATGATGTATTTTTATTAGCATTCATAAAAATACTCCCTTGGTGTTTTAGAAAGAACACCAGTGATGCAATTACATTTTCACTTTCTAATTGGTCTTTGTGTTATGAAGTTTATGCTGTTGTTCACAGAAAATTATGTAATTTAAACAGATTATCGCTAATGCTTTTATTACTTATCCATCATCTTAGAATATTGAACTTTTAGCACAATGGAGTTGTCTGTGCTGTCTATTTTATAATTACACCATATTTTAAGATAAAATAAATTCAAATTATATTGTTAAAAAACAATAAATTATCAAAAACTAATTTAGACACAAACATAAGTGAGATATTTTGACTTTCAATACTGTATCTACAAAATAATGTCTCCAATCTTTAGTTCAAAGGTCTTTTAATTATCCTAATTTATAGGCCAGTCTGCACTAAATTGTATTATTATTATTATTATTATTATTAATAACATTTTAGCTTAACCCCTTTACATGATCTCTAAAGCCATTCTCTATTAAATTATGGATTCACAATGGGTGAAACATGGCACCATTTCCCACTTTTATATAGAAACCAATTGAAATCCAAAATGTGTCCTATGTGATTTATATTGTCATCAGCCAAACCCATATTTAATGGCATAAAAAATAATAATTCATGTCCATGTTTTTTATCTACTGTCTGCTTACAAAATCTTCATTTTCTCCATTCATTATCACACAAAGACCAGTCACTGTTACCTATATGCCAATTTCATTAGCAAACCTTGTGAAAGCATTTCTGAACAGAATGTCTTATGGCCAACCCGTTTAAACATCAAATAGTTTAGACAGCATGCCCCCAGGAGCAGGCACATTGTTTTAAACCAAATGACAAAAAGGACTTCATCTCATTCCAGCAATATTCGAGAAAGAGACCCAGCAGTCTAGCCTTAGCCATGTCTAGATTTTCTTTCTCTATTCTTTAATTTATTTACCTTCTTTTGCTGCAGCTCTGGGCATGGTAATTAGACCAGCAGAGAAAATTATAAGGGAAAAATATACAGAGATAAATGAAGCCATTGTAGGGCTTGAGCTGCAGTTTTCGTAAAATGTCAGGGACTTGAATCAAGGTGAAAAGGTTATGAACAGCTGCAATAAATCATTAAAATTATTTTTTTGCTACATTTTTTGTTCATAACTTAACCCATACTGTCATGTACACCATAGTCATTAGTCTATTAGCTTACCACACGCTGATCATCTATCTTATCCTTTTGGTCATTTTTATTTAGCATTATCTCTTCAATTTTTATGTCAAGAAAAGTGCCATTTCGAAACATTGGTTCCACAAATTAGTGGAGTGAAGTTGTAACTAACTGAAAGTCTTTAAAGCTCCTGACAATTCTGACAAAGACCATTGTCAGAACAATAGGCATTGTTAAAAGCTCTATACAAATAATATTTAATTGAATTGGCTATGATTTCTTAGGTAGTATTTTTAAATGTTCATCTTCTTGAACAAATAAAATCTTTGCATCATGCCTCTGACCCCATATGAGTGCATATGAAAGCTAAAAAACATTTAGCTTTGTTACATTCATTCTTTGCCCATTCTCAGTAATCAAATGAATATTATTCTCTGGTAGTTTTCCACTTATTCACAGAACCACTATCAGATATTTAACCATTCCACTCATTTATGTTTTAGACTGCCAGGGCAATTGACTTCAAAACCAGTGGAGGGCACATCTTAAAGAACACAAACGGAGAGGACTCATAAATAAAGCTGATATCATTAGTTTTACAGTTATAAATTTATCATGTATTTAAAATGTTGAGTGTAATGATTTAGCTCTCTACTGATGATGAGGCTAATCACTCAAATTCTTATACTGGCCAATATCTTCTACAGGAGTGATGCTCATGAAATATTTTATTACCGTACCTAATGGTTATCCAGAGTCAGTTAAAAAATGTATACACATCAAAGGTAACATGTATTAATCTCATGATGTCTCAAAAAAATTAGTAATAAAATAATTAGTAATATATAAGTTTTTCTTTTCCTGAAGTGTATATACATTTTTTTGACTTACTCTGTATATTTGGGGATTATAGTGGATTATGAATTAGAATTATAGTAAGTACTTGCCGTTGATGGGAAAAGAGTTTGTAGGAATAGTTAAAAGGTTAAAGCTAAAAATAAACTGATCAGCTTTAATGTAATCAGTGTTATTATTATATCAGGTTGAAGCCCATGTTCATGTCTGTCTGTCTTTCTGTACAACTCTAGTGTTAAATTCACTTAAATCACTTCAGTGCTGTTATTTCAGGGGTGAAAATATTAAGCATGCCCGCAGTGTGTCACATGCACATTACGCTGTTTATTTTCTGGCACATAACTGCTCATAACTTTACTTCTACTATTTCATTTATGGCACAGGTTTAGCTTCAGGAAAATACAGAAGTATTTTCAGACAAAACTTTTCTTTTATTTAAATAGAGCGCTTGACCAAAAATGTTGCTGCCTGAGAAGGGTAACATTACTGAAGAGATTACTGGAATTAGTTTGCCAACCCTACAAACATATTATTAAATCCTGATAGGATACTGCTGAACCATCAGCATCGTGGAAGAAAGAAGGTCGCAGGGAAAAATTTAAAGAGATCATGTAAACACTGTATAAAGTTGCATCAGAAAAATATCAACAATAGAAATCACAGCTATGTTTAATAATGAAAGAGCACTTCCACATACACAAGGTGATGAAAACTCACTGGAGTTTGACTAAATAGCTGTGTGGCCATAAGAAAGCCACTTGATAGTGAGGCTAATTGGATCAAAAAGCCTCAATTTACAAGGGAGCATAAAGATTGAAATTTGGAGCAATGGAAAAACATCATGTGGTGTCCAGATTGGCCCGTGGCATAGGGGTAAGAAGAAAAGTGCATGAAGCGATGCACCCATCATGCATAGTGCCCACAGTACAAATCTCTGGAAGAAGTGATATGATCTGTGGTTGCTTTAGTCGGTCAGGTCTGGTAATAAAATTAAGACAGCTGACGATCTGGATGTACTGAGTGACGGGGTTATTCAATTGATGCATTTTTTTTACTCCTCTGATGGCATGGGCAGTTTGTCAAAGAGAGGTTTTAGGAGCATGTGGAATAATTTTTACACAAGAATTAACCAACACTTGGGCAGTAGAACAAAATATTAGTGCATTACATAATGTATTTTGCATTCTATATGTAGTGATATTTATCAAGGTGGCATGGTGGATCAGTGGTTAGCACCGTTGCACCTCCAGGGTCTGGGTTCAATTTCTGCCTCAGGGTCTGTGTGCATGGAAGTGGCATGTTCTCCCCATGCTTGGTTGGTTTTATACGGGTATTCTGGTTTCCTCCCATAGCCCAAAGACATGCAGAAGATTCATGTTCCCAAATCCAACTGCACCACAAATCAAATGAACACCTTAATTTAATTTTCCACTAGCTGCTATGGTAAGAGTCACTTAAATAACACATTTATCCCATGATGACTTTTACTACTGTCTAGCGTCCAACCAAAATTCATGTCACCCCAGTATAATTGTTAAGATCTAGCAGTGATTTTATATAGTATACAGTTGGGAAAAATAATTATTTGATCCCCTGCAGATTTTGTGAGTTTTCCCACTTATGTACAAAAAAATTAAGGGTATATGATTTTTTATTTTCAAGGATAAAGACAGGATATCAACAAAAAATACCCCCCCCAAAAAAAGCACATGATACATGGGTTATACTATAAATTGAGTTAAATTTCAATGAGTAAAAAAAGTATTTGATCCCCAAGCAAAACATAAGTTAGTTCTTGGTGGAGAAACCAAGCACAGAAGCCATTTCTTGTAGTTGGTTTCCAGGTTTGCACTCATCAGGGATTTTGGTCCACTATTCTTTACAGATCTTCTCTAAATGCTTAAGGTTTCTTGCCTGACGCTTGGAAACTCAATGTTTTATCGCCCTCCATAAATCTTTTGTAGGATTAATATCTGGAGACTGGCTAGGCCACTCCATGACCTTAATATGACCTTGAGCCACTCCTTTGTTGCTTTGCTTTGCTTTGTTGCTAGAAGACGGTTCTGGCCTCGACTGGTGTTGGCAGCTGGTTCTCTGAGGACTCGACAGTTCGATAGTTCAGGACTATCTACAAGTCTACCTGAGTTTTCAATAACTACCTGGACTCCACATTAACATCAATCACCATCAACTGTTATGCTGAACTGCCTGCCACCTAACACACAGTATGAATGCAGATCAATTCCTGCTCTCTGTTTCACCCAGATGAGGATGGGTTCCCTGTTGAGTCTGGTTCCTCTCAAGGTTTCTTCCTACTGCCATCTCAGGGAGTTTTTCCTTGCCACTGTTGCCCCCGGCTTGCTCACCAGGGACCATCTGACCATTTTGATTCATACACATACACATTCCATACAAACTTAAATAATTCTTTTGATTTGTGTAAAGCTGCTTTGCGACAATGACAATTGTTAAAAGCGCTATACAAATAAAATTTAATTGAATTGAATTGTATGGTTGGGGTCATTGTCATGCTGGAAGACCCATCCACGGCCCATCTTTGGGTGTTCTCATCCAAGATTTTACAATACATGGCCCTGTTTATTGGCCCCGAAATGTCGCAAAGTCGGCATGTACCTTTAGCAGAGAAACAACCCCAAAACAGGATGTTTTCACCTCCATGCTTGAACGTAGGGATGGTGTTCTCAGCATTTATATTTTCAATTTTCTAATTGATGCCAAAGAGGTCAAGTTTAGTCCTATCTAACCGCATCACTTCTCTGTTCATTGGCAAACTTCAGACAGACCTTTACATGTGCCTTCTTCATGAGGGGGATTTAGAAATTTCAATCCATGGTGGCATATTGTTACCAATGGTTTACTTGGTGACTGTGTTCCCAGCTCACAAGCTCCTCCCGTGTATTTCTGGACTGATCCCTCACTTTTCTCATGATTATCCTTACATCATGAAAAGAAATCTTGCATGAAGCTCCAGACAGAGGGCAATTGATGGTTATTTTGTATTTCTTCCATTTGCAAATAATCACTCTAACAGTTGTCACCTTCTCACCAAGCTTCTAGCTGATGATCTTGTAGCCCATTCCAGCCTTGTGCAGGTCTACAATCTTGTCCGTGATCTCCTTTGACAGCTCTTTTGTCTTGTCTATGGTGGTGAGATTTAAATGGAAGATAAAGATTCTGTGGACAGGTGGCTTTGGTGACATAAGTTGTTGTTAGGAGCATCTTCTTAAATTAAGCTGAGCACATAATCTGTGTGAGCCAGAATTATTGTTGGCTGGTAGGGGATCAAATACATATTTTACTCTGAAATACAACTCATTTTATAACATTAATATATAATGTGTTTTTTTCTGAATTTTGATTGATATTTTGTCTTTATCCTTCAAAGTAAACCTACGATAAAAATTATAGAGCATTCTTGTCTTTGTAATTGGGTAAACTTACAAAATCTACAGGAGATCAAATAATATTTTTCAAACAAACAAGCAAAACAAACAAACAAAAAACCTTGCAAATAAAGGAATAAATAAATAAATTTAAATAATGGCTGATTGTGCACTGATATTTGTCCAAAACATCTGGCTCTGCCCTGCCCTGTAAAACATGTTTAATTATGATTTTTTTTTTTTTACAGCCAGACCAAATTCTGTCCTGTGTGAATAAAATAATCCTGGCCACAGAACTTTTGTGAAACTTCATCTGTCTGTTATCTGATTGCATCAGTCTGGTAGGCAGGCTGCTCTGGTAAACAGATGGTTAGAAACACTCTATCTCTATCTATCTAGCTTGACCACTTCAACATTGCTGTGCCCCTTAATGGTTAAGGTAAAATGTAACTGTTGTTGGTCAACAGTAGTGGACCATGAGCATGATAACTAAACTCCCAACTGTATTTTTTAGAAAATATATAAGCTTAATTCTGTTTTTCTCTAATATGAGTTTTGTGAATTTGCACAAATGTCTTATATGTTTTCTTTAGTTATCTTAGTCTCTTGTTTTGTAATTTACCTAGCCGTGTTTTGTTTATTTATGGTTTTGACTCTTGCTAGCCAGAATAAGTTTTAAACATTGTTTCCACTCCACAGTCCTGTCTAAAAAAGAAGTCAATACAATACAATATATTTATTGTTTTTTAGTCATTCTCTTTGTTTTCAAATGATTTTGGTCCTATCACAATAAGAGTGAGATATCATTAAACCTGCAGAACTTCTAAATCTGATGCTCTGTACTCGCTTACTACTACATAGGAGATTAATAATTAAAATGCATTTGTAACATATCTTGTGCTTTTCCATTTTAGGCTAAGCATGGTGGACTCAAATAATCCATGAATTATATATTTGTGTAGGTAAATTTCCCTAGACTCAACGAATTAGCATCAAATGAAAAGAATTTCTAAATTTTTAAGTGAAGTTTAAGCGATCTGCCATCATGCGCTTGGTGATGAGGGTTCATCCCTATCCTTCCAGGTTTTAATAAGGCATTTCCCCGTTCTTAACCTAGTTTTAGGAGTTTCAGCAATTCCCCTAGTTGTTTTCTATTCTTGGTGCAAGCTAATAATTTCACCCATCAGAATCAGAGTAACATCTTTGCCACGACCACAGGATATGTCTTTGATCTCTGTTTAAGAAATGAGAAACTCCTTAATGCATCAGTTAGGGTCAAACAACTTGTTGCCATCTGAAACATATTAATCACTGCAGTGATCATTCAATGGAAGGCTCTTAACTATTTCCTTAGTTCAATTCAAGTGTTGACTTTAACAAAAGTACCTGCCTTCAAGTGTATTCAACTATCAGACATAAAAGTACTATGATTCATTATGGCTCTAATGTTATATTATTATTTTTGTAATTAGAGTCTTTTTGCTTAATCTACTCTTTTTAGGTGAGAAGGCTGTAATGTCACTCTGGAAGCACAGCTCTGTTAATAAAATATGAGGTCATTAACATGTCTGGCACTGATGACAATTAACATTATCATGAGGCGGCAACATGCAGGTGAACAATTTCCATTAGGCAGATTACTAGTTTCAGGCTGCATTGCTTTTTTCCAGGGAGCCCTCATGTCTGTGTTTTCTTCTGGCTCTCCCTTTTAGTTATGTCCTGCCGGAGTCTCTGCTTGCACTCTGCACTAAATATACATTCACTTTATACATTACGTACTTGACTGGGACCACACATAATTGTTATCTCTTCTCTTCCTCTCTCTCTCTCTCTCTTTCCTTCCCTCCCCCTGTTGAGCTAAACATGCCACTCCTGCCAGTGCCAGTGATCCAGACCCCCTCTGCCCTCTGGATGCAACGTATGGTCTGCTCGGGATCTGTGTGGTGACTGGGGACAGTTCCAGTTTACCATGAAGACAGTCCTGACCTCGGCTGATGCAGACAGATCTTCTCTGAGGACATGTGACTGCAGTCGCTCCATAGTCAGGACTAAAATTTTACCTGAGCCTCCAGTAGCGGACTGAACTCCATATTAACTTAAAGAATTCCGGCATGAACTTCCAGCTGCCTAACACACAGTATAACTACAAAACAATTCCTGCTATCCGTTATCACCCAAATGAGGATGACTTCCCCATAGGTCTAATTCCTTTAAAGGTTTCTTCTTATTGTCATCTCATCAAGTTTTTCCTTGCCACCGTCTCCCTTGGCCTGCACATCAAGGATCTAATCATTTTGATCCATACACATTTTTCACATTTCATACAAATTTCCGTAATTCTCTTTCGATTGTATAAAGCTGCTTGTTAAAAGCACTATCCAAATAAAATTAAATAGAATTGGGTTTCAGTGTAGTAATGCATTGCTGCTCAAGAGTAACCAGTTACTTCCTAACTAACCTTGTGCACAGCATAATCATGGTAAGGACAGATTTATTTTAAAAACATACCCAATAAAAGATTTTGCTGCAAAGCTAACATACAGTAGACATCTTCTTAAAATAAATGTCAACTAGTGCAAAAATGTGTTTGCTCGCATAAGGGAGAATACTCGTAAATCTGTAAAGTTTTTGTTGTCACCTGATGTAAATGTTTTGATTTATAGAAGTTGGCAAAGCACAAGGACTACACAATTGTTATTTGGGTCCTGATTAAAAAAAAAGAGCATAAAACTTAATTAAAGGAAAAGATGTTCTTTTCAGCACATGCCACAGATGCATAAAATAAGATTGAGATCTGCAGAATTTGGAGCCACCAACTTGAACTATGCATCATGCTTGTCATAAATTTTGACTCCATGTTTAATTAGATGGTACACTTCAAAGTAGCATCCACAAGAATGCCAGGACCCAATGTTCCCCAGCATTATATAGCCCAGAGCATCATGCTGCCTTCACCAGTTAGCCTTCACTCCTCTTATTGTGCATTATGGTACTGTCTCTTCCCCATGAAAGCAATGCACGCTCACCCAGTCATCCCTAATTTGAAAGCTGTCATCAGTTGACAGGGGTCAGCAAGGGCACTCTGATCTGCTATGATGCACTGTTTTCTGACAACTTTCTATCACAGACAGCGTTAACGTTTTCAGCAGTTTGTTCATCAATAAGGCTTGGACGTCCTGCTGAAAGTTCACTGGTTCTGCTTCCTTTGACCCAATTTACCCCAAATATACAGTTCCCAAGATAATGCGGTAATCAATGTTATTCACTTCAACCTGAGAGGTATTAATATCATGACTGATCTCTTTATTAATGAAATTAATAGTATTAATGAAACTATTACTCTCATGGGTTTGTACATGCATAACAATGTATAATTTACAGTTTTATTGGTAGGGCCCACTTTAATATTTTCATTTCTGTTCTTTGTTGACAGAAGCGGAACCAAATGTGTCTTTCTTTTGAGCTCACTCCCTTTAAATTGTTGTACCTTCTTAGATACGTTTCTGCTCAACACATTTGTAAAGAATGGTCATTTGAATGACTGTAGCCTTCCTGACAACTTCAATCTGTCAGGGCATTCTTCTCTCACCAGCACGGTATTTCTTCTATTTACTAAATTCTCTCTCTCTCTCTCTCTCTCTCTCTCTCACACACACACACACGCACACACACACACACACACACACACACACACACACACACACACACACACAATCCTGTGTAAATTCTGTAGACTGCTGTATATGAAATGAAGCAAAACTCTTGGTTAATATCTTTAATATTTTATCCATTGCACTGCAGCCCCATGATTGTCTGCTTAAAGTACACAAAATTTACACCTCGAATATTTTTTGGATTCTATAAAGCTGCTTTGCATGCATGACCATTGTTAAAAGCGCTATATAAATAAAATAAAATTGGATTGAAGCACCAGACCATATACCAGCATTTGTGAGGTGGGAGTAACCAGAGTATATCATAGAAAGCCAAGATAACACAAATATACATGATAATACAAAATCTTTACCTAAGCATGGAATCAAGTTCTGTGGATTTGGCTTGTAAATTTCTGCTTGAAAAGTGTCTGCATAAGTGAATAACTCATAAGTGGTTAATGTTAGTGTTGAAAATCCAAGCTTGACTTCACCCACCTCTAGGAGCTAGTTTCAAACCATCCTTGCCATTCACTTCGCCACAGAGCTTCAGTTTGCCACTGTGTATGAAGGACACTTGATGTCATCCTACAGTTGTTGAGTGACATTTAAATGAGTTCGCGGGCATCAATGCCAGTAGAGGTTCGTTTTTATTCCTCTGTCTGCTGTTTGACCTTGTTCTTTGAAGTTTTATATATGGAAGCAACCTGACTTTTACTGTATCCCTGTGCAAGTACAGCCAGATCTCAACATTTTTTTCTTCAAAACTTTTATTTTCCTCTCTTTTGGAATGATTCATAGTTCTTTTTTAAAATTTCAATTACTTTTGAGACACAAGTAGGACTGTTTTTGCCATCCAGCTGGTGACATCTCAAGAGGAGACTGATGGTCACAGCAGTGGTTTTTATACTTTACCTCATTAAGTAAGAGTTAATGATCAGGTGATGTGTGCTTGTGTTGGAATCAATAGACAGTGGAATGGATTGGCTGATCACCATACTTGTAGGGATTATGATTTGAGAAAAAAAAAAAAAAATGCAGTGGTCTCTTATTTTTCGAGAGCTGTATAGGGTATAAGTGGACCTCAGTGTACAGCTGTATGTCAGCTATCACTTAGTATCACTTTAATTTTAATTTAATTTTAAGCACTTACGCACATAGCAAAGTTAAACTGTCTTGCAATTTCTGTCCCTAATACATGGACCACCTGACCCATGGTGGTAGAAATACTCTCAAAAGTCATAACCTGAACGATTCAATAACTACTTTTACTAAAGCTACCTTTGATAACCAATTTATATTTTTATTTTAATTGTGAAAACCACTGAGCAAAATTAATTGATCTTGAGTACCTTAAGCTCTGCTAGTCCTGGACATGTACTTGCCGTAGACTACTTGCCTGATCATAGCCATATTTGCTATGACATTGCCTCCTGTGTTGATTATGTGACGGTTTATTTCCATTAATACTTTTTTTTGAAAGGTAATAAGTAAGATGAATATTGGTAAATCCTCGTAGGTTATTATTTAATTAAATGTGTTTCTGTACAATTAAAGGCCTTTTAAGAAAAATATGGATATGGAGGTGGCTTTGTAGTACTTGCATATGAAAAATATTGTTATTCCCTTTGAACTGTCTATACAAACAGAATGAATCATGGATTGTTAGCTGCCTTAGGGCTTGCTTGCTTGTCTTTGTAATTTAGATACTTGGCACATACATACACCTCTAATTGGAAGTTACTGTATCTCTGTTGCACAGTTTGAATAGAAAATAATGAATGTTTAATTTGAAAGATTTAAAGATCAATAACTGTATGAGCTAGTAAAATAATCACCCAGTGCCCAATGAATTCAACAAGGGACTAAACAGAACTCCAACACTTGTTAATGCAGAGCCGTCTGGATTAGCTCTAGGCAACAAATAAAGATCTCTAAACAATTTTTGACTCCTGATCTTTAATAACTGACACAATAAATGCACATTGACTAATTATTCACCCCATCAGAGATTTCCTGTGTTGTCTAAATCTGATCATTAATGTCGAGCAACACTCTCATACTTCACGTACGTGTTTTATTCTCTCATTTATCATTTTTATCACCATCATATTTGTATATTTATTGCTAGAAAATAGTTGTGGCAGTTGATATTACATAAGCATAAAAAATAGAAGTCAGTCAAAAGGAAACTGAAAAAAGACAATGGTAAACTATAAATTTCATAGCAGATTGGGCACATTGTGCCTGCATGTATGAGACATTTACATAGAACTGTGTTTGTTTAGGCTGGACACAGCAGGAACAAGGCAAAGCCTCAAAACTCTATTACAGCATTTTGCAAAGAGCAGCAACATTTATGATTCACCCCACCTGAGATTCCCTACCCAGTCATCATTCTCAATACATGTACACCTTAGGAAGGTCTTTTTTCATCCAAAGTGAAATACAATCAAAACACAGTGCAGTCCAAATATAAAGGAGGACAGCTAAGAGGACTCGTGATGTTTAAAAGATATATCATTATATTATTTTTAGTTGCTGTGTTTTGAGTTTATTATTTTTTTATTCAATATTTTATTTGTATTCCCCTTTTAAACATGGGCATTGTCCCAAAGCAGCTGTACAGAAATACTTACAGAAATTCTAGAAATGAAAAATGAAAAATATTAAATTAGGTTTGTAAATAACAAAAATGTTTTCCTTTACATAATCTTCCTTTTAATGATATTTCATTGTACAAAATACTGGTGGGATAATGAGATGGTAAATAGCTGTGGAAAACTGTAATCTTTAAACTAATCTTTAAGCATCATTTTATTGCTGTTTATTGCTGAGTTAGTAATCAAGGAATTTGACTGAAGTGAAGTGAAGAATTAAGTAAAAATATAACCCAAGTTCCAGATTTATAATTTTGAAATCAAAATCATTCACAAATATGTCCAAAGCTAATATTTCAGTGCAGTTAAATTTTTTAAAGTACTGTATACTAACTTGAAGGGGGAATGGGAATAATTTTGTAGTTTTTTGCTGGCAAAATGTTACACATAAAACTTTATATTGATGAAAGCTTCACATGAAGAAAAAATTTTTTTGGTAGTATTAATGTGTCGAACAAAGAATGTTGTCTGTTTTGAAAGAATAATTTTGCAAAGACTCAAAATTTAATGTGTATTGATATATGTTCAAGATACAGTGAAACCCCGGATTACGAGTAATGTGGTTTACGAGTGTTCCGCAAGACGAGCAAAGATTTTTAATAAATTTTGACTTAAAAAACATACATATACACACACACATTAAGGCAGAGGCCGTTTTTAAAACCGTTTAAAAATTAGCAAGGAACATCGCTAGTCACACTCG
>JAQMYJ010000006.1:17173237-17184437 GCA_030014305.1 Clarias laeviceps | reverse complement strand
ATGGGGCGGGGCATCGTTAACTGCGTCATCGCGGGGGATCACATTCCGTGCACGGATCGTGCATGGTCCTGTCATGGACCTGTCATGCTCCAGGCGGCTGTTTGATGTGGCTCCCTCTGTACCTTAACAATTGAATTAAGTATGGTTTTGTTCTTCTTTATGCATTTCCCCAGTCTTTTTGTTATATTACTTTTTTTCACACTAAAGACTTCCAGAAAATTTAGTGAGCAGCTGATGTGTGATAAGTGATTATGATATACATTTGCAAAGGATGTAATTTCTTGGCTTCAGACAATATGTACTAACTCTCAATAATCATTTAGCTTTCAGGTTTCAGATTTGGGAGAAAAAATATAGTTCTTCTGTGGATTTTGAAACAAGAATCTTTCTTCTCCTCTCCCACATGATGTGTTAATTAGCAAACACTCCCTAACACAAATTCTTGTCCTCACCCTTTCTTGCTTCCTTGTTGCGTCAGTGATGTGACGTGCTGCTTTGTTTTTTCCTCCTTACTGCATTTGTATTTTACTTTATGCATGTCTTTCTGTGATCACTGTTCACAGAGACTGTAAAAATGTCTTGCTATCCAACAACCATGCTTTCACTTACATCATCCTGCCACAACAATCTTTGTTTTTGCTCACTGCTTTGCCCTTGGTTTAAGTTTCCATTTATCATCCTTTGCTTGTAGGATTACCTATTAAGCCTCACTCAACTCATGTCTGTGGGGATACTTATACTTTCTGGTAGAATCCCACGAATGCTTCTTGAAATGACTTTTATATAAGCTCTCTTTAATTCTTTCCCTTTTAAGGTCCACATCCTGTTATTATTATTTTCACTCCATGGATTCTTTGCCTAAAACCATGCATCGCTACAAACATCATATTATAATTTGAGATGTTACAGGCTATGTGTATTGGGTAAGATATGTGACTATGAGTCTTTTATAGTGTATGTGGGTGTGTGCATTTTTTTCCTACACAGTGTGTCACTGGGTATTAACTTTGCCATTCTGTTCAGTAAGTGGAAAGCCTGGAGGATCAGAAAAAGACATTTCCAAGTTTTTGATTTTTTGCCCCTAATGCATGCATTCAGCTCAGTCTTCTGTTGGCTGGATATAACATGGAAGTAAGTTCGCTGAGGCAAACAATACATTGCTCATATTTCCACTGAGTAGCTGAAATTGGACTATACACAGGTCACGGATTTGATTCTTCTTAACACATCCATGAAGTCACCAGTCATCCTACCAATTGAAAATTTTGTAGTAATAAGTCAAGGTGTAACTGGAGGTTGTCCTTATCATTGCCCTTTCAAAGTGTTAAAAAGACATGGGCATTCTATAGCATTCTTTAATGTAACATGTTCTGACCTTCATATAGCAATCTTACACAATCTATGAGACCTTATATAGTAAATGTTCACTTTTATTTCAATTCAAATACAGTACAAGTGCTCAGCTACTGGGTCATGTTCATCCATCAGAATGTTCATCAGATTATTCTATATGTCTAAAAAGATTTCTCTTCAATGGACTGATGTTAAGTGCACTGAGTAAATACATTTTTCCAATATAAAATTGTCATTAATTTTTTCTACTTTTTTCTCCTTTAGAGTAGAAAAATAGATGAAATTGGGAGCCAGTCACTGAATGCCACTAGTTGTGATCCTAAATTAATTCACGAATAGCTATTGTAATTAACCACTAGTGGAAATGGTCAGTGGTTGGTACTGTATCAGCTCTGAGTGGGCCAAGGTGGTGATCCAGATAATAAAACAGTAACACATACTGTGCCCAATCCAGCGTGTTCTTTTTAAGGTTAAACAAAGTAGGTTCAGATAAGGGCAGTTTAAAACCATACATTCTGGCAATGTGCAATGTTAACTGATGAGTTGCAATTCCACCATCGAGAGTAAAACAGTCTAGACAGAAATAGAAAAATACAGACAGAAGCAGTATGAGAGAGAAAGAGAGAGAGAGAGAGAGCGCAAACAGACAGACAGACAGACAGACAGAAGGACTGACAGACAATGAAAGCTGTAAGATATTTCACATGGTGTTTTAAGCAGACTAACAATCATATAATTGGGACACACTTTATGGAGGTTGTTAGGAGAATTGTGGTCTTGGGCAGTAATTAAACTGAATACCCATGAAAGGTGAGATACAGAACAAGTATAATGGTAATGAAAATTCCTTACCATGGGCTTTACCTAATCATCCATTCAACATTTAAACTAGAATAAAGTATTTTTTTCCTGGAGCTGGAGCTTCTCTGCATAGCAGACCAAAATTTTACAGTTTACACCCATACTGAAATCACACCTCACTGGAATATCTTCCATACTCACAAAATGGGAAAATGACTTTGCACGGAACAGAGCACCAAGATTTCTGTTGTAAAGGAAACTGATGATCTTGCAGAGATGTCTTCACACTAGCCAGTGGCACAAATAGGATTTTCTGAAAGGAAACAAAGAAATGAGTCTCTGAGAATCTGTTTGGAGGAAATAAGGTACAAACAGACACACAGGCACACATACAATAGCCCCTTGATACGATAGACCATAATAAGGGAATGTAATCTACAGAGCCTTAGTGAGGCTCAGGTTTCCTGTTTGTGCCTTCTGCTTTCTTTCAGGTAGAAATAGTTGTCAGTCAAGTTGGCAAAGCTATTTTCCGTTGTCAATAGGACAGAGGGGGAGAACACATTCAATAGAGGAGGAGAGATTAAAGTGGGGCTGAGCTGGTAGCAGTTCAGTTCTACTGCTGTTATATTGACAAACTGTAGAGCCCTGCCTAAATGTGTCTGTATTTCACCCACTTTTTGTCTCTTTCTTTTGTACCTTATTGTGGTATGGTTTTGTGTGTTTTTATTTGCTCTTTTATGAGTACTTCTGAATTGTAGTAATTGTGTCTTTTATTTTCTCATACCACCATTTTTATGCCATTTGATATTCTTTCATGTCCATCAGGATATATCTGCCAGGCTGATACTTATATTAAATTGTTTATTTAATTCAGTGCCAATTCAGTTCAAGGACAAAGGTCTATCTCTGGTATTTTAATCCCATTCTATCAGTTCTGTTGGTGTACTAGTGACTATATGATTTTGTGAGATAAAAAGCAAGTACTGCACATGAATACAAATTCATTGCATAGTCAATATTGTTACAGATACATAAAAATGGCAGAATTGGTTTTAATTTAATTTGATTTATTTTACAATTTAGTTTATATGAAAAAGAGAACTTAATTAATTGCATAACATAATTGCACTGCAGATCTGACCAATTGAGTGACTTTGAAATGTTTTAGTGTATAGTATGCTTGTTTTTTTTGTTTTTTTTTATCAATTATTAGGAGCCTACAAAAGAGGCGCATTAATCAAAAGAGATGCATTAAAAGGAGATAATTCAAACTGTCTTATTTATAAATAAGATCAAACAAGAATATAAAGATAAACTGTAGGTGTGCATGTTGTGGACACACATATTGTCATTATAGTAGTGATTGTATTTTAAGGTTATTTCTGTTTCTTAAAAGACACCGTTTCAGAGCTACAAGATATCCTCACTGTATTTCAAGTGTCTTTTTCTAATTGGATGAATAAATTACACTGCATGGATAGAAGGAAATATTGTCTTTTGTCTTTATATTTGATTACCTTGCACAATTGTCTCAATCTAATGCATTATATTTTCAGATTTGCTTTTATTTTTGGTTGAGATATTGTATTGATGATAGGAGGGTACAAAAGTCCAGCACTCCAGCACATCCCACAGACAATGGGGTTAAGGTCAGGACTTTGTGGTAGCCAATTTATGTGTGAAAATGATTCCTCATGCTCCCAGTACCACTCTTTCACAAATTGTCTTGGTATTGTTGTCTTGGAGTCTAGACCTGTTTGACTGAAACAACCCAAAAATCATAATACTGACTCCAGAGACATGTACAGTGGGCACTATGCATGATGGGAACATTGTTGCACCCGTTTCTCTTTCGTATGGCCACACAGCTGCTTAGCCATAATTCTCATCACATTTTGCATGTGGAAATGCTCTTACTTTCATTAGTAAACATACAGTAACTTTGATTTCTACTGTTATTATTATCTCACTCACTCATTTTCTATACTGCTTATCTTCTTCAGGGTCATGAGATGTCTGTAGGATATCCAAGGCAGGATAAACCCAGGATGGGGTGCTAAGCACACACTCACTCACATACTGTACTATGGGCAATTTGGAAATGGCAATTAGCCTACTCTGCAAGTCTGGAGTACTTGGTGGAAACCCACCAAGCACATGAAGACCATACAAACTCTATGCACACAAACCCAAAGGCAGGACTGCTAACCACTATACAGTACCACCGAGGTGCCTGTTGTTGTTATTTTTCTTTTTCTTCTTCTATTTCTCTGATTATAGTCATTCATGAATTTTCTCTGACCACATTAACTTCAGCAAGGTTAATGGTTTATCACACTTTCCAGGTTGTATATAATGTGTTGGACAGGACCTAATTTCAATAATTTTAGCAATCTATTTAGTAGGCAGTGTATGTTCTCTGAAAATATACAAACTTTTTTAGTTGTTATATAAATTATGCTTTACACGTAAAAAACACAGAAGAGGATATGGCAATCATTCTTTGTAGCTGAACCATAAAGAGTCAACTATAAAGACTGCCATTTTGTAAGCTATTATGTCCCCACAAATGTGGACAAATAAGTTAAAACAAACAAACAAACAAATAAACAAAAACATTAATTACATTAGAATTTTAATAAACACTATATATAATGTATACTACTAATTTTAAATACCCCTGCACTAATTTTACTATGCCCCATTATTCCCCCATCTCCCTCCCTGTCATAATTTTCTGCTGCAACCCTTCTCCTTGTGGAGCTGAGTTAGTGACCTTGAATATCTGACAAGCTCTCTGCTGCAGCCCCGAGACACCCAGCAATAATGAATCAATCAAGCTGCCACAGCCGCAAATCTAAAGCTGTGATAACCAGGAAAGTGCTTGCAAACACAGTACACACACAAAATCCATATAAAAGTTGTCTGAAAAATCTCTTTGATCTATGATTATAAGAAATAGACCCTTGATTCATGATGATGATTATTATTATTATGCATAATAATAATAATAATAATAATAATATATATATTTTTTAACTAAGAGGATGGTACACAATCTGGAAAAAAGGTACATGACAAAGAATGTTGGATACCTTTTTTAGTACTGCATTGCATGTATTTACTAGTCAGTCATTGGCAGAGAAATAAAATGGACCAGGTCATATATTATGTGCTTCTGGCATTCAGAGGTAAAAACATGGGAAGATAATAGATTCTGTTGTAATCTTAGACTGTTCAATTCCAAATATGAAAATTATTATACACACAAGAGCTGCAATTTTAGAATTGCTCTTACCCAGATGTCTAGCCATTTAAATTTGGCCCTTCTCACAATAGCTACATTTTCATATCTCGTTAAAATGGTGCCTGGAAGTAACAGCAATTTTTTTTTTTTAAATCAACCCTTTCCCCTGAAGTTGATGTGTTAGAATCAGAAAAATGGGCAAGCACAAGGATTTGAGTGACTTTGAGGGGCAAATTGTGATGGCTAGAGAACAGAGTGAGAACCACTCCAAAACCACAGTTCTTGTGGGATGTTATTGGTCTACAGTGGTCAGGACATACTAAAAGTAATATAAGAAAGGAAAACTGGTGAACTGGCAACCAGTTCCTTTTTTCTTTGCAATATTGCTTTAGTTCATCGAGGTGTTTGGGTAATTGTTATGCATTGTCTCTTAAGGTCCCACCACAGCATTTCATTTTGGTTGAGGTCTGGATTTTGACTAGGCCACTGATTCTTACATTTTTCAGCTATTCTTATGTAGATTTACTAGTGTGCCTTGAATCATTGTGCTGTTGCATGACCCAATTTTGTCCAAGCTTTAGCTGTTGGAGAGATGACCTCAGGGTGCCCAGGGCTTGTGGCTGCAAAACAAGCCCAAATGGGGCATTAAGGCCAAACAACTCCACATTGGTCTCATCTGTCCATAGGACATTGTTCTAGAAGTCTTATGGTTTGTTCAGATGCAATTTTGAGAGCTTCTGTCGTGCCTTCATATTCCAAAAGCGTCTTTCACCTAACATACTTAGTGAAGCCTGTAGGGTCTGAGATGTGGCTTTTTTGTTTTGTTTTGTATTTCTCTTAGCATTACATGGTCTGACTTTGGGGTGAATGTGCTTAGACATCCAGTTCTTGGAAGATTAGCAACTGTCTTGCATGCTTTGCACTTGTGAAATTTTTTTCTCACATTGAACTCCAAATTATTTGTAATAATGGTTTTATAACCCTTTCCAGATTGATGTGCACCAACTATGGCTTCTCTAAGACCACTGCTTACAATATGTCTTTCCCTCTTGTTAACACACACCTGAATGCTCCAGACCAGCAACCTGCCAAAACTTTTGTTTTTATAGAGGTCTGCTCATCTGGTCATGATCAGTTATTCAGTGGCTGATGATTAGCAGCACATGACTGTAATTTACCCTTTTAAATCCTGTGATAGCAGTAAGGGGGTAGTTAGTATTGCTTGCGCTTTTTTTTTGGGGATTAATTTTTATTAAATAAATAATGCCAATTAAAAATAAAAAAGTTATGTGGTGGTGTTCATCCGAGGTTGTTTTTTCCCATTACTGATCAGTAATCAGTAATTTGCCCGCTACAATCAGCTGATTTTTTTAAAATTATGTTTTTACACAAAGATCATCGAATTAAATGAGCAAGTACTATCTATCTATCTATCTATCTATCTATCTATCTATCTATCTATCTATCACACAAAATCATAAAGTAGAATAAAATGTCATACTGTATGATTTTAAAATGAACGAAAACATTACATTAGATTATTTTTTAGTTTTATATTCAAGAAACAAATATATTTTGCATCTAATCCTTTAGCAGTTTCCTTTTTTACTTATTAAACCATAACTGCATGACATGTGTTCATGTAGTGGATGTCAATATTTTCCTGAATGCAAATGCAATACAAGATGTGCTATCCATGAATTTTGAAATCATACTTGATTTTTCTTGTAAATTTGTACAGTATAATTTAACTTTATTAAACTAAGATGACATTGACCTATCTTATTTGTTCTAACAATAATGTTGATTGAAAAAAAGGATCCTGGTTAGCACCACAGTCAGTTTTTTGTGTATATAACCCAGACTGTAGCAAAAAGAACGTCTCTGAACATCCCTCTTATTAACATCATCAATTATTTCACTCCCTTCTTCTTTTGACCTCTGGATTAATGTTGATGGGGCATGCATACAGTACAGACACTGTGCTTATCATGTGCAGCTAGAGCATTGCACAAAGGGTTCAACAAGCAGTGTAATGTGAATGTTTACTTCATCACTGTGGAAGTAGACATAATGTATTTAATAGCAGACCAACTATATACAGAGTCAACCAAAAATGTATGCACAATTCAAAAAAAGAAAAGTAGTATAATGTACAGTACTGTGCAAAAGTCTTAGGCACCATACTATATGCTGTACCAATTTTGGTATATATGTTTATCATGTCTTCATAATTATGTATAAAATCATTCAGTATTTTCATATAAAACTTGAAAATTAATAAATAAATAACATTACAGGAGAATATATGCATGGCTGTAAAGAAAGAAATACAGTATAGTACAAGACAGACCAGTTTTCAGATGGAAACAAGAAACGTGAAAAGGTGCGAGTGTGACAAAGTTACCAGAAGAACTCAGATTCTCCAGCAAGCTCAGTAAAACCTAACAACTATTTTACTTACAGTACTGTGCAAAAGTCATACAAAAATATGCCATAAGCAAAAGATGCTTTTGAAAACATTTCTGCATAAAACAAAATTGACACAGCATATAATATGGTGCCTAAGACTTTTGAACAGTACTACACGGTATTATATTAATATAATATCAATGATAATTATCATATTATTATCATAATATTATCATGTATCTCAACATATAGCAATACATGTAGTATTAAAATAAATTATTTTCTGAGATCCAAATAAATGGTGAATGGACTATTTATTATACAATTTTTTATCATATCATATATTTATTAACTATTTTATATCAGAAAATGTTGGATTTGATGCATTTCAACATGTTGCAAAAACACACTCCATATCCTGTCATCTTAATTTATTTACTGTACTGGACATACAGGTTTTTATTAAGATCAACGCTTCTGCTTAGAGAAAACATAACTGGGGCCTAATGTGACCTTCCAGAAATAAAAATTGCTGATGCTGCTATAGACAATAAGGCCAGACTGTTTATGACCTTGTATGTTATGACCTTTTATAGTTCTTTTTTCATTCAGTATAAAGCTTGTAAAGATGGATTGAACATAAACATAATGTGGACCACTGCTTTTCTCACTAAAGCTACTATGTCTGCATTATTTGTGTGCCTGGTGTTACTAATAAACCCTCAGTATACCACCAACCATGCATTGCCATTTAACTCTGGTCATGGTCACTGTCCTTCAAAAGGCCTATCAGGCATGCCCTGTCCTCTGAGACCAGAAACATATTATTCATGGACATGTGTTCTTTAGCGCTGTCCTTCATCCTTTCATCTTGCCTCTAGCAGATAAGGGCATTATGTATGACAGCTTTGACTCCCAGCTGGTGGCTGGGCCTTAATTTATTATTTTTTATTGTATGATAGCATACGAACACCTGAACTGTAAATGGCTACAATTACTTTTGACATACAGTACCTTCATTTATACCCTGCTAATAGACACGTTTAACCCCTAAAACAGACTAAGAAAATTAAATAGGTGACTTCATGAATTAATGAATCCAAACAATGGTAGAAAACAGACAAGGATTTTATCAGCCATATTCTGCTAATCACATACACAGATCAGCAATAACATTAAAACTACTAATGAAGTAGAATAAAAAACTGTAGATGAAGAGAATAACATGGGTTATCTCATTACAATGGCATCTGTTAAAGAATGGAATATATTAGGCAGCAAGTGAACAAATGATTGTCGAAGTTGATGTTTTAGAAACCAAAAAAAAAGTGTCAGGATTAAGCGACTTAATTCAATTGAAACATGGTGATGACTATATATGACTTAATCAGAGCACCTCCAAAATGGCAGGTCTTATGAGGTGCTCCCAGTATGTAGTGATTATTATTTACCAAAAATGGTAAAGTAAATACACCATGTGAACCAGGATTAGAGTCATGGGCATCTAAGGCTCACTGAAGCACAAGGGGAGAAAAATCTAGTCTGTCTGGTCTGATCACCCAGATAATCTACTTGCAGAAGTGGCAACCATTTTGCTTTAGAAAGTGAAAGTCCTGCCACAATTGTGTTCCATCAAAAAAAAGCTGATTCTAATTAGCACAACTTTTCGGTCAGACAGGCTTGAACAATTTTGTTTCGTGCAGATTTAATTAATAGATTAATAGGTTTTTATTTTCTGAAGCCGGAGTTGCCACCTTTGGCTACTTGCTACGCTTATAACTGCTACTAGGTAGTACTAGTAGATCTGTGCACTGTTTCGACACACTTGCCAATCACCTGTTGATTGGGAGAGACAAACACAGACGAGATGGAATATCGGAATATTCTGTGGTTTATGCACACATATCCAAAGTAAATACAAGTCCTAAGCCATTTTCTTGAATGAATAAAAAGTACATATCTATCACATACATCTGCTACTACATCAAAGAGCATGAGACATTCACATGTTCAAAGTTAACTAAGGAAAACGTGATCTGCTGCCCCCCTACATTGTAGGAGAATTTACAAAGGTCTATTTTATGTGAACCTTGTCATGGTTTTCTGCATTAATTTGTCATAAAATGTGATCTGATCTTCTTCTAAGTCAAGAGTATTGAAAAACATAATGTGCCTAAAAATAAAATAATAACCCCCCAAAAAATCTGATCTTTCATGTCTTTATTGAGAACAACTATAAAAATCTAATGGTCTTAATGAACTGAAAAACTAATTATATTCAGGTGTTACCATACCTGGACTCTTGCACCAGACACAAGAAGAATACTCTTATGTGAGCCTTGCCTCGCCAAAAAGAGCTATCAGAGGATCTATGATCAAGGATTGTTGATGTACATTAAGATGTAAAGAGTTACAAAGTGATTTCAAAGATTTGGGAAATTCACCAGTCTTCAGCTACTCTATCAAAAAGTGGGCGCCCAATGAAAATGACCCGAAAAACACAACGAAGATTCATCAATAAGGCAAAGAAACAACTCTGAGTGACAGACAACGATTTTAAAGCATCATTAGAAGTAGCTAACATCTGTGTCCATGAGTCTACAATATGTAAAACATTGAACAAGTAGGATGTCCAGACAGGACACCACAAAGGAAGCTGCTACTTATTAACAGAGGTGGGTAATAAGGAGTTACATTTACTTCGTTATATATACTTGAGTAACTTTTTGGAAAAAAAATTACTTTTATGAGTAGTTTTACTGCACCATACTTTTTATTTTACATGTAAAACTTGAGTAGATTTGAGGAGATTTTTGAAGAAGAAACGCTACTCTTACTCTGTTACTTTTCTAACCATTTATTGTAAACATGCAGCAGATCTACCACATGACTGTTTCACCAATCAGATGCAGCAACAATAATCACATGACTCCGTTTGACTAATCAGGTCAGGCAGAATAGTGAGGAAAAACCTTCAGCTGGTGTTCTATAAATTCATCCTACCTGTAAATCCGTCCTACATACGCTCACTTGCGCATGCGCAAACAAAAGTTTCCGTATCTTTCTCTAATTTTGCGGAACGTTCATAAATCCATGCTGCTACTAGTCGGTTCTTACGTTAGAGTGTGCAATCTTGGGGTGAGTATAGAATGCTTTTTTCATGTTTGTGTGATTATATGTTAACTTTAATTGTACATATAATGTTACTTTAACATTCTATGAATAAGTATATTTCAGTACAGAATTAATGTCCAACACACATGTTGGACATTTTTATGCATCCCAAAAAATATGATGCATCCCTGGCATCTACGGTGGCCCAGAAGGGCAAATCATTTTTCCCGTATATGTGTATGCTTTTTCCCTTATAAATGTTTTTTTCCCCTT
>JAQMYJ010000006.1:17112620-17122749 GCA_030014305.1 Clarias laeviceps | reverse complement strand
TTCACAACCGGCAACATGACAAGATGTTCCCATAGCGTTTTCACGCAGCATCGAGTGTAGCCTTTGAAAGGGAACAGAAATGTTATTGTGGTAAGACAATGATGAAGCAATGAATGAGAATGTTTAATAAGTAAACAAACAAACAAACAAATAAACAAAAACAGGGTATCTAAGACTTTTGCACAGTATTTCATACCACCACGTGTTGACCTAAACATGCTTACTTCAGTCTGTTAGGTTAAAAAAAAACAAAAAAAAAAACATTGCCATTTGTTAACCTTGTTAAACAATACATAGTTTAATAGTATTAGGTATTTGTTAAAAAAAACAAAAAAAAACAGATGTAGTTAATCATAAGCTGTAGCCGTAATCATAGGCTGTAGCAAGCTATAATATAATTTTAGTGCCGTACACTGTTTTCTCATATTCTTATCAAGCATATTAACTTTATATAGGACTTTAAAAATTAAACTAAGAGTGGACTGAATACACAAAGAGGAAAGAGCTGGAGTCCTCAGTTTTACTGTTCCTCTGAAGCAACTTGTGCCAGAATACTGAAAACTGTTTTCATATCCATCACACCTCTCACAGTTCTTTTCTCATTACGTATTTGACCTCTGCTAGTTCTTTTTATGAACAGCTCCTAGTCCCGAAGCAGTTTCCTGCTACTTCTCTTTATTTTATTTTTTTTGCACTGACATTTTTAGTGGATGTCTAACCCAGCAGAGTTAATCCCTAAGGAGTTTAGTGTCTTTGTTGAAGGGAGGGTGGGAAAGCTGTATCTCCATCATGGATGTTCCTCATCTCAGCTTCAGATTTACGGGTGCCTACAAGAGAGACTACTGTTAGGATGTTTATTCTCCTGCAACAAATAGATACAGAGAAAAAACAAACAGAACATTCTACCATAAAGTGTCAGAAAAGTCAGTTTCTCAATATAAGAATATTTTTGTTTATAGAACTGCTGTATACAATCAATTGTACTTTGCAATTGTATGGTTATATGGAATATCAGCATAACTGTGTTAGTTATAGCAAGGCGGTTATGGGATTATTCAGTTTAACCTGCTTGTTTGATATTTGGCCTCTTATTAATCTTTTGTTCTGGAAAGTGGCTTTGCAAACTCAGATCAAAGAGTCACAAGCCAGAGTTTAATATCCTTAAAATAACTGACTGTTCAATGAGTAATTGGAAATTAGTGAATAAATTAACATAAAAAAGTGATTTATTTAAATTTCAGATTACTTTTTACTACAGTCCAAAAATGTCCCATTGTTGTATTGTTGATCAACTGAATTAAATGGGACAAGGCAAAGTGGGCTTTGTCGATTACAAAGCTTTACATTACAAAGCATGTACAATCCTCAGGAGCACTTTATTATATAAACTGAATGTAAAGTATTAGGGCTTCGATAACAGGTAAGTTTTATATGGTTGCTAAAATCAAGAACAATTAGTGAAAAACTCATGTAAAATTAGTGACAATTAGTGAAACCTTTTTGTCTTTTTGCAAACTGAATGCTTCTGTTTTTTCGTCAAAGTAAAGCATGTTTAGTGATCAAGCTAAATCTTACTTGATTTTTAACCAGAACAAGCAGTTAAAAAGTGACCTAATGAATTGCCATTTGCTTTCAAGTGCTCTAAGCAGCCATAAACATTTGTGATTACATTTAGCATACCCTTATTTCATGTCTAGTATGCCAGGATATCTCAATCCTGTACAGGTACTGTATATTAATTATAAATTAAATATTTAAATATAACTTTTCAAAAAGAGCAAAACAGCTGCTTTGTCATTCATGTAAAAGCAAACATTCCACTTATTCAGCAAAGTATGAACTTTCATAAAAGATTACCTATATTATACTAAATTTTCAACTTGATTACAGATTATCAGATAATTATATCTGATAATTAGTTATTGAAGACAGAAATTATTCAACCCTTGGGTTGTCTTCAGGATCACAAATAATCCACCACTTTGTTTAGCAGCAAAGAAAACCTGCAAAATTATCCTTTTCCAATCTGAAATGTATTGGTTTCCTTAGAGTGACCGAAACATTAGAAAAAAGTGAGGCATCACCTTTATTTATATTTCCATTAAAACTGTACACCATCATCATTTACACACACACACACACACATACACACATACACACATACTGTATCCCAAGGTCCACAAGATTTGGACCAGTTTTCATAAATAACTGGAAAATTATGCAGCCATCCATTTTCTCAATTTTTAGGAGATGATTACCCACAATTCCGCAGCACAAGAGAGAGAAAAACCATTGACTCAGTTGTGATCACATGACACTCTGTGTCAAAACAAGAAGCGCATGCGTGATACATGATACTCGGTACTTGTAAACCAAGGCTTGTTCGTTTTCCAAGTCAAAATTTATAAAAAAAAATTCACTGTAGTTATAATTCTAATGGCTATCTTCCTCTATTTGTGTACAGTAACAGGCCTATGCCTGCAAACAACATGCAGTTTGAGTGAGTGCAAACCAAAGAAAAGTTAAGACATTGATCTGCCCTTTAAAAGAGAATCACATCTGGAGCAGTTGGCAGATGGCATTATATACATTGTATATAGTCATCTATATAAGTGTTATGTAGTCGAAGGTCCATAAACAAAAATTTAAGTTTAACTGTATTAATTTTAATGAATTATGTTTTGGTGTAGAGAGCATATTTCTCTATAATAGTATAGAGAACAAAAGCTAGAACAAATGGAATAGGATTTGTACATACAGTGGGGAAAATAATTATTTGTCCCACATATATTTTTAAAGTTTGCCCAATTACGAAGAAATGAAGGGTCTCCAATTTTTCTCATAGGTTTATTTTAAAGGAAAAAGACAAAATGTTTGATTACCAAGCAAAGTATAAATTAGTACTAGGTAGAGAAACTCTTGCTGGCAAGCACAGAGGTAAGACATCGTTTTTAGTTAGGTACCAGACTTTCATCAGGTGGAATTTTGTTCCACTCTTCTTTATTGATCTTCCCGAAATCCTTATGGTTTCCTGTGGTTTGCAAACTTGACGTTTCATAAATTTTCTTAAGGATAAAGTTATGAAGACTGGCTGGGCCACTCCATGTCCTTAATGTGCTTCTTCTTGAGCCACTTCTATGTTGCCTTGGTGGTATGTATTTTGGATCATTGTTATGCTGGAAGAATCATCCACAACCCATCTTCAGGGCATTCTCATCCAAGATTGTACAGTAAACGGCCCCACCCATAGACCCCTCAATGCAGCAAAGTCACCCTGTACCTTTAGCAGAGAAACAGCCAAAGCATAATTTTTTTTCTTTTTTAACCTCAGTGCATGACTGTAGGGATGGTGACCTTATGGTCATAGTCATCACTTTTCTTCCTCCAAACATGGTGAGTCGAGTTGATGCCAAAGAGCTTAATTTTGGTCCCATCTGACCACAGCACTTCCTCCCAATCCTCTGTTGATTGGCAAACTTCGGACTGGCTTGTATGTGTGCCTCGTTGAGGAGGGGGACCTTGCAGCACTGAATATTGTGTACCAATAGTTTGTTTGTTGACTGTGGTTCCAACTGCCTTGAGATCATTCACAAGCTCCTCCCGTGTAGTTCTGGTCTGATTGCTCACTTTTCTCATGATATTCTTAGCCCATGAGTTGAAAACTTGCATGGAACTCCAGACCAAGGGAGACGGATGGTTATTTTGTATTTCTTCCATTTGCAAATAATCACTCCAACAGCTATCTCCTTCTTTCAATGCTTCTTGCTGATAGTCTTGTAGCCCATTTCAGCCTTGTGTGGGTATACAATCTCATCCCTGATGTCCTTTGACAGCTCCTTTGTCTTGCCCAGGGTGGTGAGGTTAAAATGGAACGTAGAGATTCTGTGGACAGGTGCCGTTTAACGAGTTGTTGCTAGGAGCAACAACTGCTAGGACCTTCTTAAATTAATCTTTGTACCTGGTTAGCACATAACCAGTCTGTGGGAGTCAGAATTATTGTTGGTCGGTATGGGATCAAATACTTATTTTACTCATTAAATTGCAACTCAATTTACAACATTCATATAACATGTTTTTTTTTTTTATTGATATTCTATATCTATCCTTTAAAATAAACATACAGTATGATAAAAATATTGACCCTTCAGTTCTTTTTAAATGGGCAGATTCAAAAAATCTACAAGGATCAAATAATTTTTTCCCCCACTGTATGTCTAAGTGCATGGTATTCTGTGATATACTGGCATCCTCTATGACCCTTTTGACTAAATCAGTTTTATTTCTGCATTTTAACATTAGACAGTATATATATATATACACACACTACCGAACCTCTGGACAAGAAGAGCAAGAAGACATTTTTGTTTAATATCATTAAAAGGTGTTTTAGGGACTCATAATTAAAACAAACAAACAAACAAACAAACAAAAACTAGCATTTTATATTTTATTTCATAAGTACACTTTAGGATGTTTGATATCCCTGCTGGTCAAACTCTAGCAATTTTTAGAAGTAAACTGGTGGCGGACAATGTCTTTGACAAATTCAAAGCAGAATAAATGTATTTATACACATGGTACTTATAAAGTGTACATTATCAGAAAGATATATTGTCTTCTTCTAAAAAATGGGAAAATCCTATGGATAATAATACAATCCATCAAAAAGGTGGCAAAAAATAACTATGCATAGTTCATAGGGCAAAGCTTCAGACACACATAGCTTCCCAGTAGTGAAAAGGAAGTTGTGTTGTTCATTTGTTGTTGGAAATGGGTTTCTCGACGGAGGAAAAGTATTCATAGTTGAGTATTTTCCACTCATATAGAAGTGGTCGTGAATGGGGACCATTCCCCCGATCTTACACCACCTGCTTGTGGGGAATGTTAAAGGGTGTGTTCAACTGTGAAGATCTGCTAAGAGCTGTGCCTGCATTATGCAAGAAATTAGTTTCTTTTTGAAGGAATCTGCAGCAACCTTTGTTCCGGTTATCTAGGTTGAAAATCTGCCTGAACATATCACTGTCTACAGCGAGGCGGAGCACACAAACTTCGAACACTTACATCACGCATGTGTATGTTAGTTTATTTTAAGAGAAATAAACTCACAGATGACAAAAAGGTAATATTGGTTGTCTTTTCATTTCAGTATACTGTATATTTTGTCGCATTCTGTGCTTAATGTACTTACATCAGTGATTTTAAAATCCACTAAAGAAAGACAAATGATTGTGGTGGTGTCAATAATTATATCAACCAGTTTCTCAAGGGGGTAGTTACTCCAAAATAAAAGGGTGGATATCAATTTGCTGGACACGTACAAAATGTTTACTATTATTATGAAAAAGCACTTTCTATCTGTAGTTTAGCAGTTGTTTTTCTGTCAAAGAATTATGAAATTTAACACGAACACTTTTGATTTTATGTTTTTCTTTTAATGACCTAAAATAGAAATTACTATACAGTACATGGCTGAAAAATAGCCGTGATCCTTAAGGGGTTAATCAACATTACATTTGCCAGACACCCTTATCCAGAGTGACTTACAGAAATGCCTTGTAGTCTCTTTCAAAAAATATGTTCCCACAATAGTACAAATAAGCTAGGGTCTAGTGGTCTCTTTTCATTTCATTTTCTTTCTTTTATCAAGAGAAGGTTTAGTGCTCAGGGATCATTTTATGACTTGCTGCAGTGAATGTTTCATACCAGCTAAGGAATAACAAAACTGTCTCTAGACCTTTTGCACCTGACGTCACGATGTCTGCAATGGTCCTGCCCACTTTTGTATGGAAAAAGGTACATTACAAACCTGATGCCAGTGCCAAATTCCAAAACCAGTCACGGAAGCACTTTCAGAAAGAAACTACTGTACATCTAATAATATTATGTCAATGTTAAATGACACTTTTTTCTCTGAATCTCCTCTACCATCTGTGTTACAGCTAAGACTTATAAAGCAAAATAGTGCACAATGCCAAATCCCTCTCTAAAATCTAAACAAGGGCACTACTTGGTATGTGGAAGCTTTTAATTGCAAAGCTTTAAATGTCTGTATTAGTTAATGTCAGAGGTGGGTAGTAACGAGTTACATTTACTCCGTTACATTTACTTGAGTAACTTTTTGGAGAAAATGTACTCCTATGAGTAGTTTTACTGCACCATACTTATACGTGAGTAGATTTGTGAAGAAGAAACGCTACTCTTACTCCGCTACATTCGGCTACACTCAACACGTTACTTTTCTAACCATTTATTCTACACATGCAGCCTGTAGATCTACCGCATGACTGTTTCAACCAATGAGACGCAGCAACAATAATCACATGACTCCGTTTGACCAATCAGCCTCAATAACAATAACTGATTGGTCAGGCGGCATAGTGGGAAAAAAATCTTCAGCCAGTGTTCTATAAATTCATCTTACAGGTGAATCCATCCTACATGTGCTCACTGCACATGCACAAACAAAGATTCCCGCATATGTTATGGAGTGCAGAATGCTTTTTTTCATGTATGTGTGATTATATGTTAACTTTAATTGTAAATGTTACTTTAACTTATATGAATATATAAGTATATTTCAGTACAGAATGAATTTTTATTTTTATATTTATTTTTATTTATATATACAGTGGAACCTCGGATTACGAGTAACGCGGTTTACGAGTGTTCCGTAAGACGAGCAAAGATTTTTAATAAATTTTGACTTAAAAAACGAGCGTTGTCGTGGTTTACGAGCACCGAATATCATGTATAACGGATGCGCGTCTTGTTTTGACACTGAGCGTCACGTCATCACAACTGAGCCAACGTTTTTTCTCTCTCTTGCACTGCGGAATTGTAGGTAATCGTCTCCCCTGCTGGGTGAATACACACACACGCGCTGCTATAAAGCCGAGAGAGAGTGTGTGTGTGTTGGTGTAAGTGAATGAGCGCACACACACACACACACACAAACACACGCTTTTACAGCCCCCCTCTCAGGTTCCCAAACAAACACACACACACTCTGCCTTACGCACACACACACACACACACACACACACACACGCGCACACTCAAAAACTCTGCAGGCACTAAGACTCAGCAGGGGAGACGATAAGTCTCGGCTTTACAGCCTCCCTCCTCTCGGCTACAACACAAACACAGACGAAAACTCTTCTCTGTCGCGATTGTTTTCAAAGGTGAGGAGCTGATTAATTTGTTTTTTGTTCTTGTTTTACTTTACAGCAGTGATTCCGTTAGTACTGTATGCGCTCACGCGAGTGTGACTAGCGATGTTCCTTGCTAATTTTTAAACGTTTTTTAAAACAGTCTCTCCGTTAATGTGTGTGTGTGTATATGTGTGTGTGCACGCACATCACACACACACACACACACACACACAGCGCCTGCGTGCACAAACGGAAACACTTATCTGTCGGGATTTATTTTAAAGTTTTTTTTAAAGGTAAAATGCAGGTTAATTTGTTTTATTTTTACTGTATATTTTGTGTTAATTATTTTTATGTATTTATTTTTTTGGGCTGTAGAATGAATAATTTGAGTTTCCATTATTTCCTATGGGAAAATAAGATTTGGTTTACGAGTGTTTTGGAATATGAGCCCACTTCCGGAATGAATTATGCTCGTAATCCGAGGTTCCACTGTATAAGACACCGCAGTATGAAGCTGTTCTTTTGCAAGCGAATTATATAATGATTATAATTTCTAAAAAAAAAAAAATACTTGAGTAGTCTTTTCACCAAACACTCTTTTACTCCTACTTGGATAATATTTTGGATGACTACTTATTACTTCTACTTGAGTAATATTATCTTACTTAGAGAATCTGTACAGTAGCCAGTAAATATTTTGGCTACTCTGTTCACCTCTGGTTAACGTTACCTGCACATCATTTTGAAAACAAATCAAAGCAATTGCTGATTATTTTTAAATACAATATGTTGTGGTAGACTTTGTAACTTATAAAAGAAATACAAGCATGTGAGAATGGTTGAAAAAGATAATAAAGATATTAATTTGAAAGTTTTTATTTGTTATCAAAATAAAATGATGTATACATAAAATGAGGTTCAGGTAACTTTAACTAATACCACCACAACATAATACATATGAAAATAAGTAGCAGAACAGAAGCTATCAATTGCTAGGTTACTCTTTTATCTGTGTGATAAAATCAGATAATGTAGTAATCAAGCAATCATCAGATTATTTTTTTCATTCGTTTTCAGTAAATATGTTATCCTGGTCAGAGTTGTACTGGTCTGGAAACTATACCAGGAACACTGCATGAGGCAGGAAAACACCCTGGTGGGGATGCCAGCCTATTGGAGGGAGATGCGCGCGCACACACACACACACACGCGCGCACACGCACACACACACACACACACACACACACACAATGCTCATTTACACCTAGGGACCACTTATTGTATCTAAGCCTCCATCTACTGGCGTTTTGTTAAGGTGGGAGGCAACCAGAGAACCCTAAGGAAATCCACACAGAGAACATTATAAAGTCCACACAATAACTTAAGCTTAGGGTGGAACTCGAAACCATGGAGCACTGAAGCAGTAGCATTACACTGTGCACCACAGGCCTCCATTTATATTAAATGATTCACAATAAAAATCTTCTGATTCTTCAAATTTGGAGACCATATTGGTCCCCCTCTCCCTCAAGTAGTTTTCTACCTTACTCTTTCTGTCCTCGCGTTTCTAAAGTTGTTTGCACTTCCTGTTTTTTGTTCATCCAGAGTGATCCAGAAGAGCCACTAATCGACTGCTTTCAAGAAATCCTTGAAAAAAGTAAGGGGGGGGGGGGGATAATAGATAATTGTTACAGTATAAGGATATTGCAGGACACATATCAACAGACTACTTTATAGAATCTGGAAATGCAAATAACAAGAGATTGAGAGTCCTGTGTCATGTATAAGAGTGATAAACTATATGGTAATAAGACTTGATTTGAGGGAAATAGATAAATGTAGTATTTTAAAAGTGATAAGTTTGTGTTACATGTTTTGCTAACACATGGGTTGCAGCAGGGAGGGGCTTATGAGTGATGTAGCCACCCCTAAGATGAGGATGGTACCCACAAACTCTTTCGTGGTTTTATTTTGATTTTTTTTATTTTATGTTTGAATTTTTTTTTTTTTTTGGTTAAAAATAATATTGATAAAAAAAGGTTATTTTTACACTAAAAGCATGAAGCCAACACAAGTGTGACTATTTAACCAATAGGCACAGTGTACAACTTTTGATCTTGCTTTCACATTCTGTTAGTGAGAGTGCATTCATTTTGCAACTTAGCATTAGCAAGGTATTAGTGACATTATAGATCATCTTTTACTTCCAAAAAAACTTTTTTTAAAGATGTCTCATGGATGCATGGATATTTTTTTCTACTTTGTTACCCATTACAATTTTAATGCAGTTGGCAGTTGAGGCACACATTGCTTATAGACATATGTTCTTATACTGTAGTTACCTCTATACAGTATGATGCTCATTTATATGACACGTCTATTGAATGGCACACTGTTGGATTCATTAGTCAGAGGTGTTGATAACTAGGAGCAAATGTATGTGATCTCTGATCTTTGGTTAAAATGTACACAAGCCTGTGTATGCAGATTGTTGCTTGAGTGCAATCACTGGCCATAGCATAATTATAAATATAATATAGCATAACCTATTACTTACAGGTATGTTTACATAAGCTAGCTTGTGAACCCTGCATATATATGAGATGAGCTTAATATTTCACCTTCTGTTTGACACAGAGTCACACTGTAATTGTTGTAAAGTGGGTACAGCATATACAGTATGCAATTTGTGTGCGTGTGTGTGTGTGTATACAGTATATATACACTACCATTCAAAAATTTGGGGTCACTTTCTAACTCCATGATAGTTCCTGATTTTTATTTCTTTCTACATTATAAAGGAATGCTGAAGGCATCCAAAAAATGCATTAATCGCCTTTAAACAGTTATTTATGAGATGTGTCTGCTACTTATGCTCTGTAAAGACTTCATAACGCTTCTAATCTGAGGTGCTGTTAATTGGTCATTTTTCAGGCTGATAACTCTAAATGAACTTCTCGTCTGTGGCAGAGGTA
>JAQMYJ010000006.1:17075809-17086090 GCA_030014305.1 Clarias laeviceps | reverse complement strand
TCAGATAAACATTCATTCAAGACAGGTAAAGGAGAAGAACTAGAAGGTTTAGAAGATAAATATAACTGGGTGTCATCAGCATAGCAATGGAAATTGATACCGTATTTCTTAAAAATAAAACCAAGATGAAGTAAGTAAATCATAAATAAAAGTGGCCCCAAAACAGATCCCTGTGGAACTCCGGAGGTAACTACAAGTGATCTTGATTTACAATTGCTCCACAGTACGCTTTAGCTTTGCCAGGTCTTGTTCCATCTTAACCATTGTGTCAGAAGAAGTGGAAGCGTGACTTTCCAGGCTTGCTAATTTCGTAGCATGATCTTCTATCGTAACTTTAACCTCTGCAATCGCCGCGCTGGCCTCATTTTTAAATGTAGACAGTTCTCCTCTAATAGCGACGGCCAGTTGCTCGATCTTCGAGTCTATGATTTCCCCAATCTCTGACTTAATTGAAACAAGTTCTGCGCGGAGAGAAGAAATCTCGTTGAGGATGACTGAACTACCTGCCTCTGGAATGGAGGATATCACGGACTGGTCCGGGGATTATCGAGTTTTAGCTGGCATATTTAGGAAACTGAACAGATTAAGTCCTGAAGTCAGATAGTAGTGTCTAGAAAGTGAAACTATAATTTATTCAGTAATTACATTAACTGAAAAGATGTTCTGACGAAGTTATATTAAATTTTTTACGGAGCCATCGTGAAGTGCGTGCTACTCTCCCATATCGAAACCCGGTCTTGGGTATAATCTTGCGGTTAGTTTTGAAGTGAGCACCAATTTTTAGCAAGGTATGAAGCTTTGTTTGTTTATTTGCATTACATTTTGTTCTCATCTGTTGGTTCGCCTCCAGCGAAGGGAATCACGGCGTTGCTGATTTGTTGGTGCGCTGTTGTTGAAATGACATCTTTCGGGGAAGCCCTTCGGTGGCGTGTTACCGATGGCGGTGCTCTGGAAATTCTTCTGAGGATTTCTTTGTTGCAGGACTTTTGAGTTCTGGCACAGAGTCTCGTTGAAAGTTCTTGAACAGCGGATGACCCAGTCGCACTAAGCACGAACGGCGACAGAGTGGGCGAGCTTGTTTCCTTCCTTCAGACAACCATGATGTTCAGACATTGGGTTTTTGACCCCATGGAGCGGGTTTGTCCCACAGGTGTTTGTCCCAATCAGAGGTGGTTGTGGTCTAGCCACTCCCCGCATGGTCATCTCATTGGAGTTTAGTAATTTTGATAATGTGTATTAACATAAATCCTGTTCATATGACTAAATTTTCATAGACATTAAAGCTCTTTGAATATAACAAGCTTTCATTGAATACCAAACATCCCATATCTTGTATACTCATTCATACCTTCATCTGTAGAAAGGGCTTATACATGTTGATTACACTTCCTAAGTTTCGGATAAACATGTTGAACACAACAAAGACATCAAACATCCTATGTGAGCACATACATATAATTGTATATTTACACTACTGGCATACTTTAACTGATTGGCGTTATAAATGTCTCTGAAGCAGGTATGTTCTTTGTTCTTGAGCCAAGAGATGAAGCAAGAAACGCATTCTGGGAGTCAGCAACTGCCAGGAGGGTTGTGAAACTGTCTTCTTCCTTATTCAAGGGAGTTGCTTGCAGATTTACACAGTCTGAGTTGGAGATGTAAAATTGCTTCTTTCTTGTGCAAGGGAGTTGCCTGCAGATTTGCACAGTTTGAGGTAGAGGTTGGTGAAAGCCATCTGGATTTCCTCTTTTGACTGGGTCAAGCTTCCAGCTGCTTTGTATAACCTAGAGAGAGAACGTTGTCAGCATAGCGCCGTTTGCTGGAAGGTGACAGTTTCACGGCTCCGTTTGAGGTGGCCTGATAGTCCCTACACTTGTGATGAGACCTCCAATGATTCCTGGGCTTTGCCAACTTTTATCGCCGCTTCATCTGGCGATACAGTTCTGTCGCTGACCCCCTAACTTCTGTAACTTCCTCCAAGATGCGCTTTTGTTGGAACAAGGAGGCAGAAAGAGGATTTGCCGACCTCAAGAAAAGGTTCACCTCAGCCCCCATTCTCACCATTCCCGACCTGTCCCATCAATTTGGGGGGGAGCACGTGTCCAGAATTGTGGCAGCCTGCGACATCTGTGCCCACTGTAAACATGACTACTGGCAACTGGCTGGCCTTCTCAGACAATTACTTGTGCCTTGCCGTCCCTGGTCCCCTATCTCTCTAGAATTTGTAATCAGCTGAGGTTCACACTTCCAACACCGGTGTTGAGGGGATCCTGTCCCAGAGCTCCCCTCAGGATAACAAACTGCACCCCTGTTCATTCTACTCCTGTCAACTATCCCCTATGCTGAGACATAGGTGACCTTAGAGCTTCTGGCTATCAAGTTAGCTGTGGAGCAGTGGAGGCATTATCAGGAGACAACCGAGCTCCCGTTCCTAGTATGGACCAATCACAGAAACCTCGAGTATCTACATGCTGCCAAGAGGCTCAAAGCCTGTCAAGCTCGATGGGCACTATTTTTCTCCAGATTTAACTTCATCCTGTCCTAGTGGCCAGGCTTCAAAAACACCAAGCCTGACAGTTCACCTTTTTCCAAGATCCCATGCCATGTGACACTATCCTCCCATCTTGCTGTCTAATTGAGCCCATGGAACTAGACATTTAGACTAAAGTCAAGCAGACATTGACCCAGAAGCCTGGTCCAAGTAATGTTCCCCCGAATCACCTCTTTGTTCCACTTTGTCTACATTCACAGTGTCTACGTTCTTGGAATGGGGCCACAGATCCAGGCTGTCTATGACCCAAGCTGCACCCGGACCCATTTGGTCATTCAGCACTGCTTGTGGTGGCCAACATTAAGGGAGGACGTGTTCAGATTTGTGGCAGCCTGCAACATCTTTGCCCACTGTAAATACGACTACCGACCATTGGCTGGCCTTCACAGACTCTTACCCTGTGCCTCGCCATCCCTGGTCTCACATCTCTCTAGACTTCGTAACAGGCCTGACTCACTTGTGTCATGACCATCATAAACTATTGATCTAGTGCCACTTCCCAAACTCATCGGGGTCACCCCTAGTCTTTCTTCTGGTTTTCATCCCCAATCCAACGGTCAAACGAAACGAAAGAACCAGGCACTGGAGGTCATGATGTTACCACCTGGAGGAAGTTACTCCACACTCCCTACCATCTACTTCCATGGGGCTGTCTCCGTTTCAGTGCTGTTTGGACTACCAGCCGCCGCTGTTCCCTCAAGAGGAGGAGGTGGAGGTTCCCTCGGCCCAACACTTTTGTCCGCCGCTGTAAATGGACATGGTTACAAGTAAGACAAACCCTGCTACAATCCACCAGGTTGTACAAGAAAAAGGCTAACTGACATTGCACCAAGGCCTGTGCTCAACATTTGTGTGGTGGAGATAGTCATGCTTGCTTCCAGGGACATCCCTCTGAGAACACTCTTACGCAAACTCTCACCCAGCTTTATCGGCCTCTTCACCGTGACCAGTCTTTATGCCAGTCTGCCTCTCGTCTTTGCTTGGATCCATCTACCTACCCTTCTGTTTGCTCTGACACACACTGGGATAGGTTTGCTCCATAAAATATACATTGAGGTAATTTATGTTAACCTGTCTAAAATCAACATATTCATTGATTGAAAAAACAAACAGATGAATGAAACAGCAATAAAAAAACTTCACAGACTACGTGTTTTGTTAAAAGGAATGTGTGCTCTTTATATACAGTATATTGCAAAAGTATTCATAAACCTTGAACTTTCGTACATTTTGTCACGTTACAACCAGAAACATAAATGTATTTTATTGAGGTTTTATGTGATAGACCAATACAAAGTGACATATAATTGTGAAGTGGAAGGAAAATTATAACTGTTTTTTCAAGTCTTTTTTTTTTAATATGAAAAGTGTGGCATGCATTTATGTTCAGCTTATCTGAGTTAGTATTTTGTAGAACCACCTCTTCAGGTATGTATCTACCAGCTTTGCCCACCTAGAGAATGAATTTGTTGCCCATTCTTTTTTTTTTTTTTTTTTCTCTAATTTGTGGTTATTAAATACCTCAAGCTCAGTCAGATTGGATGGAGAGTGTCTATGAACAGCCATTTTTAAGTTTTGCAAATTGTCTCAACTGGATTTAGATCTGGACTTTGACTGGGCCATTCTAACATATAAATATGCTTTAAGCTAAACCATCCTATTGTTTAGGGTATATTTAGGGTCATTGTTCTGCTGAAAGGTGAACCTTTGCCCAAGTCTCTTTTGCAGACTCGAACAGGTTTTCTAAGATTTTCCTCTATTTGCCTCCATACAACTTCCCAACAACTCTGACCAACTTCCCTGTCCCTGCTGAAGATCATCCCCACAACATGATGTTGCCACCACTATGTTTCACTGTGGGTGATGGTGTGCTCAGGGGTGTTGTGCAGTGTTGGTCTCATCTGACCAGAGCACCTTCTTCCACATGCTGTGTCCCCCACATGGCTTGTTGCAAACTGCAAGTGGGAATTCTTATGGCTTTCTTTCAACAGTAGCTTTCTTCTTGCCACTTTTCCTTGCCAGTTTTTTAGAGTGTACAACTAATAGTTGTCCTGTGAACAGATTCACTCATCTGAGCTGTGGATCTCTGCAGCTCCTCTACAGTTAAGGGGCCTCTCCTTGCCCAGCCTGTCAGTTTAGGTGGACGGCCATGTCTTGGTAGGTTTGCAGCTGTGCCATTCTCTTTCCATTTTGGGATGATGGATTAAACAGTGCTCTGTGAGATGTTCAAAGCTTGGGATATTTTTTTAATAACCTAAGCTTGCTTTAAATTTCTCCACAACTTTATCCCTTTATACCTTTTCCCTGACCGATCTGGTGTGTTCCTTGGGCTTATGTTGTTTGTTCTCTGTATTTATACTGGGACTAAATTACACACAGGTGGACTCTGTTTACTAAGTATGTGACTTCTAAAGTCTATTGATTCCAAGGCATTTTAGGTAGGGGCTGAATACAAATGCATGTAACATTTTGTCATGTGGAAAAGTTCAAGAGTTATGAATACTTTTGTAAGGCACTATAATAATATTTTAAGTGCCACAATGGATAAATATTATTTTACTTAGAGTGTGTCTGCGCTGATATAGTCAAACTTTCAATAGCCAAAGATTTGTTACAAAGGTAATTTGTTGCAGAATATGTGATGGCAAAGTAAGCAATAAATTCCATACACAGACTGAAAGCAAAGATTTGAACTGTCCTATCATCTGGTATAAATTAGAATCTGATGAGTTGCTAGTACTTAATGTATATATGAATATATTGCAAATAACACTTTGTTTAAGGGTTACATTGTAATACAAACAAAAGACTGGGTGCCATCATAGAGCACACACACAAACACTACAGGCAATTAAAAAAAAAATAATGTATCATGTCTTTGGACTATGGAAGGAAACCCACCAAGCCCAGGGAGAAAATGCAAACTTCATGCACACAGACCCAGAGGTAGGAATTGAACCCGGACCCTGGAGGTGCAAGGTGACAGTGCTAATCACTAAGCCAACATGCCACTTTTGTTATGATGATGATGATGATGATGATAATGATGACTATTATTTTTATTAGCTTCACCATGATTATATACAATAAATAATGTTCTTTTAACTTGAGACCAAAAATAAATTATTTACATTATAATACATTTGTTCATCCAGCAACTATATTTCTAATGTGTTAGAAAATTATAGCTGCTTGATTGCAGAATAACATACACTGTGTTTAAGGATGAATAACCTCTATGAAGTCAACAACATCATCTGTGGTAGTACTAGTCACTTAAAAAAATTTGACAGATTTTGGCTAATGAAAAGGAGAATTGTGGACTCTTTCCAAATATCTCCAGTTTGAGATAAACAAATTTTTCCTTGAGATTTAAGTTAGGATAATTATACAGATTAATGTTCTGTTACCCATCTGCTCCAAAATCAGTTTGTCACATCCAGCTAGGATTGTCCTCTTCCAGGAGGGCCTTTTGTCATCAATGTTCTTTCGCACCTTTAGGCCTTGGTGGGATGTCTTTGTAGAGCTCAAAGAAAGAAAAATCTCATACTCGATTGAAAGTAGGATTGACATTTCAATAACTGGACATCCTGAAGGGGAAGCTTGTGTGGTCCTGGGAGCCCTGATGGTAGTCTTCCTGCCCCAGACTCATGCCAAATACTGCACAAGTACAAGGCAAAGCTCACACCAGTTCATCAATATGTAATTGACTGGCACTTTTACAGGTCCCATTTGAGTGTAGTATCTAGGCAGTGAGCCATATTTCCAGCAGTGACTGAGCAAACAGTGCCAACTGGGGAGCTTTGTGTAAACAAAACTTTTGCCATTCATTTGCATTATGTCAGCAGCAGCATTTGCTATACAATGCGGTTTTTGATGCTGCAGGTTGCATTAGGCTTTGGAAATGCACTTGTGAGAAAATTATACTGACACAAATGTAAATTTATAATTTTTTATGGGAATGAAATAATAAACAAAAACCCTCTCTGCAGATAATAGTTCTTTTAGGCCAGTAGTAGTAGTTATAGAAAAATATATTACTGAAAAAGACATTTTTAAGTAAGTAAGTAACTAAGTAAATAAAGTAAGTAGGATACTGTAAATTTCATTAAAAAAGTATGCTTTTTTTTTCAAATCTTTTTTTCACAACCAAAATAAAAACAAAGCAAAAAGGTTTGTTTTAATAAAAGAATTTTAAAAAGAAGCCAGTGAAGGGAAGCCAAGATTGGGGTAATATGCTCTCGTCTGCCTATACCAGTTAAAAAACGAGCTGTGGCATTTTGCACCAACTGTAGGCGAGCCATAGTGGTGTGGCTGATTCCAAATAATAAAGCATTACAGTAGTCAAGATGAGAGGTTATAAAAGCATGGACCACCGATTCCAGGTCCCGCCTTGACAATATAGGCTTAATCTTTGCTACTCGCCACAAATGGTAAAAAAAGGATTTTACCACAGCATTTACTTGACTATCCATTTTTAGAGTAGGATTCATTTTAATACCCAAATTTGTAATCAAGGCTTTCTCAAATGGGGCCAAGGAGGAGAGGTCAAAGCGAGGAGATTTGCGGGAGGCATTGGGTCTAAACAACATAACTTCGGTCTTTTCCTCATTGACATTCAAGAAATTAAACGCCAACCATCTTTTAACATCAACAAGGCAGTCCAGAAGAAGCTTGACAGAGCATGCACCACTGTGCTTTAATGGGAGGTAAACCTGACAGTCATCTGCATAAAAATGAAAGGAGATGTTATATTTCCGGAAAATAGCTCCGAGTGGGAGCAAATACAAGGAAAATAAAAGTGGACCAAGAATGGAGCCCTGTGGTACCCCCCAAGGAAGGGCAGCAGAGTTGCAAGTGAAACTATCTATACTGACACAGAAGGTTCTATCAGAGAGGTAGGACCTAAACCACTGCAAGGCTGAGCCTGTAATGCCCACCCACTGTTCCAACCTGGATAAAAGAATCTCATGGTCTATGGTGTCAAAAGCCGCTGTTAAATCTAGAAGCACAAGTAGTACAGAGTCTCCGGAGTCGGAGGATGACAGTTGAGGTTAGAGAGGAGTCTCCATGGACTATGGTATTTTTAGATGACATTGTGCTTTGTAGCGAGAGCAGGTGAAGGAACATCTAGAGAGATGGAGGTATGCTCTGGAAAGCAGAGAAATGAAGGTTCAGCCAGACAGAATTCATGTGTGTAAATGAGAGGGACCCAAGTGAAAAGGTGAGGCTACAGGGAGCAAAGGTAAAGAAGATGGAATGGGTAGCGAAAAGTGTCAGGTGTTTTTGTGTGATAAGAGAGTATCAGCGTAAAGGAAAGGTAAGGAGTTCAAGACAGTGGTGAGACAAGCAATGCTCTATGGCTTAGAGACAGTGGCACTGATGAAAAGACAGGAGGCAGAGCTGGAGTTAGCAGAAATGAAGACATTGAGGTTCTCTTTGGGAGTGACAAGGATGGATAGGATCAAGAATTAGTCCACCAGAGGGACAACCCATGTTAGATGTTTTGGAGATAAAGTCAGAGAGACCTGATTAAGGTGGTTTGAACATGGAGGTGGAGGTCAACAGGGAGGCCGAAAAGTAGATTTATGGATGCAGTGGGAGAGGATATGAAGTTAGTTGGTGTGCAAGAAGATGATGCAGAGAATTGGGTTAGATCAAAGCAGATGATTTGCTATGGCGACCCTTGACTTTACTAAACCAGAGCATGCTAATGTTTTTGTTCGTATACTGACCATTTCTATCACTGTCTTGAATAAAACACATCATAAAAAGATAGAGGTGAGGACTTAAAAAACAAACAAGCAAATTTAATTAGCCATCACAACATATCTGAAATGTTGAAGATAAAGCTTGAAAATTGAGTTTAAGGGCTCACAATATTATTATGATTATTATTATTATTATTATTATTATTACATTGTATTCTACATATTATATACAATACTGATGATAATAATAATAATAATAATAATAATAATAATAATAATTCTGCTTCTTCTTCTTCTTCTTCTTATTATTATTATTATTATTATAGTAGTAGTTGTAATACTATAACAAAACCAAAATATCACATTAACAAACCATTGCATATTATACAAATGCAGGAGGCATACTAACTTCAAATAGAAGTAGTTTAAGGTGTAAATTGTGTAAGTTTCTCAGACAAGCATCAAATACATGAAACAGTGAATCATATAAGATTCAGTAACATGTCTACTAGACTGCTCAGAAGAAAGCAGTAAATACTTTAGAAACAGACAGGTCTTTGGTTGTTGCATAAAGATTGCAGGTGATTCAGCTGTATGGACATCTAGAGGAAGTTCATTCCACCAACTAGGAACCAGAACAGAAAATATCTTGATGCCTGTCTTCCTTGATCCCTATGAGAAGGTGGTACTAGTCGAGCAGTGTTGGAGAAATGGGGTGAATTTGTTGAGTGTGAGGTGAGATAAGTGCCTTCAAGTGAGTGGGCGCTGGGTCATTTTTAGAATCAGCTGCAGGAAGCCAGTGGATGAAGCTGTTGTATAATGCCTAGATATTACAGTTAATTAGAAGCGTTTATTTGTTTATTTGTTAAATTAAATGTCCAGAAAGAACTGTCAGTGAGCAGCAAGGTAAATTGAAGATTTTACAAGTTTATTTTCAAGGAACATCTCATATAAGTTAAGCAGTTGTTTTACACAATTAAACAATAAGTAAATAGCAGGGTCCTTGATGTTGACAGAAGACATTATGTGACAGATTTTATCCTTCTCTGATAAAATTACTAATTACTCACTGTCATAACATGTTGTCAAATTTTTATTAGACTAAATCCATCGCTTAGATTGAGGGCTAAAGTATGACACTTGGCTGACTGATAATACAACTAAAAAATAACCAAGTAAAGGATAAAGTTATCTGTTAGATTCAATGCATATTCAGCATCTGTAAGATCTTAATAAAGTCCATGTTGAAAAACACTGTCAGAATATGGTTAAAACTGTAAAAAAGAATCTATTTTCAGATGGACAGATCACAGTTAATCCAATATGATATTGTATGCTGTTGTACCTCTATATACAGTAATTAAACACACAGAAAACAACATGGGCTAAATCTGCAATACCAATGCCAAAACCATCTCTGCCAAACACTACACTTTTATACCTGCTCTGCCACACTGACTACTTTTCCCCTACTCACCTGATACCCACCATCCCCATCAGCACAGATGAGTTTAGATAATTGAATTGCAAGTGCAAAATTAAATCAGTCTTTTATAATTCATGACTCCAAGATCCTTCATAAAATGATCCCACCTGTTTACTTTGGTGATGTTCAACCATATGGGAAACTGAGCTTGTGCGAGCAAACAAGTGATATCTCATTTATCTAGATAAAGGGACAAAGCCAACAGGTCAGACACATATTAAGGAGACAGTTATGAAGTTTAAATTACTCTGCTGTGATCATATTCCTCTATAAATTTACTTAGTTTTTGTGTAATTAAACTTTAATTTTGAGGTCTGGTACTTATATTTCAGGTCCAGCAGGCAAACAAATGCATCCTTGTGTATGAAGTGAATGGCCAAATACCATTCAAGCAATGTTAATATTTTATTAATTGTCACATTAAATAGCATCCTGTAGGAAATATTTGATTTCTTAGTGTTTCAGGATATTCTGTGTGCGTGAGAACATAGTGTTTTTCTTTGTTTTACCACGACACGAGCTGCACTTTCAAT
>JAQMYJ010000006.1:17061786-17075709 GCA_030014305.1 Clarias laeviceps | reverse complement strand
AGGCGGAACAGACAGAATACAGGCTGAGCACTGAGTAGACAAAAGGAGGTCTACCAAAATTCAAGAAATCCTTACACATCCAAAGTTTCATTTTCAGTTTCTGTCTGTCCTCATCTCTAACTCCATGCAACTATGACAGGTCAAATTAAATGAAATAAGCAATAGCCATATGAATAAGACTGGATTAGTCTTAATCTAATAGTGCATTAATCTATAATCTTAGAGGCAAAAAATAAAAAAATAAATAAACATACAAAATGTATTTTACCTTTTTGCACTGGTGGTATGATAATATATTGTACCTTTTAATGTGCGTATTTACAATGCAAAGATTTATGGTACTTTTCAGAGTAAAAATAAAAGTGTATGTAAATGATACTGTTTATCTTAGAACCTGAGGATTTGGCACTTTGCTTATGATACATCAATACATACATAGTGATACATCAATACATACACTATGATAGTTTTGCAATCATAAAGTGTGTTAGGCTAGTGGAAGTTCAATATGACAAATGATCTGTTTAAGTTAAAATGTTCAGTTAATTTTTGGAAGCTCAGGTACAAAACTGTAGGAAATTCCAGTGCAAATTAATTCAGGAGAAAAAGAAACCCAGTGCCTAATGGCGCTTTCACACTAGGGCTCCGGAATTGTGTCTGAGAACACTTTAGCCCAAAGTCTATTTCATTTTGATCAGTGAGAATACAATCAAATCAAATGTGGGAGCGATCATACCTTAGAAGTCCCCTTCAAAATTTCCATGTGCGTGTAGCACACACCAATCTCATCCAAATCAATAACTCTGTATAAGCTATAACAAATCTATAGCTGATAAAGTAGGAAGGCACTCTCAAGGCATTGCTTTTGACATTTTTTCCAGAAATATCAATAACAGGCATAGCACAAAAGTTAACTTCCTTGTTCCCTTCCTCTCATGTTTAATAGCAGCTCACAGATAAATAGCAGTTCACAGACCAAGTGTTGTATCAGAGAATGTAAATACATAAGCATGCCTGAGAATGGAGACCAAAGATCAATAGCCTCTTTTCCATCAAAATGAACCAGGTACTAGTTCCAGTCTGGTGCCAGTGCCGGTTCATTAGTAACCTTCCTAAGAACTGTTTTTCCATGGGCTAGAGAGTCACCTCATTATATCACTGCATACGGCCATGTGCCTCTTTACTTTCCCAGCAAAGTTAGAGGAAATGCTAGCACTAACGGCCATGCTAGCGGCAATGCTAGTGCTAGCAGCCATGATGGCGGCAAAAAATTTTTTGCCGGCAAGCACAATGGCAAACGTCAACATAGCTTTGCGAGCTATTCTCCTGGCTTCATCAAAACTAGACAGCATTGCACATTGAGTCCATTTTTTAAAAGAGGGCAGTCATAAACTTTTAGTTGATCGTGATTTTCCTAACCTCAGCCTTTAACGTAAGGTATTCTTTGCTCACACAAAAAAGTAGAACCAATTTTTTTCTGAGGGTTGGTGCTTTGGCTGTCTGAAAACAAGGCACTGGTTCAAAATCAGGCACTGGCTTTGAACTAGTTCTAGAACCACTTTGGTGGAAAAGGGATAAATGTGAACAGTGGCCAATGGGGAAGTGGGGAAGGGGGAAAGGTGGGAGCAATTGTTCCTGAGCACGGTACAAATAAATTGTTTCAATGTGAAAACGCCTAAATCACACATGAGGGCAGTCAAACAGCAAACATTTCACCATTAAGTGATTGGTGAACTTCAATCTGACCTTCAAGCCACATATCTGGAAAAAATGTAGATGTTTTGAAGAAGCCAGACAGTTATATTACATATTTTATAGGTGCGAATAAGAGATGAAAGATGCCTGATTAATACATGTAATAGTTGTTGTTGGTGTATTTTAAATGGTCCTAGGCTAGTTTAAATCAAAATGTATACATGAAAAGTAATGTGGAACATCTCATCTAGTACAGATTACATCATGGGTTGAAGGTATTAACGTGCCTTCAACCCAAAGACTCAGGTAAACTAAGAAATGTTTCTAATGTTTTTTTAACAATATGTCATGGTCTGCCTTACCTTGATTACATAATTCATAGTTTACCCACCTATTTTTTGCCACTGCAGCCCTGCTTTCAGTTCATAAAGTAATTAGCAATGTTTAATGGAATTTATTTGATGTCAACTATCAAACATGGTTTGTTACTAAAAAGAGCTAATGTTTTTCTATGAATAATTTCAAGTAAGCTCCTACATTATAATCATTTAAGCAAAAGGTCACCTCATTCACTGAATAGGACAATATAATTTAAAATGTCAGTCATAAGACCTTATCCGTCTCTGTGGAGTTTGACTCACATAAATCACTATGAACTGTATGTAAACAAAATAATTTTAATTGTAATTATAATTTAAAACCATTGCAAAGTTACTATGTAGGATCCACACATTTCATAGGTTATAGAATGTTTTAAATCAGTGCAGTGAGGAGTGTGTTCACAGTTGATCTCCCCAGATATGTAGCAGTGATGGATGTGAGAATGAGTGAAAGACTGGCTTTAGGCTTCTTAAATTGGACAGGGAGAGATTTTCCACCAACACCTGCTCACAGCTCACTGTTCTATTAATGAAAGTCTTCTGCTCTAACTAGATTTTCTCTATTCTATCAGCGTAGTTTGACTGACCCCGGACAGGACAGAATAGGAACTGGACAGTGACACAGCTGCAGTCATCTGAAATAAGATGTTTATGATTATTTCTCCATGTGACAAATCCAGAAAGAACTAACTACAAGGACACTTGGCATTGAATATTGTATCATGATGATATAAAGGTGGAAGGAGGCGTCTGAGGCAAAATAATAAAAGATGGATTAAGATATGCACAAAGTATTATTATTATTTATTCTAGCATTTCCATACACTACATAAGCAATGGGGGTTCAAACAAGTTAATTAAGTTAGTCAGCGTGAGTCACATCTGCACAAAAAAGTTTGTCTTTTCATTTGTTGAATGTATTTTACTTAGGCCATATTTTTCCACATAAAAATAGCACATTAATATAGTTCACTTCATGTTTGGTGGATTTAATTAAAATGTTTATCCTAGAATTAGCACAATAATATGTGATTTTGCACTAAACTAAAGTTATCTTTGTTAAATTCAAACATTGCTATATTAATATTAAAGAAATGTAATTTCCCTCTGGGTCAAACTTCGCTTAAGCAAATGAAACAAGCAAACAAAAAACATATGGACAAGAGCTGCTGTAATAGTCCAGAATGGTGTGTTCTACTGTTATATTTTATGTTCTAGTGATCTTGATGATGTTGCTTGTATGCAATCGATTAAATGTTTTAGAAGATACTCACTCACTCATCATCTTCTATACCGCTTTATCCTGTATTCAGGGTCATGGGGACCTTCAGGGAGACTGGGAGGACCTATCCCAGGAGACTTAGGGCATGAGGCAGGGTACACCCTGGACAGGGTGCCAACCCATCACAGGGCATACACATACACACATTACGGGCAATTTTGGGAACGCCATTTAGCCTAACCTGCATACTGTATCTTTGGACTGTGGGAGGAAACCGGAGCACCTGGAAGAAACCCACCAAACATGGGGAGAACATGCAAACTCCATGCACACAGAGACGGGAATCGAACCCGGACCCTGGAGGTGCAAGGTGACAGTGCTAACCACTACACCACCGTGCCGCCTTCAGAAGCTACTATATACAAAAATCATTTTTGGATTCTAAATCACAAGCCTTGGATTCCACCAGACCCTATTAGATTTCTAATGAAATTCCACTTTGAAACAGGAGGATGAGCTGACCGAGACTTTGCCCTCAAAGTGAAAGGCTTTCCTTCATCATTATACATAATGATGAACAAGAAGCTGTGTAGTACTAGCAGCAACATAGCAGCGTGTATAGTAGTTAAATTCACTAATCAAATATCAAGAACTACACCACATCTTACGTACACACAGTATAGGACTTTAATGATGGAAGAGGGAAGGAAAAACAGATCTGAAAACAACAACAACAATAATAATAATAAAGAGTAGATATTTAGATTTTGTTAGGAATTTCTTCCGTTATAATTTGTGTCATTTCAAAGAATCCACGAAGAAAAAGCAAGGAACAGCAGGTGGCTAAATGTTCCTGGCTTGCATGGATTTATTTTTTTTTATAATGAAGACCAATTAAAGTTTTGGGGGCAGGGATTGCAGCAGGGGTGGACAGAAAAGGCGTATCATTTGTCATGCATCATGGCACCTGCATAATTACTGAACCCATAGCCAAGGGAAGACCAGATTGTAACTGAGGAATGAGGAGATAGCTTACATTTTAATGTTTAAATGTACTACTCGGGAAGCAATGAATCTCTGGGGGATCGTGGGTGTCAGAGAGGTTGTGCTGTAAGCAGAGGATTTACTACTTTAAGAAAAAAATGCTATAGTAAATTGAAATTGGCCTATGGGCACCTTAATTCCTTTTGTTTACCACACTGTTACATGGTGTTGGTTAGAGAGCTACACCATGAGATGTAATAATATTTATAAGAGCTCTTATGCAGGGCTTCTGGGGGGATCATCGAACTAGGAGAGTGTGAGAGTACTTATGGGACACGCACGTTATTGACTATGAACTAAAGAGAAACTCAGAAAACTGAAAACATAAAGGAAACAAGGCTCCGGTGTCTCCTCGTGACTGAATGGGGCTCTGAAAACTAAAAATAAACGTTGTTGCCCTCTCTGGACGAGTCGACCCTTACTAAGGGTTTATGTGTGATTTTATATGTGCTTTGCACTTTGACTTAGAGCGAGCAAGCATGCCAATCGCACTGCCACTCTTTCGTTTTCTTTCTCGATGACTGCTTGAGAAGTTGGTGGTCTTTTGCCTGATTTTCCTTTTTGTTTTTGGCTTGCTGCGTGCTTTGTCTTTGCCTTTGTCTTGGCCTTGATACCTTACCTTACCTAACGATCGCATAAAATGCGCAGGTATCAGGGCCCCTAAATAAGCATGCTGACAGGTGCAGTGTATCCACAGTGATTGCATCTGGGGTGGTGTCGCCTAGCAACTGTGCGTCTAGATGGCTGCATCTCTGCCTGTTCAAAACTCTGCGGACCTGCCGTTTTGAACAGTGGATGTTTTCTCGCGGCTCTGCCCCTTGTGAGTCCCGCATCATTACAGAACCCCCATCACCTCTACGGTCAATTGGGACTCTTTAATGAGTTTGGGGTCAAGTTTATGTCATCCCATCGGTGGGTGTATGGGGGAGGTAAGGTCCTAGGCTGGAACCCATTCTAAATATTTGAAAAATAATTATATACAGTATGTATAAATGTATTTATACATTTATATGAAGCTTAAAACTATGGTGGAGGGCATGCCAAAATGCATGAAAGCTATACTTGCAAATCGAGGTTATTCCACCAAGCACTGATTTCTTAATGTTATTTAGCCAAAGCTAAGATTAAGAAATGTTATTTACTTTTTCTTTCAATTGAGTTATTAATGCTCTGTAAATACTGCATGATCTTGGGTTATTTTAATGTGTTGTGATGTTGTAATTTCCTTTAAATATACCATCTAAATAACAATAGTATTGTCAGCAGTTCACAAAAAATAAAACAAAACTGTTCATCTCAAAAATGCATGCAGCTGTAAGAATAAAAAGCAGTACAGTGGCCCAGAAGGGCAAATCATCTTTCCCGTATATGTGTATGTTGGTGTTTTTATGTAACCCATTTCATTAAGCTGTTAAGCATGACACCCTGGTTATGTTTGCAGATCACACTTGAAGCATTCAGCTTGTAAATTTCTCCCAGATTTCAGCTCATCTGTCCCATGAAACGTCAGGTCAGGTGAGATGGCTGGCCAATCAAGCAACTAAATGGTTAGCGAAATAGTTGGTGGTAAAGTTTGACCTTAGGGGGCTTACACTCCTTCTGGAAGGTGTAGATGATCATCTTCTGGACAACTTGTTAGGTCAGCAGTCTTCCCCATGATCGCAGTGAAATATTCTAATATTTTGACATACTGGATTTTTGATTTTCATGGAGGTGTAAGCAGTAATCATTTAAATGAAAACAAAAAGTTTTACTTTTTGAATAACATAAAAATTCATTTTTGGAAATGCACTTTAAGTAAATGTATGCAGAGGTGTTTGTTTTACAGTTGAAGGAGTTATTTGCTATAAAATGTTTAAGAACCTCTGTTTTAACTGCTGAACATATGGGATTAATGTATTCATGAATATTATGGAATACGTTGTTCGACCTGAAACAAAGATGTCACTAATATCATCTCCAAGGCAGCATGCTTCAGTTAGCATAAAAACATTAATGATGCTAAAATCACAAACTGTATATAAGCCTGTAGCCTCACACAAGGTGCAGTAATGTATACTGTATATAAACCTTTACCCTCACACAGAGTGGAGTAACATCTGATTATATTTAATGTCATTTGCAGCAATGCTTTACATGCGCTTTAACTGTTTTGCTAAAGAATAAGCAAACTGGAAATAAATACTCAACTATAAATTACATTAAACCCTTTATTTACAAATTAATAAAATACATGCATGTATTGGTGGTGCAAGAAGGCAGATCATCAAGCGTCCGTCCTCTCCACGACAATCTACAACAGGGGAGAAATAAAGACATGTTAATGTAAGTGTCTAGGAAAAAGACTTCATGATGTTACTATGCAGGTTGACACAAACACGCATGCAGGCAGGCACACACAAAATTTTATACATTTCATAGAATGCAAGCTTTTAGTAATGCTGTGTATAATTATTGGGTTTGTTATTAAGGATTGCTGCAGAATTTGGCCCCATCTACACCATTCGTTAACGCACATCATGTCCATGAAGCGAAATGTGTCCCTGTCCCCTGATTAAGATGTGCTCAGTGGTGTTCTTGAAGAGAGAGGTAAATACTTCTGAGCACTCACCTTCTTCTCAGGATGTAAAGCTGGTGTAGAAATCAGCTGATACACAGGCAGTTGATGATTTACATACAGTTCACTGTGAAAAGGAAAACATACAATCATACATATTATAAGGAGTATAAACACATATTTAATGACTTTATGATAGAATAGATAGAACCTGAACAAAAGCCCCTTCTCTTGACTGTTACATACATTGTGTAAGCACATAGCTAACTATTCAGAAGATCTCTAGCTATGATAAAACCTCTACATTATACAGCAGGATACATTATACGGCACTCATGAGCTCCAATAAACTACATACAACAATTCATTAACCATCTGTAACATCACACATAACAGAAGCAGCTCAGGGATAATTAGCAATAGTTGATAGGCAACAGTTGACATTCTGCTATCTTAGCTCTTTTAGTAAGCTAGCGCTTAGCATAATTATATTAACTTGCTTATAGATTCATATTTGGACAGGTGTTTTACAGAAACAATGGAGCTAATTGTTTACATCACGTATATGTGTCCAAATACACTATTAAATTAATGTATATTAATGAACAAACTAGTTTCCCCATGCTAAGTGCTAGCGGTTAACATGATGATATTAGCTTGCTTATAAATCCATATGTGGATGTATATTACAGAGATGCCATGGAGTGTTTAATGGTCTAAATGAGATTATACTCCTTTTAATCACTGCCATTTACACTCGTCTCGGCATTTCCCCCCAAACGCGCCAATAGTATTAACCGCGGTGAAGTTAGTTTGATATTCAGACATTCGACAGACATTCGGAAGCGGTATTTTAGGGACCGTCGACAAATTTCTGTCCAAATGAAAAGTGAAAGTTCTTGTTACTTACCTGGCTACGTGCCCCAGTTATTCTAATTTATTATTAAACATTCAAATGCCATGCATACTGCTATTGTTTATTAATAATTGTTGAATTACTAGATAATATTAATTGAGTATTGTGAATTAATTTGCAAATATTATATATATTTTCATTAAATAACAATTTCTTCAATAGCTTTTTGGTTGTGTGATCATGTGACCCCAAACTAGTACCAAAATAATCTCATTGAAGCCTCACACAAGGTACACCTGATTTTATCAAAAAATATGTCTTCATTCATTTTTATTTTATTTTTAATATTTAAAAAAAATGCCCTTTCTTCACTAGCTTCTAGGTCATATGACCTGGAGACCCCAAACTGTTGCCAAAATAATCAGATCTAAGACCCCCAAAGGTACACCTGATTTTTTTCCCAAGATATGTCTTCATTGATTTTTTTTTTATTTTTTATTTTTAAAAAAATGCCATTTCTTTTTTAAAATAGCTTCTAGGTCATGTGACCTGGTGACCCCAAACTAGTACCAAAATAATCAGATCTGAGACCCCCAAAAGGTACACCTGATTTTATCCCAAGATATGTCTTCATTGATTTTTATTTTATTACCGTGAAAAAAAGCTGAGGATTTTTAACGAGATCCGTTAACATTAATTATCGCCAGCTGGTTCGACCTGGCGGCCTCGACCCTTCGCGCACCTGCAGAGAAGAGGAACACGCCTGACATATGTTTTCAAAGTAACTTGAAAGTGACGTAATTAGTAATCTGATTACTTTTTACATGTAATAATCAGTAATGTAAGCAAATTAAATTTTTTATTAGTAATTTGTAGTAGATTACTTTTTTGAATAACTTCCCCAACACTGATAAAAATGCTTTACGTTTTAAAGTTTACTGTTCTAAAGCTAATGAAGTCAGAAACGCGAATATGAACCGATTCAAAGAGTCGACTCTTAAATGACTCATCATCTGTAATGAATCATTTTTTTCTAACGTGATAGTGTTTCAGCCTCGACAACATTTTGTGGAAGTTTTGGAAAAGTTAAATCAAAATCTTTAAAGCGGAAACTGAGATATTAATGTAAGACAACAGGGCCGGTCACTAAAGGTGAGTAATGTATTTATTATTTACGACTTTATATAAGAACAATGCGGATGTATTGTAAATTAAACTGGCTCATTAATGTAGAGATTAATTTTTTAACACCAGTTACAAAAAATATAACACAATACAGAAATCAATGCTTTTTAACCATATTATTTGAAGTATCACTGAACATATATTGGGTCATTTTAGTAAAACAAAGAAACAAAGGAAAGAACATCAAGACAAACAACATATAAATCTATAAAGACAATATTTTAAAAAGAATGGCAATAAAACTGAACAGATAAGCTGAAATAAAATCATGTTTAATTTTTTTTTTGCCGGTCCTCGGAAGCTCGTGGACTTTGCAGAACTTTGTGGAATGTCGAGCGGTCACTCATGGTGGCTCACAGTGCCTAACACTGCTTCTCACCCGAGTCAAACCGCATAGGTGAGATAGGGGTATAAGTAGTTGTAATACAGTAAACTTACTGTACTTACTGTATGTGGAAGATTGATTTCAAAAGATTGGACTGAATTCATTTTTAAATAATTATAATGTTATTTGCTCATTTTTTGTGAGACAGAAAGGAAAAAAAGACAAGACTTTTTTTCACTGCACAGCACAAAGAAAAAACAAACTTAGGCAGAACTGTACAGTACATGCAGTGCATTATGGGAAATTACAGTGCTGTTATGCTACATTTCCTGACTTTCCTGTCTGCCAGGTCACAGATTCTCTCTTTCACATCACAATGCAGCACTAAAATAATCTTTAGACGTGTCGTATCCATCTTCTGCTGTGACGTCCTCACATACCGCATCTATGGCAACCAGGTATTTTAAAGAACTGGTTGAACTGGTTGATTAGTTTAAAGATTCCTCTCCACTGGTGAAGTCAAGATTCAACTGAGAGCATATGAATTTAGAACAAATTTACAGAACAAAAAGACTCATAGAAATGTCTAGGAAATGTGCTTGACAGATTGGGAAAACTGCTTCAACTGATTTTGCCTGTAATGACTCATACAATGAACTGATGCTGTGATGTTTTGGGGGTGAGACTATTCATTAGAGAAGCAGTATAATATATTTTGATCAACATGACGTAAGCAGCTTATAATGTAAGAAACAGCAGACAGTTGTGCATAATCATTTGCATGAACGTACAAAACGTAAGAAAGTGACGAGATGATTGACGGGATGATGTAAAGCTTGTAGATGTTGTTTTCAGAATTACATTTTTCTTCAATAAATAAAATATTAAATCATTAATATTAAATAACATTTTATTATTAAAATAAAATTTTACTACTTATATTATAAACTATTTACAAAACAATATTAAATATAAGTCATAATATCCAATTGTTTGACTCTTGACTACATGCAAATTTTATATATAAAAATTAATGGTTTTGAATATAAATGATTGTGTCCTCTGTAGGACATTTAGGTACACATTTTTCTACTGATTTATAGGTCACATGATAGATGGCATGATGGCCTAGTGGTTAGCACCACCAGGGTCAAGGGGTTGAGTTGCGCGTTGGGTCTGTTTGTGTGTAATTTAGTGAGGTTCTTCCACATACGCTTGTTTTCTCCCACGGTCTACAGACATGTGCAGAGGAGGGAACCTGCTGTTTCCACATTGCCCGTAATGTGAGAGGATGTGTGTGTGTGGCCTGTGATGTATTGGCACCTGGTCTCTGGTGTACCCTGCCTTGTGCCTGGAGTCCCCTGAGATGACCATGTGACCCTGTATAGGTGTATAGTGGTGTAGAGAATAAGTGAGTGACTGAGAGGTCACATGACCTTAAAGTTATTGGAATAACATTACACATTTTCTGTAAAAAACAAATGAATAAAGCACTAACTCATAATATACCACTCATTCACTTACTCGCTCATCATCTATACCGCTTTATCCTGTATACAGGGTTGCGGGGGGCCTGGAGCCAAGAGACTTTGGGCACAAGACGGGGTACACCCTAGACAGGGTGCCAATCCATTGCAGTGTAATTTACCGCTATTAAAAAATATATATATAATAACGATATGAACTAACACAGCTGCTGGATTTAGAGTAGAAGTGGAGAACAGTGGAGCCAATCAGAGACAGCCAGTACAGGCAGTAACGTGTCTGCCTTTAGTTTCTGATTGGCTGGTATTGACCCTATTCTAGTCTCTGGTTGGCTGGAATAGGGGCAGAGATCTAACGCTGCTGCAGTTCAAGCAAGTGTAGCTTCATGATATTAAGCGCATGCAAGAAATAGAATTCAAACATACACAAATGAGCTTGAGCACGCAAAAGTGAGGTTCAGGACGCAAAAACAAGTTTAATGAGTGTATGAGACAGACGGCTGCACTAAATATAAGCATATTCAAATTTAACTGAAAATATACCGAGACTACTTTATATAAAATTTTGTATTCTATAAATTTGTATACTTTCTGTACATTATTGCAATTAATATTTTGAACATATTCTTTTAAATATAAATTGAAAACCAAACTTTAAATAAGTGTTCTTTGGAAATTACATTGACCTTTCACTTAAAAGATATTTTCCTTTCAGTGGATAGTGTACTATAATTATTTTAAAGTATGTTTAAAGTTTAATTCAAAAATTGGTAAAAAGAAGAAAAAAAAATAGCTAGTATATTTGTAATATACTATAGAAGATTTGAATATATTTGTAATACACTAAAGTGTATTTTTCTTTCACTAGAATATATATCAAATTAATTCAGTTGACTAAAAAAGGCCATGTATGTGTGCTGTTAAAGACTGTGTGATATATGTCTGAGTAATGTATCTATTTCCATGTGTTATTGAACATTGTGTAAATATAAGTTGTTGTATGGACTTATGCAGGGCTCCAGACTAACATTTTTAGAACCATTCAAAAAACTAAAATCACTGAGGCCCTTAAGAGGAGAAAAAGTAGATAGATGAAAAATGGTTCTTTTTTGATGAGATGGGTGAGAATATACCTGGGTTACTTGTTATGTTTGGAAGACGAGAGGACACAAATGCAGGTAAAAGCCATATTTTTATGAAAGATACTTTCTCAGTGGACAACTGAATCATAAGTATCAAAAAAAAGTTTAGGGTCACGGGCAAAGTCGGCGACCGGCAAATATAAGCGAAAACAAAATTCAAAACAAACTTCATATCAGAGGCAAGCAGGAAGATTTCAGAGTTGGTATAATATGTGGTGAACTAGTTTTAGTTCTTTGTAAATGTAATTTAAATATAATAAAAAAAGAATGATTGCGAATTGGTTAGCAAGCTTATGTGAGGTTAAAAAATCTTGCCAAAAAGTCTACATTATGATTAGTCACAAGAATTCCTGATTTATTAGAATGTTATGTTATTCGAATTTTATTTGTTATTTATTAGAATTGTATAATGCAGTCTAGGACAATATTTCTTAATTTTTTTATTAAATTTTTAAATGAATTTTATGGGTGATTAGTTAGCTAGTGCAACTGAGGCTAAGGTTTGTTATGTACTTCCTATCTCCAGCAAATCTCAAGATGTGTAAACTGTAAGAGAATCCTATAGCAGGACTTAATTTGTTGTGTTTTTAGGCAAAGTTTGGTAGAGTTTAGCCAAGATCATACAATAAATACATATTGACTACTAAAAATAAATGTGAGTGTAGCTGTGTTTATACATTAATTTTAGTTACAGTGGAACCTCGGATTGCGAGTAACGCGGTTTGCCAGTATTCTGCAAGACGAGCAAAGATTTTTAATAAATTTTGACTTGGAAAACGAACAAGTCTTGGTTTACGAGTACCGAGTATCATGTATGACGCATGCGCTACTTGTTTTGACGGCGGGTGTCACGTGATCACAACTCTCTCTCTTTCTCTCTCTTGCACTGCGGAATTGTGGGTAATCGTCTCCCCTGCTCTGTCTTAGTGCGTGTCTCTCACTGGTATAGTCAACATCCATGCACGCGTGTACTGTTTACTATAACACTATGACCACGTGTGCACGTAAAACACATTTTATTTTGTGTTTGTATGCATGTGTGTGCAGCGTGCATGTACTGTTTATTATAACATACGTGTGTTTGCGCGTGTAAAGTAAAAGAAAGTCTCATTAGAGAGGTCAAAGATTCATTTTCTCCCTCTCTGTATCAGCCTGCAGTTTGTGTCGTGCGCGTCATTGAACACCGTGCCTACACACACACACAGACACACTCCTCCTTTCACCTTCACACACACACACACACACACACTTTTGTTTTTTACTTTACAGCAGTGATTCCGTTAGTGTGCGCTCACGCGAGACTTATTAGTGATGTTCCTTGCTAATTTTTCTGATAAAACAGCCTGTCCATTAAAGTGTGTGTGGGTGAAACTCAAATACAGATCTGGGCCCGGGTTTCCCGTCAACGCACACTCTTAGCGCGCTAAGAAGACTCGTAAGATATATATTACGCAAGTTGTTTACTTTTCTAAGTGCGTTTCTCGAACTGTCCCTTAGGAGTCTTAAGTCGCTGCCTCTTACGTCCGACATTACAAGGCGCTGTCTACAGTGATTGTACTGAATTAGCTGACATCGGTTGCTCAGGAATCGATTTTTCATTCATTTTGCATGACAGCGTTAAGAAAGACAGCACTTTCTATGAAAATTAAACATTGCACAAAAATCTTCCAATAACGTTTATTTCGACATGGGTTAACTTATCAATAGCAGGCCATAATAGAGAAATATATAAATTAAATCACCAAACTGTCGCTAATATTTTCATGTAACCTGTAGTGGCGGTGAAATGAACTGGGTATACAATCATAGTTGATTGACAAACAGCTGACAACAGTCTTCGCCAGCTTCAGAAATAATGTGAAGCATGTCAGTTGTTGGGGTTGTATAGCGGAATTATGGAATGAATATGATGAGATGCCAGAGTAGAGGTTTTAAGCATTACAATCACTTTTAGAAAAATTAATGGATGCAGGTTTATTTTCTCATTTAACTAAATCAAATTTCATTATAAAATAAAACGTGTCAAAAGAAAA
>JAQMYJ010000006.1:17023999-17039810 GCA_030014305.1 Clarias laeviceps | reverse complement strand
TAGCGTTTTCACGCAGCATCTCGTTCCCGCCTTTTCAGGGAACAGGGTTACAGCAAAGTAACCCGAGACGTTTCTTGGAATCATCTCCTGGTCCCTCTCAACCAAAAACAAAATAAGCTATGTATACACACACACTTCTTACTGTATATATATATATATAGTGATTTGAAGTATTTATACTCCTTAAACTTTATGCATTTAGTCATGTTACAACCACAAATGTAAATGTATTTTGTATTATGTGATAGAACAACACAAAATGGCACATAACTGTGAAGTGGAAGGAAAATTATGTTTTTTATGAATGCTTTATTTTTATTTTTTTACAGACACATGCATTTGTATGCAACCCCCTTTCCTCAGCTCCAAGATGGCACAGATGAGGTTAGCTGCCGTCACGACTGCTCCTTTTTCTATGTTTTTGTTAGTTAGTTAGTTTTCAGTAATCTAAAACTGGCAAACTCATCACAATTGAGTGCATTAGGTATGATAGAGATACTCTTACTTCTATTGGTATACAATGTACTCACAATTCGAAGTTTTTAATCTTGGATCTGAGTTGGTCGAGTGAGATTCTGAGGGAGAACAAAGGACGCAACCCAAGTGGCCCAGGGGGAAATGAGCTGGCATCAGAAGTAGGCTGAGAGCCCGTGCACACCGCACACCTCTGCCTAGCATCCTGCTCGCCATTGTCCAGTTACTGGAAAACAAGCTCGATGACCTCAGGGCCAGGGTAAAGTTCCAGAGAGACATCCGGGACTGCAATCTCCTCTGCTTCACTAAGACATGGCTGAACCCAGCGGTGCCGGACCGAACACGGACACATGGACAGAACACGGGACTCAGGCAAGTCAAGGGGAGGCAGCGTGTGTTTAATGGTGAACAACAGCTGGTGCAACAGCGCGAGTGTTGTTCCTCTCACACGCTCCTGCACACCCAACCTGGAGCTACTGACCCTCCAATGTCATCCCCTTTACCTTACATACAGTAGGTCATAATCAGCGTCGTTTATATTCCACCACAAGTGGACACGGTCACTGCCTTATGCGGGCTGCATGAGGAACTCACAGCACCAAACGAAGAACCAAACTTTTCTCAGCATATCACCTGCTCCACCAGGGGTGAAAGGACACTGGATCATTGTTATTCAACAGTCAAGGATGGCTACAAGGCACAATCTTGCCATCTTCCTCATGCCAAAATACAAACAAAGGCTCAAACAGGAAGTTCTGGTTCAGAGAGGGGTTGAGCACTGAACTACTGATCGTTGGTCGCTCTACAGGACACACTTAATGACGCAGACTGGGACATGTCCTGACGCAACTCTAATGACATCAACGTGTTTACGGAAGTTGTGGGATTTGCTGGGAAACTAGCAATTGATACCATACAAAAAATAAGCATCAGAACGTTTCCCAATTAGAAGGCGTGGGTGGATAAAAGCATCCGCAACGCTCTGAGACCTCGCACTGCTGCCTATAACACATCGGGTGACATGGACCCCCGGAAAGGAGGCAAAGCAGCGCTATGGGAGGAAACTAAAGTCACAGCTCCAACAGAGTGACTCTAGGAGCCTGTGGCAGGGACTAAGGACAATAATTGACTATAAAGCACCAACATCCGGTATGATGAACGTGGACATGTCTCTGGCAGATGAGCTGAACACCTTCTATGCTCGCTTTGGGCTGCAGCTAAAGGTGCTAGCGATGCTAATTCTAGTGGCGCCATCGGCTGCAGACAGGAAGACACTGCCAGCACCGGAAATGTGTTCATCATCTCCGAGCATGATATGAGAAGAGCCTTCAGTGTTGTGTTCTGAACCCGCTCCTGTACTCATTGTACACATATGACTGTGTGGCCACTACCAACTCCACCACCATGATCAAGTTTGCTGATGATACCATCGTGGTGGACCTGATTACTGACAACAACAAGATGGCCTACCTGGAGGAAATTGGAAATCTGGAGAACAGGTGCAAGAGGAACAATCTCCTTCTAAATGTCAGCAAAACAAAGCAGTTGATAGTGGACTTCAGTACAAAGCAGGAGAGGAACTACCAGATCCCAACAGAAGCCCATTGGAGAGAGTGCACAGTTTCGGATACCTCAGTGTTCACATCACGCAGGACCTGTCATGGTCCTGTCACATCAACACTGTGGTGAAAAAGGCCCAGCAGCGTCTCTACCATCTCAGATGCTTGAGAGACTTTAGACTGCCCTCCAGGGTGCTCAGGAACTTCTACTACTGCACCATAGAGAGCATCCTGATGGGAAACATCACGACCTGGTTTGGGAACAGCACCATGCAGGACCGACAAGCTATACAGAGGGTGGTGCGATCAGCTGAGCGCATCATCCACACTAACCTGCACTTGATCCAGCAAGCAGTGTTGGACCATTGCCAGGAAGGACCTCACCCACCCCAACAATGGACTGTTCTCTCTGCTGCGGTCAGGAAAGCAATTCTGCTCCCTGAGGGCCAACACAGAGAGACTGAGTAGGAGCTTCTTCCCACAGGTGGTACGGTCTCTAAATCAGAACACCACACAAGACTAAACCTTTTTTTTGCACATTACACAATTATGGACATTCATGGATACCATGGACACTTATGGACATTGCACACCTTCACATTCATGCACATTTACACCTATTTCTATTTAATTTTTGCTCACTGCACATAAACACTTTTATGCATATTTGCACAGACATCAGACATTTCTATTTAAATCCCACTTCATCTCCACACTAAAGTCTCTACATTTTTCTATATTTGTGTAGATTTTTTTCCCCCATATTTGTACAGCTAGGTTTTTCTTAATTTTATATTGTACATTTGTACATTTTAGATTTAGTTTTATCTTCTATAGATATATATTTCCTTAGCTAAAGTTATTTTCTATATTTTATTTTTTATTTAATCCATATTTATTTCATATTAATAATTTTTTTTAAGGTCACAGGCTCTGACACACGTGGGTCTGTGGAACAACTATAAGGTCTCCATGAAGGGCTCCCCTGAGCCTCTCCCTTGGAGGACACTTACTTGCCATCCCTGTAGTCCTGAAGGGCAGCTTTAAGGGTTACTGGGGCAGGAGGTGCTTGGGGGGTTGGGCATCCTTTAGACAGCTTTAGGTGCAGTGAGCCCCCCAGCTGGAGACAGATCGGGTTGGTCAGTCAATGTAGGGGTTGTGACGTTGCAGCACTACTTTCTGAAATGAGATTCACTCTGAGTGGAATCCGAGCTGTAGTATGATTGGGGCTGTCTGCTGGGTCACCGGCCTCAACTTAATTGGCAAGCCAACCAGGGAGACCAACTGGATGGTGTAAGGAAGTGGGGTAATTGGTATGCTTAATGCCTGGGCTTACCTCCCGTTAATAAATTTCCCTGTGGCTCCCAAGTCAACAAATGCCTCCACATGGGCTCTTTGGATTCCTGCCCCTGAGTGTGTGGCAGCAGGAAAAACCCTGCATGACAGGGTGTTAATTTTTGGTCACGAATGGCTAACTAATTTTTTAACCACCTCAGAAAGCCCCTGTATATATGCAGCCATAAGGGCCATGCTCTGTGCTGAGGGACAAGCCTGGCAATGCCTAACTGCTTGGGCTCTTTCATATCTTCCTCAGGTTCTATCATCAAGATCATCTGGAGGGTCACGAATGGCTAACTCATCTTTTAACCAAATCGGAAAGACCCTGTATATATGCAGCCATAAGGTTCCACCTTGAGTTTATGGCCCAGGTACAAAACCTATGTAGTCTCCACCACCACCCCAACCAGCCACCCTGACGAATGGAAAGGAGAGGCAACACAACACTGCTTACTGCATGCGGATGATGGAATGTAGCCCTTGACATTAACACAGGGACAAGAGACAAGGTGCTGTCACATTGCAGTGACCCACTCTAGCGCTCTGCCTGTGAGCAAAGACACCATAAATGCAACCTTTGCTCTCTCAATTGGGAATTGGGATGGTTGCAGCTCGAATATCAATAAGAACTGACGGATAAAAGTATTGCACCTCTCTTGTGCACCTTCATACGACTGAGGAGTAGGCAGTCAAGTTTCAGTCACCAGAAGGGGCAGTTGCACCAGTCGTCCAGGGTGTCCACGTCCATTACCACAAGTGAAATGAAAAATGAAATTTGTTAGAGCTTCCACGTGCTTATGGAGCACTCTTGCTTGCCCTTCAACTATTTCTTGCACCCTCTCCAAGTCTGCAGGCTCTTTAGATAGTGCAAACATGCTGTTATGTGGTGTGGGTTTGGCAGGCAGATAAAAAAAAGTTTATTAAGAGCCCTGATGTAGGGCTTCTGAGAGGGTCAGGAAAATAAGAGTGCTTGAGAGCGCTTGTGACACGCAGGGGAAGACCTTCCCATTCAGAGATAGTGTAGCAGTTTATTAAGTGAGATCTTAAAAAGAAACTAAAGTAAACTGACAACACATAACAAATAAAGCTCCTTCGTCTCCTTGAAACTATAAATAAGGCTTTCTCTAGTTCACTCTGGACTAGTTATCCCTTCAAAGGGCTTATGTCTTATTTTGTGTCTTTATAACTTCTTTAGCTGAGCCAAGAGCGCACACTGCATGCTGCTCTCTCTCTCTCTCTCTCTCTCTCTCTGGCTTCTTGTGTAGACTCTGGCTTGACTGGGTCTTTGCCATTGACTTTGTCATTGTCTTGGCACTCTACCGGAGCGACTGGAGCGGTGTTTGCACACCACGTGCTGGTTTCTAGGGCCCTAAAAAGACATGCTTACAGGTGTAGCGTGTTCGCACTGATTGTGCACACAGAGGTGCCGCCTATCAACCAGGCGTGGAGGTGACCATGGATCTGCCTGTTACCTGGTATAACCGCCTGCGGATCTGCCCGTTCTGAACAGTGAAGAATGTCACCTCGCTGTTCTGCCCCTTGTGAGACCCGCATCATTACATAGAGGTTTAATTATTTGGTTTGTGCATGACAAGGTGCACAGAAAGAAAAAAAATGACAGTACTGAGACCAGAGATTTGGTGGTTAAATAAGGCTGTGCAGGCTTGTCATGGCATAAAGAGAGAGAGAGAGAGAGAGAGAGAGATATTACATACAATGTAAAATAAAATGCACATTCGTAATGATTTTCATTTTACTTAGAAAATATTTATATTGTAACACACATGGGCATTTTACTGTAGATTATGTAGATAACAGACTTGTGCAGATGAATTTGAAGTCAAAAGAGCAAAAACCAGATAATACAAAGATAATAATAATGTTCAGAATGTATTATCTTTATCATAATTAGCATCATGATAAAATAAGTAGACATACTGTACATGTTTTTCCCCACATATCAATATATAAACATATACATATAAAAATAAATGTGTATGTATGCGTGCGTGTGTGTATGCGTGCGTGTGTGTCTGTGTGTGTAATGACATTAAGTGGTAGGTGTGATGAATGATCTTCATGAGTGAGCTATCTCTATGTTATTCTATGATATACATAAAACTCCTTTGTGAACACATGTGAGCTTTATTTGCCATGTAGTAGATCATGTTTTAATATATTTGTTTGGTAATTAAGACTATTAAGTATTTTCAGAAAGAGCTGGTGGAACAGAAACTCCAGCTCAACATTGCCCTCCTTTGGTATTATTTAACATGATGCTAATGCCTTAATCTTAATCTTAATATTCACACACTTACATGAGCACACAGACACATTTGCATGCATGCATGCATACATACTGTACATGCACACATGGACACGGACACAAAGGAATCAATCTAGTGAGAGATACAAAATGCACTCTGACACTAAATAAATTATGTAAATTTTTTATGTCATCTAAATTATTATACATGTAAATTATGGTGCCCATAGAAATAAAGAGAATGTACAGAGCAAATATATTTAAACTATATTTGAATTATATATTTAATTAGAGGGTGTAGATCATGAGTCCAACTGCAACACACTCCAGGGTCCAGAATCTGCCACTGGCTTACCAATTACAAATCTGCTGATATATGTCATGTGTAAAAGTTAGTACTGCCCTAATTTAATCCTGTTTTTGTGTAAACAAAACAAAAAAAACATCTGATCATAGTGCGATCATAGTAATTTCCTCACTGTAAGTTGTTTGCACTTATTGCTCAGCGGCATGTTTGGCGAAATCCAAATACAGTGGTGCCTTGGATTACGAACATAATTCGTTCCAGAAACGGGCGAATAAGAAATAATGGAAACTCAAATTATTCATTCCACAGCCCAAAACAATAAAAACCTAAAAATAATTCATACAAAATATAAAGATCCGCACATTAACGGAATCACTGCTGTAAAGTAAAAAAAAAAAAAAAATGCACTTTACCTTTGAAAAAAATCGTGACATAGGAGTGTTTCTGTGTAAAGAAAAAAATACATAATACACGCGTACAAACACAAAATAAAATATGTATTACGCGCACACACATGGTCACAGTGTTATAGTAAACAGTACACGCGTGCACGGATGTTGATTATACCATTGAGAGATGCGCACTAAGACCGAGCAGGGTCTTAGAGCAACGATTACCCACAATTCTGCAGTGTATGAGAGAGAAAAAACATTGGCTCAGTTGTGATCACGTGATGCTCGTCGTCAAAACAAGAATCGCATGCGTGCTACATGATACTCGGTACTCATAAACCAAGACCTGTTCGTTTTTCAAGTAAATTTTTTTTAAAATCTTTGCTCGTCTTGCAGAATGCTCGCAAACCACGTTACTCACAATCCGAAGTTCTACTGTAATATTTCAGCAGAAACACTTCACTCCCTGTCAAGCACAGCAGTAGAGTGGTGATAATGTTGCACCAATTTTGCAACCAAAGGGCTCGGGCCTTGCAGTCATTGAGTGCACCACTTCATACCAGAGTATTTAACATGAAATGTTTACTGCATTTGCCATCTCATGGACAATTTTGTTTGCACTACCTCAATTCACTAGTCAGTGCTACATTGTCACAGTGTACTGCAGAGTGGAATGTTTGTTACAGTTTGCACATTTGTACAAGTCCACTTTGTTGTCCTTTTGTCTTTTTGTATAGCTCTTAGGTAATTCTGTTAATTTATATTGTTAATTTGTTGTCCTAGCTAGTTAGCTAATTAGGTATCTTATCTAGTAATTTATGGTGTTAATTTATGTTGTATGTAGCACCTTGGTCCTGGAGGACATTGTTTTGTTCCACTGTGACAATAAAAGCCTACTTGACATTAACTTAACTTGACTAGAGGCAAATGTGAGGCTATCTGTCTGTATATTCTGGCTATCTATCTGTCAATTTCAAGCTAAAGCTTGAAATTGACTCATGCAACAGGACAATGATCAGAAGCAAGCAAGTAAATTTACATCAGATGGGCTGAAAAATAAAGTCAATTTCCAGCTCCCAACTCAATTCAAATGCCATGCCGGGACCTTAACAGAGCTGTGCATAAGGGAATGCCAAAAAAATCTAAATTAACTGAAGCAATGTAGTTAAGAAGAATGGGAGAGAAAGAATTTTTTTCTTTTAGGCTTCATTTATGTTAAATAATGGCACAATGAAAACATTCTATGTTGTTGTTTATCTCGTTATTATTTTTCGACATTTGCTTGAGGAAATTATTACTTCAAGTGATTGTACAGCTTTGTATAGTTCGATCTAGTGATGGGAAGTTTGAATCATTTTAGTGACTCGGTTCCTTGAATCTCGTTCATCAAAATGAACGAATCCTTTTTTGAGTCATTTAGTTCATTTCGTTCTTTTGATCAGAAATAAAATATAATGTTGCATTTTCAATAAAAAGACCCCCAATACGTCTACATACCCAAATTTTGGTTCCAGTAATGAAAATATTACAATGCAGCTAAGGACATATTATAATAAACAGAATGATTTATCCTCCAATCTGAGTCGTTGGTTATTTTGAATCTGTTGCACCACATAGCATCTATGGGAGTCACGTGACAAAGGAACGAATGACTTGGGACTCGAAGACTCACTAGCAGAACCGTTCAATACTGTTTCCTGTGTACTGCACTGCATAGCGTCTATGGGAGTCACGTGACAAAATAACGAACGACTCAGGACCGAAAAGACTCAAAGGTAACTACTCATTTCTGTTTTCCTGTATATAACATACAGAGGTTTTGCGATGCTTTGAGCAATAGAAAATTAATAAATTACTCTCCGAGACTACTCGTTCAGTCACGTTAAAGATTCGTTCAAAAAGAACGAATCGTTCATGAACGACCCATCACTAGTTCGATAGTTCGATCCACAGATGCTGTACTTCACAACCCTCAGCACAAAAAGATCCTCTGCTGATGTCCTGGTGCCAGACACCACAGCACATCCCAGAGGTATAGTAGACTGCCAAGGTAGCACAAGGGGAACCTACACAATACTTGGCATAATGGTTTGCATTGTAATGTTATACTATATGTCCAAGATGCTATTGTTATCCTCTCTTATCTGAGCTTTTTTTTTAAAAACAGTTAAAAACAGTGTTTGCTAAACTTACACAAGTCCTTCCTGACAGCTGACATAAACAGTCACAGATATCAAGTCAAAACATCAGACAAAGTCAATGTTGATTTTAATTGGATGTAACAAGTCAAGTGACAGAGTTTTGCTAACGCTTCCTTGACTTGTTGTGTGTTAAAGCATCAAGAGGATTGGTATTACACATTATCTTTCAGGCATATCAGTGTTACATCATATTGAAAATGGGGCTAATAAAAAACATCAAAACTAAACAAGCCCAATATTATGATCAAGGAAAAACTAACAACACAGTATTACAGAGGCAGGACCTAATAATATAGGTTAAAAAAATAAATTATGCCTTGTAAAATAAAGCTCATATTAATGTAAGGGTATATACACAATTCTGTCATGACAGTAGATACTCATAAAAATTTCATTATGCATAACATAAAGCAGACTTTGATAAAAGGTCTAAGAAAATATGCACAGCATTGTTATTACTGTCTAATTATTATCATTATCCAAACCTGTCATTATAGGTGTAATTTATGGGGGAATGTGGGGGCCAAAACTGGCCAGTATAACCCCACCCCACCCCCCACCCCCTGCAAATATCATATCATTTTGATGAATTTAAATTACTAACTGTTACAAAATATGAAAGGAACTGGCTTTCTAAATCAATAATTTGCAAGCAAAGAATAAAATTCCCCTGCCCTTGTGTGAATAAAATGCATAAGAGTAAAAGATTAACCAAGAACTGTTTCATCAAAGAGAAAAATATCTACTATTTCATACAAAATTTTTGCTTTTTTTATGGTTTTATGCTATTCAACTGCACTATTTGGATTATGCAGAGCATGCTATTTTGGTATGTATCATCCTCTTAAAATTTATGTGAAACATGCTATTTCTAAAAAAAAAAAACAAGATACAATGCTTGGGCATATGTTTTATGAGAACATTTGTTAAATATTTTGATAAACATTGCTAATAAAACTTTAATATCATCACTGTTATGAGCCACAGCATTATGGCAATCTTATGTAGGTGTCATATACTGTACTGTAGCTCTATGCGTATTATCCCATTGGGTAAAAAGAAATAAGTTCCTGGCTTCTTTCATGGGTGCCAACAATATGAGTTTGACCAAAACAGGCTTCTTATATGTATGTCTTTGTTCTGTGTGAAAAATTGATGATTTGCATCCCCCATCAAAACATAATTCCTGAGATCAGCTCTGCACTCATAACCTTCTTCACACGCATACGACACACACACACACACACGCACACACACACACACACACACACACGCACACACACACACGCACACACACACACGCACACACACACACGCACACACCTGAAGCAGTATAAGATACAATGGATAAAAATTTGCCACAGTAGAAAGCCCCAGGCAAAGTTAATTACACTTTGACTTGCACTGAGGGATCATCTTTTACTCATGTGTTCATTCATATCTGTTAATATGTTAATTTAGCTGGATAAATTTCAGATCAGGAAAATAATATATCTATAGATAAATGGTTCAGGGCAAGCAGACACCACTGAGTCATTTTTATCCCTTTTCTCTACTAATAAAATATTCATAGAAACCCATGTGCTTCAAAGTATCTTTACTAGATACAGTAGGTTATCAGGCCTGTGGTACTGTTACACAAATCATCATATGAAAGGCTCCTAACTCTTCCTCTCCCTAGCATGTTATCTTTTACAAGCTAACTTATGTTCTTTTAATCAATCTTAATCTCAATTTAAATTAAAAACACCAACACCACTTTAATTGCTAGAACTTAATATCTAAATGTGAATGCATCTCATTGTTTTTTTCACATTGACTATGCTTTATTTTCAACTGAGGTAAGGGTGGAAGCTGAATTTTAGACCTAAACATCATTTCTGAAAGTTGTCCGTCAAGAAACACTCGAAAACACTCGTAACTTGTAAAGAAGAAGAAGAAGAAGAAGAAGAAGAAGAAGAAGAAGTCAGCAGCATGCTCTTGCCATTCTCTTTTGCAGCTGATTTACATTTTATGGTATTTTTCTCCTTCATCCTGTTGTATTTGGTCCTGAATTAGTTCAAGCCTGGATTGCTTTAGACATTAAGCATCAGCAACTCCATCCATCATGAAATGTCCTTTTGCAATGGATCATTACTGCCATCTATTGCTTGAGCTTTTCTTTGTCTCTTACCCCTTCTCTCTCTTATAAACTCTCTCTCTCTCTGTCTCTTTATATATAAAATCTTTCCTTTTTCTTTTTGGCCGTGTCCATCCTAACCTCCCAGTGACAGCCTTTATGTATCCTTTCACTCCCACTGTGCTCTGTGGCAAAGCTGCAGCTCCAGGGGACTAAAGGCTCTCCTAACCACTCCTCTTTCTTCATCTTTTCTTTCTTCTTGCTGTCTTTTAGTGGGGACTTCTGAGTGGCAGCCAATCATGAGCTGAGTCCTTTCTCCTCCACTCTTCCTCTCCCTGACAGCAATGGACACAGCGAGAGAGAGAGAGAGAGAGAGAGAGAGATCAGAAAATAATATACATGTAGATAGATTATGAAGTAAAAAACAACAGAATAAACATCAACATAAAAATGCATTTGGATAAAAAAAAAGGCACAGAGACAGAAACACATTTGAGAGAGATGAGAGTGTGTCAGTGAGGTAGCTGCATGCACACTCTCTCTCTCTCTCTCTCTCTCTCTCTCTCTCACTCATTCTCTTTCTCCATTTCTCTCTTTTTCACTCTCACACACCCTGATTCCCATCCACGAATCTCTACATGCAGACTGCTCTCGAGCTTGGCATGTAAGCGCAGGAAAGGTGAGAGAGAAGGCAGTGCTTTGCTTTGCTGAAGAGAGACAGAGCAGCATGACTGCTAACGCGTAGATCAGCAACGGAGCATGAACACTAAAGGTAAAACCTCTCTCCCTCTCCCTCCCAGCCTTGCTCGTTATCTCTCTCTCTCTCACACTCTCTCTTTCTCGCTCTCTGCATCCCTTTTTCTCAGACAGATGAAAGGAGAGCACTGAAAGAGTGCAGTCATGTACATAATTTCTCTTGCTAAAGGTTATTGTTAAGGCAGGCGCTTTATCTCAACACTTACACTGTTTCCGTGGATGTACCATAGTGTAAGCCAGTTGAAATCTGTGAATAAAGTTAGGCAGAGAAGGATTCAACCAAGAATGTAAGTAGATGGTTATTCTTTTTATGTTCACGATGTTCCAGAAGGGTTTTATTATATGAAGCAATATATGCAATGGTTCTAGAATCTACATGAATCATACTTTGTACATCAGTTCCTGTTTATAGCTGTAAATTCTCATTTGTGTAGCATTAAAATCTAACGTGAGGAGTTTAGCTTGGGTAAGACTGGTACTGTAACATTAGCAGTGCAAGTTCTATTGTTTATAAACTTTTTAGATTTTTCTTTAAAAATGTCAATTCAGACAGACTGTCTTACTATACATTAGTGAGCATTTGCGTTGTTCAACTTTTTCAACTTTGTGAGTGGGTACTGACCACTTTCCCTGAGATTTCTTACTAGTTCTAGTTCATTGTAGAACATTGGATCATCAACGTAAGCCAAGAATAGAGGAAAATGATAATTCTTGTTTTGAATTCCTTTAAATTTAGGTAAATATCCCACATGTACTGTTGAATTGTGTATGTTTTTATGCTGTTCTCTAGGAATCACTCTGATACAAATTCTCCAATTAGACAAATGGTTTTGCATGATTCCACTAAGCTGCTTATTACAGTGAACTGTCATCTGTCCACTGCCTGGCTTCAGGATTGTCTGTGTATTGTGTATTAAAATATATACTGTATAGACATTATATAGACAGATAGACAGATTATATTACTCCGGTTTCCTCCCACAGTCCAACGATATGCAGGTTAGGCTAATTGGCGTTCCCAAATTGCTCATAGTGTGTGAGTGTGTGTATGTGTGTTTGCCCTGTGATGGATTGGCACCCTGTCCAGGGTGTACCCTGCCTCGTGCCCTAAGTCTCCTGGGATAGGCTCCAGTTCCCCGTGACACTGAACACAGGATAAAGCGGTATAGAAGATGAGTCAGTGAGTGAGAGACAGATTCATTCTATCTATCTATCTATCTATCTATCTATCTATCTATCTATCTATCTATCTATCTATATAGATAGATAGATAGATAGATAAATAGATAGATAGATAGATAGATAGATAGTGTGATAGATAGATAGTGTGATAGATAAATAAACATGTGAACATAAAGAACAGAACATACATTATAGAAATAAAATTAACTACATACAGAATACAACACACTAACAGTATAAAGCAAATGCATAAACATTAAATGTATGTCCATTTTTTCTACAAATGTTTTTATCTACAAATGTTTAACAATCATTACTTATTTTATTTGTGAAATCAGATAATTTAAAGTTTAGAATTATATGATTTTCAAAAATGGACATTGGATTTTATGAAATGTTTAGCAGTTGGGTACAGTCTGACAAGTATGCAAAATTACAATAGCACTCTGGTGTAGATGGCAAAATGTATGAATTATTTTTTTTAAAAATGTGCAACATTGCTATGTATATGCAAACACAGATTCGTCACTTCCACTTATGATGAGCTTGTGTTAACACATTTAGCATTATGCATAAAAATACACTTTGAATGCATTCACACACACACACACACACACACACACACACACACACACACACACACACATACATACACACAAACACAGATTTATGGCATTTATAATATAATATAATATAATATAATATAATATAATATAATTAATATAATATAATATAATATAATATAATATAATATAATATAATATAATATAATATAATATAATATAATATAATATATAACATTTTGATAAAAAAGTATTAATTTTCTGCATGGCCAAGCTATTTACAGAATTTTCTTTGCCAAGCTATTTACAGAATGCAGAGTATCCTAATGAATGCCATCCCAATGTTATACGGTCAATATTTGAATAGAATAAACAGAGGAAGAGAGAGAGAGAGGAACATTGCTGTAATTGTCCTGCACTCTTTGAGAGATGGTGAGCTCCACCAAGTGGTTGAGTTTGTAAATCATGACAATTTAGTCTGAGCAGGAGTACCAACGATGGTGATTTTACATCATGATAGTATTACATTATAATACTATTATTTTTATGGTTGGAAAAAAAGAAATAAAATGTGCTGGGCAGCTCTAGCTTCTATAATCAGAAGGGGCAGCTGCTTTGCATTGCAGTAGATATAATGCTCTTAGTAGATAATCATGCAGATTATTTAAAAGACTTGTGAAGGTGTTTTAAGCTTTGTAACAAATTGGATACATTTCCCATACACCATGTCATACTAGCATGCATCCCACTCTTTTTAGTCCTTTCCTTTCCATTTCGCAGTCTGTCTCGCTACTCAATCCCATCAGAGCTTCAAATCCATTTTCCATCCTTTCTGTTTGTTAGACGTCAAGGTCATGGGCAAGGAGGAAAGGATAGGAAGAAAGAAAGTTTCCTCCTAAGACACTGTATAAAATGAATGTAGAGACAGAGACAGTGTTACCCCATATAGGGTTGTAACAATCCATCAGCACAGCACCAGTCGTGGAGAGGACTAGCCCAGATTCCCTAAATGATCCATGTCTGAGGCAGCCCTTCGGGGCAAAGCAAAGAGAGAAAGAGAAAGAAAGGAATAACTGGCACAACACAGGGTCGAGCAAATGAGGCTGCGCTGGACTATGGGAAATGTATTCCCAGTAGATACTGCTGCTACTCCAGACTGATTTTTATAAGTCTCTGGAGAAATAGATCACTGCCTCACAGACAGGACTACAGCAATTACAAAGACATAGTCTCACTAGCCATGGAACAGCCACTCTACTGACCCGACTTACTATTACTACAACTATTCTCTCTCTCTCTCTCTCTCTCTCTCTCTCACACACACACACACAAACACACACACACTCTCTCTTACTCTATATTTTCTTATATTAGTCCTTGAACTTATGATTTGTGTGCCAGAATAATACATAAACCTTGTTGCTACTTCAGTTAGTATGTCTGTTTCAAATCACCATCACACCTAAGCACAGTGCATTCACAAATAAATACTCTTAATACAGAAATACAAGGCAGCAAGCTTTGTAAGCATGTGTGCACATAAATTGTACACCTAGAACATAAGCTAGTTAATACAAGAAGTACGGCTATGAGGACTTATAAGAGAACATTTGCTTCACTTTCTAATTCTTTTTCTCTTGTTTTCTAATAAGCGACTGTAAATCCTCATACACTGATGCCTTTCTTCATAAACATTTTTTTTAATATGCTGCTTATTCTTAATACAACAATCAAGTTTATATAATTAAATGAAAGCGCTGAACATCTGGCAATGTTTTTTTTTCCTCTTTTATCCCCCCCCCCTCCCCCCCGACACACACACCCTTCTTCAGGCATAGGGCAGCAAGAAGAATTTTAAAAAGATGTGCTGTTTTAATGCTTAATAGGCATGCTGCATAAAAGATTAATATCCAGAATGCTATTAAAACTCAAGGCTAGCCTTGAATGTTAATTATAAAATACAATCACAAGAATCACCAGTTTAATACTGTTTCTGTAAGATTCCAAGGATACACTTGACATCACTGTGGAAAAGCTCAACTTAGAATGTTAAGGCCAGTAAAAGGGGAAAAATGAAACCCTATCATCTTATAGCTTATTGGCACCCTCTTAGTCAGCCACCAACACATAATCTCCTATCTGGACCCTTCCACAAGGTCTATCCTCTAAACAGCCCTGTTGCATGACAGAAATGATAACACTTTCTCAGCAGAACTGGGTTAACAATGAATGCCTACATGTGCAATCCACAGAAGGATAGCTCAACACTATCATGCTGCAACATCCAAGACACTAAGCAGTTCATCATGTCAATGAAAATGGCTGAAAACATTCTATTCTTGCATAGTTTAACATACAATACTTACATATCATAACTCTACATGAAATTTTGGCGCATGTTTGCTCTCACTGTTCTTAGTGACTTATATCTCAACACTTTCTCAACACTTCAACACAATTATATAGAAACAGTAATGTGTGACAGCTTCATACTAAGATAAAATACATATAATTCTCACATTGTGTTTGAAACATAATCCCTACACATAATATTATGACTCAGTTTTATTACCAATTTATATATATATATATATATACAAACCGGATTCCAAAAAAGTTGGGACACTAAACAAATTGTGAATAAAAACTGAATG
>JAQMYJ010000006.1:16903091-16915034 GCA_030014305.1 Clarias laeviceps | reverse complement strand
ATTTGGCGTGTTTGATACACACATGCTTCACAACCGGCAACATGACAAGATGTTCCCATAGTGTTTTCACGCAGCATTGAGTGTAGCCTTTGAAAGGGAACATGAAGTCCTCACTATTGCACAATGTTGTTGTGGAGATTGCTGCAGTGGTCTTATTTCTGGTTAATTTGGCTGCAGAATTTAATAAAAATCTAGGATTATTTTTGTTATTTTCTATAAGAGTGGAGAGATATGTTGATCTAGTTACACTACGAGCTTTTCTATGGTTCAGGATGACCTCCTTCCATGTTATTTGAAATACTAACAATTTAGTTTGACGCCATTTACGTTCTAATTTCCGAGCGGTCTGTTTTGTAAAGTGGTAATTATACCAGAGAGCGAGTTATTTATCTCGAATAATTTTTCTTTTAACTGTAGCTACGTTATCTAAGGTATAACAGAACGTCGACTCTAAATATTCAGTCAAATTCTGTGGGGTCAGACGGCGATCCAATCAAAGTTGGTACAGTAACTCTGAGACACTTATGTTACTATAGGAAACTTCAAATGCATTAAATTTGTGTCCATGTTTTTGTACGATAGTCAGATTATCATTGTAATTAACTCCCAGTTAGCCGAGGTTGGTGTAGGATCCTGGAGGACTAGCTTCATTTAGAGCTACATACTCATTCTCTTTAATCCAGGTTTCTATTTAACAGAGTATATCAAACTCCTGATCCGTGATAATTTCATTAACAATAACTGCTTTAGATGATCCAAGGAGATCTAATATTTAACAGTCCTAGCTTCATATCAGAGGTGCCGGCTGTGCATTCAGTGTGCTCTGAGTTTGTGGTCTCTATGTTAATTAAATTATTAAAACAGACTTTCTGAGTCTTTCTAAATTTGTGTTTAGCTCGGGGAACAGACACAGTCGCAATATAGTGAACCCTGAGTGATGACTCTATGCAGCTAGCAGACGGTTGGTTTAGCCTGGTTGTCTGCTCCCTGACTTGGGCTCTGGATTGTCACCGATTAACTAGGCCTCTTCTCAGACTATGCCCTATACTACAAGACATGAGAGCAGCACCTTCCCGAGTGGGATAGACACCGTCCTGCCCTAACAGGCCAGCTTGGCCCTCAAAGGTCTTCCAATTATCTATAAAGCCCACATTATTTTCGGAGAACCACCTGGACATCCAGCGGTTTAGCGACCATAACCTGCTGTAAGCTATGTCGCCACATCGCATTGGGATGGGACCGACGGAGAACGGGCGTGTTCTCCTGAGAGGAACAGAACCGACCGCTCAGAGCTCTCTGTGTGTGTTCTGTTATTACATACTGCTGGAGGAACAAAATATTTCTTTTTCTTTAAATTATCTTTACTCATTTTCTCTCTTACTTCATCGGACATCACCTTCGCTAGTTTAAACACCTCTTTAAAGTTACCCTTACTAACCTCGGACTGACGAAGGCGTATATCATTAGCTCCAGCATGTACAATTATCTAAAGATCCCTGATATAGTGCATGATGCAATTTTCCATTGATTTCCGATGAAATGTGGATTTAATTAGAGGCGCACCAAATGTATGTCTTGGTTAAGTATTTAGCTTCTCTTATTTGCTCCAAGGGAACAAGGGTTAAAAAGCAAAGCCACTTCACAGTGATTCTATTGAGCCCCAATAGTTATTACAAGTTCTGAATCAGCCATCTTTCTTTTCAATAACAAAAAGATTTACACAACTGCAGGAGACATTGACAGGCAGATGTAACCTTGTGCCTGAGCTTCAGTGATGTCATCCTCTATGGCTTTTGTTCACAGGGAGTGAAAGTGGGCCCTCTGGAGCTCTTGGTTCCTGCCAGGAGATTAATGCCACAAGTGCAGGGTGGGTGTATCAAAAGTTTAGAGGCTGTGGATTTACTAAACTCTTATTTGAGACCTTCATAATGTGTGGGGATATTCGCAGAGGAGAGTTATGGGCTTGCTAAACGTTAAGAGAAACAAGAGTTTGACAACCAGTGTTTAAAACAGGCTTTGCATTAGGATAACATCCCAACTCCAAGAATTTCAGTGGGAACAACAATTTATGTGGCAACACTGTTAAAGCTGCAATTCGGATCTACAGTATCATGCCAATCATCTTTTTGCAGGTCTGGAAGAGGGGACTTTACACACACACATATTTATTTGGGTATACTTTAAGAAGAGAATATTACTGAGAATGAACACACAACTTTATGTAAACAACAAATGATATGACTGAATAGTAATTTAGAGGGCTTTAGACCCTCTGCAGTCTTGACCAGGATCGTGAAGTTTCATGAATGAATTAATGAATGAATGTTAACAAAAGTTTAATAACAACATGGTTCTTTGTAAAATGGAATGTGTGGTTGAATGTTCCAGCCATCAATTATATGATGTGGATTGGAGAGCCGCACCATGTGATGTAATACTATTTATAAGAGACCCTACACAGGGCTGCTGAGGGGGTCAACAAAATATAAGGCTGTGAGAGTGCTTATGACATGCACAGGAAGACCCTCCCATTTGAAAATAGCATGGACTTATTAATTAACTATTATTAATTAATTAATTAACTGACAACACAAAATAAACAGTGCTCTGCCCTCTGTTTGAGACTAGATGGGGCTCTGGAAACTAAAAATAAAACTAATATCCTCTCAGGGTGTTTGTCCTTACCGACGATTTATATGAATGATTGTTTTTTGTGCTTTGCACTGTAAACTTATACTGAGAGCACTCGCTGAACTTATCACACTCTCACTTTCTTTATCACGCCAGCTTGCTTTGAAGACGTGGGCTGGGTCTTTGCCTTTGTCTTATCTTGGTGGATGCTTTGTCTTTGCTGTGTCTTTGGCCCTGATACCTTTACCGGTGCTACCTAATGATCGCACAAAGTGTGCAGGTATCAGGACCCTTAAATAAACATGCCACCAGGTGTCGGCACGTTCATGCTGATTGCCTCTGTGGCGCCTGGTAACCATGTGTCTAGATGACCGCGGCTCTGGCTGTTCGGAACCCTGCTGGGGAGCAGCCTGCAGAGTATAATCACATGGTTTTGCCCCTCGTGGGAACCAAGTCGTTACAGTATGTATTTGTAATATTTATGTATATTGTATGCATTAGTTGGTCATTACTATTTACTTGCATGTCGCATGTTGTTTAATAACCATTCTTTACTCTGTGGAGATTTGAAGAAGTTCAACTGAATTGATTGTTATATGGTTTCATAAAGTTTTTAGCAAGCATGCCATCTATAAAGTTCCCAGCAGCACCAGAGTCAAGCAGAGGTGCAACAATAATCCAACCTCTACCATGACACCTTATTATAATCTGTTTATTGTCTGCATGCTACAGAAGTCTATCCAACTTTATATTCTGCATAATATTTTTAACATGTCAACATTATCATACAGTAGATGGGAAAATATGGGGAAACTCTTTTTTTCTTTCTTTCATTTATTTATTTATATTAGATAGGCAATGTTGGCAAGATGTCTGTATAGATCTGTTTACAGATTACAGATGATTTTAAAAGCACAATGTTTATTACAATGCATTGATGGGTAAGACCACTTCCATAAATTTATAATAAATGTCTCCAAATGAGAAACTTTACAATTTGTTTATTAGTCTTAGACATTGTGGAGTATCCACTGGGCTAGTCTGTATGTATGACCTATTACATACTGATTAATGACATATATACTATCAATATTAAGGCAAAACCTACTGTCTGAGCCATGTGGTTATAGAAAGATAACAGAGTAATCAAGTTAAAGAATTAATTTGCCCTGTGGTTAAAAACATTATAATGCACATATTATCTGTTATTTTATTTTAGATCAAAATAATAATTATGATTATCATCATGGAAAGTGCAAATAGACTTCAAGACATAATTATACATACACACAGACACATAACAGTACAGTACATACATGCTATACATGTATGTACATGTATAAAATTAATTTACATATAATAAAATTTTTATTGTACACTTCATTATAAACAAAAACAAAATGGATAATGTATGGAATAGTTGTTCTGAAACAAGTGAGCAGTGAGTGTATAGACACACTTAATTGTCTGCATTCAATATACACAGTCACTTCCTCCCATTACCTGAAGATCACTTTCCTTCCTGTTATCCTTTCATTTCAGTATGCCACCAAACAACACACCTTTCTTTCAGCTAATCAGCATTTGGCACTCTTTCCTGTTCTGTGCTTATTTGCTACAACCTTTTATCCAGAGCAGGTTGCAGCACCATCTTGTGGAAGTTGTATACAAAATATTGCTCTGGAGGCCTTGGTCTTCTGGTATTACTATTATTTGTTGTATTCATACAGTCCTGTTAACAGTATTTAGCAGTATGTTGTTTGCCACAATGCAGATAGTTTGGTTTTGTTCTAATTAATATCTAATTCAATCTAGTACTTTCAGTGAGTAAAGTCATAACTTAATATGGAATAGTAATGTAATAACATGGGGTGTTTATTTATCTAGTAAATCTCTTCCCATTTCTGGTTTTTGAACATGTGACCATGACACCCTTATGTGCTTAGCATTCTATGTGCTTGGCATTCTCTGCTGTTATAAAAAACTCCAATCTTCTGGTAAGATTTTCCACTAGATTTTTAAGTGGTGCTGTGGAGATTTGTCCATTCACTCACAAGAGCATTAGTGAGGTCAAGCTCTGTGAATGCCATTCAAATATGTCCTTTTCCTTGTTTTGTACACATGGGCATTATCAGGCTTTAACAGGTTTGAGACCCTGAATTCCAGTGAAGGACAATTGTAATCCTAAAGCATAAAAATAATTAAATGTGATTGTATGCACCAAATTTGTGGCAACAGTTTGGGTTTGGTGCACATACAAATGTGATGGCTGCATGGGCAAAAAGTGTAGAAAAAAAAAATTAATGAAAGCATGGAAAGCCCAGTGATAATGCAGACCATTTACTGCAAGCTCTTGCTTATGAAATGTACCTTGAAGAAATACTGAAAACAACAACATTGAATACAATAACATTTACTTCAAGCTACTGTTTTTTTGTTGTTGTTTTTGTTGTATCTTACAAATAAATAATAAATAACTTAAATAATTATACAACCTATATAATATTTTGTCAGGCTTCAAAATATACAATTTAACAGGAGTCTTGTCAATAACCAGTTGACAAAACTACCATATCACAAGGCTTGTCCAAGTTTTACCATGTCTGATATGGAGCTTGTTCATATCAGCTGTCTTTGTGGGACCAAACCTTGGGACCAAACTGTCCTTAAAGATAAAATACCCTTACCAAAATTAGGTAAAGTACATTATAGAGTATTCTATATTCTGTGACAGGTCTGACACACAGAGCTAACACACGGAAACCGGAGGTCACAAACACAAAAGGAACACAAAAGGAACAGTTTTATTATGAACAGCCTTATACAAGTTCAAAGGTATGCAATCTTAAAGAAGTTACACTCGTTAGAAGCACTGTGGTTTCAGTGGCACCTAGGAGAATGGCCCAGATCCATGGGTCGAAGCTCATTAGGCGCAGAGTTCTCTGGGTCGTGGCGAGGTGGGCAGAGCAGGTGAGATGAACAGCACAGAGCAGGCGGCGCAAGGCAGGCAGAGACAGTGGGGCGCAGGTGAAAGCACGAGGCTGGAAGCTTCCTTCTTGGTGTAGTAGGCTTGGAGAATGTGCAGTCTGTGAAGACAAGAGACATGGCCTTCATGAGTGAGGCAATCATGAGATTGTCCTCCAGTCCAGGTACATTTGTTGGCCCTGTCCCCTTCCCACACACACAGCTCCTGCAGGAGGGGCGACGTAGGTTGTGTTCAGGTGCAAGAGGGGTGACGTAGGTTACGCTTGTAAGAGGTTTAAGTGAAAAGCACATTTTAATGTGTGAGTACTGGCTGTTAACCCACTGTCACAGCACCCCTTCTCCAGCTTTAAGCTTGCACCTGCCGGTGAGACCAGAGCGTGTCATCTTGACAGTGCATCTGCATTTCCTATTGACATACAGGATGCGGTGTTCTTCACCATCAAACTCCTGAGACAGGACCACTGTCTGGTATTGGAGTCTGAGTCTGGTCTCGAACACGTCCGTGTAGACCAGAAAATAGGCGGTCAAAGTCAGGGTTTGGGAGGATGAGGGAAATGGTGAGGTGGATCTTGAGTTGATGGAATGCCATGTCATCATTCTGCCTCCAGCACACCTTCTCCGGAAGGCCCTTTTTCAAGAGATCTGAGAGGGGTGTTGCCAAACTGGAGAAACCAGGGATAAAATGGTGGTAATAATCTGCTAGACCCAAAAAGGCACGTACCTGTTTTTTTGTCGTGGGTCGCGGGCAGGATTGGACTGCCTCCACTTTCTGCATGCATGCCCTTTTGCTGATTCATCCATGTACGATGGATGCTGACAAGGTCTGTTCCAATTCTCTTGAACACTGATTATGGGCCCAATTAGCATGGTAGGGGTAGGTTTCACTGGAGCAGTTTTTGGGAGTGCTGGAAGAAGTTACCTCCACGCTGAGCTTCTGCCAATGAAACGATTTCAGATTTTCTCTGTTTCTCTGATGCCTAGGTGTCCACCAAGTGGCGTGGAATGTACACTTTGGAGTCAAGCACCCAGGGTTTTGAATTTAATGAGGGCAACTACAGAAAGCCAGTGTAGGGTGGCTTCTTGTAGAATGGGAGTAAGGTGGTGTGGGAGAACTTAGGAAGGTTGGAGACATGCAACTGCATCCTGGATTGGCTGCAGAGGACAAATGGTGTATCTGCCAGGAGTGAGTTGCAGTAGTCCAGTCTTTAAATAACAAGGGACTAAACAAGCACCTGATTAGCCTGTGAAGAAACAAATGGGTGAATTCTTCTGATGTTGTAAAAAAAAAAATCAACAAAAGCGAGTAAAGTTCGCAATGTGTGGTGAAAATGACAGTTGATTGTCCAAAGTTACCCCAAGATTGCAGACAGTGACTGAAGGAATGATCCGATTGTTGTCCAGGGAGATCACAAGGTCTTGACAGAAGAATAAATTACCAGGGATGAACAGCAGTTTTTTTTATATATTAATGAAGTTTGATTTTACATTTTTCATCCTGATTGTATTCCTTCCCATCATTACTTTGTGATACTTTAATTTCTTAAATAACCTCACTTCTAATTTAACAACACATTCAGCTACAACATTTATTAAAAATGCAAATGCTGTGTGATGGATGCTTTTAGTTTCAGATACAGTATATTATATACTTCAAGTTTAGTAACTGAACAAAATAACTTTGAGTTTTTACTGACATCTTAATGGTATTTTATCCACTGCAGTGAATGCAATAAACAATATACATATTTTTATGCAGACTGAATCACAGTCATGGTCAATGGCAAAAGGTCAGTACACAGACAAGATGAACAAACAGTAAATCCATAATCAAGGTCAAAATATGCAACCTGGTCAATATCTGTGAGTCTATAATAAAGATAAGGGCAAGGGAAAAATACTATAAATGAACACTGGGCATAGAACAAAGATGCATAAAAACAACAAGCCTAAGATATACAATAAATACAGGATTTTACTAGGATGCAGTACATGTACAAGGTCAAACTGTATATAATAATACTGTGGCACTAAAGAACAAAAGAAAACTAGGGACAAATGAGGAATGCTAGAGGTTTGTTAAATCGCAGTATGGAACTATGTCTAAGTGAGTAGGTAAGTACAGTAAGTAATATTAAGTTGTCTCACTGAATGTGAGAGCATTAAATGTAGCTGTAAATAATGAATAATCACACAGCTTGTAAGATGAGAACCAACATACAGCTTACACAATGCCACAGAACAGCCAAAAACCCAATTTGGGATATTGCCCCAAGCCTGGAAAATGTTGGATGGCTTGGGTCATACAGTATACCTAATAATATCCATTTCACATACAGAAATCTGACATAATGTCACGTAATGTTAGGTGTTGGACTGTGGGCTGAGGTGAGGCAAGGCATAGACGCAGAGGGGGATGTGTAAATAAAGTCTTTTAATAATAAACAAACCAAACAAAACATGAACATATCAAGACAAAACAAAACCCACTTAACAGAACTGAAATTAATGCTCGACACAGTTTCCCAGAACAACCAGCTATGTATAACGTGACTAATGAGCTACCTCGTTCAGGTGAGCACCTGCATCACCTGACCGAGGTGCCTTCTGGGAAACTGAGTCTACCAACAAAAACTACAACACAAACAGTGCCCTCTAGTGGGCAACACTCACAGTACCCCCCCCCTTAAAAACGCTCCTTAGGATCGCTGGTGTAGGCCGGGCGTTGGAGGCAGCGCTGTGTCGCTCTTGCCGGTAGAGCGGCGCATGCAGCACTGAGTCGCCCTCCAAGTCGGGCGGCCGATGCAGCTCTGTGATGTCCTCACGCCGGGCGGCCGATGCAGTACTGTTCCTCCTTCGACACCAGGTGGCGACGGAAGCACGCTCTTGTTCCGCCCTCGAAGTCAGGCGGTGATGGTTCGCAGTCACGAAGCTGAAGAGCGTGGTGAGGGTTTTCCCTGGCGGGGTCCTGGCTGGGTTCTGGGGACCCGGAGCCTCCACTGAGGCTCGCCAGGGACCCGGAGCCTCCACTGAGGCACGCCGAAGATCCGGAGCCTCCACTGAGGCTCGCCGAAGATCCGGAGCCTCCAGTTCAGTCCCCTGTTTTGACGTGGGGCAAGCTGATCATTCCTTGTGAGCTTGCCCCGGCGTTATGGTCCCAGCCCTCCCCCCAAAATTTTCTCCTGGGGGGGCCCCTCTGCTATGCCTTTGGTAAGGTCGAGCATTCTGTCACGTAATGTTAGGTGTTGGACTGTGGGCTGAAGTGAGGCAAGGCATAGACGCAGAGGGAGATGTGTAAATAAAGTCTTTTAATAATAAACAAACCAACAAAAACTACAACACAAACAGTGCCCTCTAGTGGGCAACCCTCACACATAACCCAACCCACTGCCCCAAAGCATACTCTTTACAGGGCCCAGCAGGCAAAGAGCCCATGGCTGACAAACTCCTCAGATCCCAATCAAATTAGCATCTATGGAAGGATGTATTTGACATCAGAATGTGGCATATTCAGTGATAACTTTTCCAGGCTTCTGTTTGGCCAACATGGCTTTACAGTTAAGGTTATGTCTCTACCTGTTGCTTTGACAGCATCTTTTTACATTTTCTCGTGGACGAAAATGATAAAATCCTTTTTTTTTTTTTTTTACATACCATGTATGTGCAGTAGAAGCGTTATATTTATCTTATTTAACTGAGCTCCACAACTTGGGAGTAGGGGCCATATTCAAGGGCACAGAAGGGGTAGCATGGCAATGGTTGGTAAGTTGGTAATCAAACTTTATAAAACAAATAAATACTCATTTGAAATTGTGCATTCTAGTTTTGAAATGAGAAGTTATAATTCTATTTTTAATAAAAACAGCACCCCAAATTCTTTGATAAAGCAAAAATGTGCCTCTAAACATTTGTCACATACAGTAAATGCACCTTTAAAAAAATAACTAAGACCTATCAAAGTACAGCACAAGAAAACCACACAGTTCCATGTTGTTATTGTCAATATAAAACAGTTTATTCTTTCATCAAATAAATAATAATGCATTTCACAGGAGATACATGAAATGCAGTGACTTGAATTCGCACTTGATGGCAGTATATCCCCAAGCTTATTTTAGATAAACATTCAACGATACTGTATATTCACTTTCTATACCGGTCATTTTTGTAGGGTCATTTTGGAGAATCACTACAGCAAATCCCTGCGAGTACAGAGCACATGTGTCAACACATAACAGGGTACAGGTACTCTCTCTCTTTCTCTCTCTCTCTCTCTCTCACACACACACCACAAACACCAATCAGATTACAACACAGGTGAGAAAGAGTAGCAAACGAGGCTCTCCAAGCAGGGAATTCAGGCATCCCAAGTACACAGATTGGAGGCAAGTTTCACACCCTTAACCCTGGAGATGTGAGGTAACTGCGAACATAAGCTACCATGATGTCTTTAAACAATGATTATGAATTAAAATAAATAATATGATTTATGTTTATGTTATGTATTTCTTTTTTTAACTTACTTGGTGCTTAATGGCTTTTGACGTGAAGACCTTTTGTACATTGTGAGCCCTGTGACAGCAGTAAAACTTTAGGATCTGTCAATCACTCATTAAAATGTAAATTAGGAACAATGTCATGCCATCATGCCTCAGGTCCAGATGTTTAACTGTCAGGAGGCATGGTGCAACAAACACTACTTTTGACAATGAAATGTGTTCACAGTGCATCTGAAATTAATATGCAAGATGTCAGATCTACATGACAAAAGCAGCCATGTGTATAATACACATTTTTAATAGGCAGCATGCTTCTTAAACCTGCTGCTTGTTCTTCTTTAACCTCTCAATTTTGTCCACTAATCCAATTATAGGCAAAGCTGAGTAGTGTTAGTAATGTGAGCATGAAAGCATATAAACAGTAATCATAAAAAAAATAAACTGTCTATTAATAGTTATGTCTATTAGTAGTTTGTTTAGTTTGTCATGATATCTTTTGGTTTTTCTAATTTTGGTCAAGATTTAGAGGCAAAGAAACATAGACAAACAAATAAACATAAGTATATAAATAGTCTTGCATACAAATGTTCAACCTTGTTTTTTTAGTATTTCAGCCCAGGTCTGAAATGGACTTCACTGGGAATATATGTCACAGGTCTCCATAAAATATCTTATATTGTTTAAGTGAGAGGGGAAAAAATCGTAAAAGGTATTTATGAATAGGGCATTATTTACAAATCCCCCATGATCTTTGGAATATGTCCATGTATAAAAATTCTGAGCAAGCACAGCTGGTCTACATTTTTTATCATAATGCTGAGTAGAACTGATCTAAGTGTCCTTGAAATCAAGTTAATTATTGGTGAATTGACAGCAAGTGCTTCATTCATAAAGCCTGCTCAAAGGTGATAATACTTTCTTGTTTCAACAGTAAGTAAAGTGACTTCTCCAGTTTGATCTATGGAAAAGTCATCAATAATCAGAGCTGGACATTTTCTTTGAAAGCACACAGTAAATGCTTTTGCATTAGTGAGATATGTAAGGGAAACAAAAAATAGAAAAAGAGCAGGTCACTTTTTTTCTTTCCAGGTCACTTACAGTCTTTCAGAATTTGAACACAATTTAGTATAATCAGATAGTCAGCTGATGTAATTTTCTGGGCACATACTGTTGCTGAACCTATGGAAGCAACCCAAGATCATAATACTGCCCACCAAAGGCTTGTATGGTAGCCACTAGTATGATGGGTGCATCACTAAATCTACCTGTTGCCAACACATTGCAACAGGCTAAATCTAATCCCCTTACCATGCACTGCATTGCAATGCACATAGACCCAGCAGTGGCAACATTCCTGGCACCTGAAGTCAGTAGTCCATGTGCTTGTTTCTTCTCCATGTACCTTGTGATTTCACCCTCCTCAGCACAGCCTCTCCTGCAGAAACAGAATGGAGGGTACATCAGACAGATACTGACTCCAGCCACACCCCAGTTGTGATCCGGTTCCCATGCCAGCAGGAATCGCAGTGTCTGTGGAACCATCATGTCATCATTATCAGTCTGTATTTTCTACACACACACACACACACACACACACACACACACAGTGGAACCTTGGATTGCGAGTACCTTTTAAATAAACTTAAACTTGTTAAACTTGATATACGAGTACTGTAGTACAGTACATATACACAGTACAAGCATCACGTGATCACAACTGAGCCAATAGTTCCTTGAAGGGGAACTTCGAGCCACGTCACAAAGTGACAGCTATGGGGATTGCTTCCAGAAATCGCGTCTTGAAGACATATCTAATCAACTTCACATTTAC
>JAQMYJ010000006.1:16819180-16833386 GCA_030014305.1 Clarias laeviceps | reverse complement strand
CATTTTAGAATAAGGCTGTGACATAACAAAATGTAGAAAAAGTGATGCGCTGTGAATACTTTCCGGATGCACTGTATTTTAAAAAGTAACGTCCCCCAACACTGATAGTTAGTGACTGGTACTTAGACACTGATACTGTATATATCATCCAAGATGACAAGTTTGATTTAATCATGAAAATATGTTGACAATGCAAGAACTGCAGTTAATTGAAGCAGTCACTGCTCCCCTGGCGGGGCTATACAGAAATGCAACCACCTTATTAGAACAGCGGGTTGATGTTAGAGGATGTTAATGGGGCGGGGCTTCGTTCACTGCATCATCGCATCTTCCGGCCCTTCACAAGAAGCGCCGGAGCGTGCTTGAGAAGTGGACGGTAAAGGCTCATGATCCGACGAGAGAGCGAGAGAAAAGGGAAGATTCCGTCTCATGCACTTCTGCCAAATCTGCACGTGAACCCCCGGAATGTGCCGCGGCTCGCAGTTTCGTTTTAAAGAAGGCGAGCCGAGCAAGAAGGAGTTTAATAGGGAGGAGATCGCAATGCTCACATACTCCCTCAAGCCAGAGGATAGCGTGCTCTTCCCCCAAACACTCAAAACAGAAAGCGCGGAGATCGCCCTCAGCGAGATATCTTTTACACGGAGGCACGGCTCTCGCGTCTAACTCTGCCATCTTTCTGGTGAATAATTAGTCACTTTCTATTTTCGCATTCTTTTTTTCTTTGAAAAAATGCTTGCACACATGCACACACACAATGCGGTCCTTGAAGACAAAAAGACCTGAGGATGTTTCCGGTTCATGCCTATTTATAACCTCCAGGTGCACCTAATCAAATGATGTCACCTGACCGAGGTTATATATGCCAAAATTTTTGGCGTGTTTGACACACATGCTTCAACTAACGGTCGCGCAAAGAGCGTTCCCATAGCGTTTTCACGCAGCATTGAGTGTAGCTTTTGAAAGGGACGATATATCCAATATCATCCTTTGACCTACACAGCTATAGTTAAAAAAGTAGAAAGTCAGGCAAGAGTGTTGCTCTTAACATGTTTTTCAGAAATATCAATAATATTAGGCAAATCATGATAGTTAACTACAGTGAAACCTTGGATTATGAGTAACGCGATTTGCGAGTGTTCTGCAAGACGAGCAAAGATTTTTAATAAACTTTGACTTGGAAAACGAACAAGTCTTGGTTTACGAGTACCAAGTATCATGTAACACGCATGCACTGCTTGTTTTGATGCCAAGCATCACGTGATCACAACTGAGCCAATGTTTTTTCTCTCTCTTGCGCTGCGCAATTGTGGGTAATTGTCTCCCCTGCTGGGTCTTAGTGCGCATCTCTTACTGGTATAAGCAACATCCGTGCACGCGTGTACTGTTTACTATAACACTGTGACCACGTGTGTGCGTGTAACATTTTATTTTGTGTCTGTATGCGTGTGTACAGCGTGCGTGTAAAGCAGAAGCAAGTCTCATTAAAGAGGTTAAAGATCCATTTTCTCTCTCTGTATCAGCCTGCTCTTTGTGTCTGTGTGCGCGCACGTCATTGAACACCATGCCCCCCCCAACACACACACACACACACACATAGACCCCTCCTACTTTCGCCTTCACAGACACACACACACTCTTTCTCTCTGCTTTAAACAGAAACACTGCTCTGTCACGATTCTTTTCAAAGGTAAAGTTCAGGTTAATTTGTTTTATTTTTACTTTACAGCAGTGATTCCATTAGTGTGTCACTCAATCGAGATTTCTTGTTTATTTTTCAGATAAAGCAGTGTTTCCGTTGTGTGCGCACGTGTGTGTGAAAAGAGTGAGGAAGGGTAACTGTGTAAGTCGAGAAGGGGGAGAGGGGAGGGGCTCTTTACCTTTAGCTTCACACACACACAAACATACACAGCGCCTGAGCGCACAAACGTTAACACTTATCTGTCGGGATTTATTTTTACTTTTTTTTAAAGGTAAACTGCAGTTTAATTTGTTTTTTTTTTTACTTTATATTTTGCGCGGAAGGCCCGGGTTCGATTCCCAGCCAGTGCCCAAACCCCAGCCACTGGGGTCCCTAGCCCGGATAAAATGGGAGGGTTGCGTCAGGAAGGGCATCTGGCGTAAAACCTGTGCCAAGTTGTAGTGCGGACTGGATATTCCGCTGTGGCGACCCCTTGTCGGGGAGCAGCCGAAAGACCCACAACACATTTTGTGTTAATTATTTTAATGTATTTATTTTTTGGGGCTGTGGTACGAATAATTTGAGTTTCCATTATTTCTTATGGGGAAATACTATTTGGTTTATGGGTGTTTTGAAATATGAGCCTGCTTCCAGAACAAATTATGCTCGTAATCCAAGGTTCCACTGTACCTTGTTCTTTTCTTTTCCTGTTTTTAATGCTGGCTTACAAACCAAGAGAGTGCATACTGCCACCTGCTGTATTGGACAGTGTAAATGTGCAAGTGCGCCAGAAAACGGAGAACAAAAAAACTATGCGAATGCTGGCCAGCAGGGAAGTGGTGAAGGGTAGCATTTGTTTCTGGGCATTTTACAAATCAATCATATTAATGTGAAAACGCCCTCAGACAATAACAATATGAGTCTGTCAATGAATACAATATATAGAATATAGTTTTGCCTATTTGTCTTAAGAACTTATTCCTTGTGATGGTGATTCAAATTGTAGCTAATTCAGTAAAATTATATATAGCCTTATACTTTCTGAGATTTTCAAAACTACTGTACCTGACAAAAACCTAAAAGATTCCTTTGCAAGTCTAAGCAACACCATCTGTAGACCAAGTAAAACCTCACATTCCTAATAATAGCAGCTGTTACCATAGCAGTAATGCCAGCCATCAATAGACCACTGGTAATCAAATAAGAAAACTGATTTGAATTGAAAATCTATTCAATCAAGATAGTCATTCTAAGTTTTAATTACACTTTAATACCATTAGCCATCAATCTGGTGGCAAGTTGATACTGGCTGAATAGAAATTAGGGTAGACCCACGCTCTCAGGAAAAAAAATAAGTTCAAGGATTCTGTAGGACAGAGTTATATATAAAAAAATAAAATTTTTTTTTTTTACTTATATAGGTTTTTGCAGTTCGGAAAATGTAACATTTTCCTCTACAAGGCCAGTTATTGTATTGCCTTTTACATCTACACTGTATAAAAATACTGTACTGTATATAAGTATGCATAATTTATAAACTGACAGATATAAAACAGGTAAGTCAACTTCTTTGATTTTTAAAACAATTATGGCAAATATTTTATTTTAAAAACACTTGTTGGCAATATGCAACCTTTGCTTACATTGCAAAATGTCATATATTGAACAGAACGCTTTTATTATAATGAAACAGATGTGGATTTCAGTAGATTTGCGCATATAATACAAACATTTTAATAATTTAATGAATGAAAAAGAAACAGACACAAGTAACGAAAAATAAAAAATATATTCAATTGCATCATTTGCTGCTTTCTGTGATATAGGATGTTTAAAAAAAAATTTAGGGGAGGGGGTTGCTCATATTTTATGTAGTATAGTGTACATGTGATACAGCTTACCTAATAAGCAGACATCCAATGTTTATTAAACACATAGAGGTTTAAAACTAACAGTAATTGACTTAAATCTGAATTCACTACGAATGCTAGCAGAACCTAAATAACTTTCTTAATACTGCCACGGTTAACATACATACACATATACACATGTGTGCTGTGATTAAAACACATATTTGAATAATTGTAATTTAATTGGTTAATTTTTTACTTTAAAGTCTGTACTCCATAGTAATGAACAGTGTTAAATAAGATTTATTGAATGTCAATCTTATGAAATTTATTCATAATATATATAAAAACCAAAAAATATATATTTTCACAGTGTTATTTATGCAGTAGATTTCCTTAATAAATCTCTATGGCATGCACACTTCCAGTTGGATGGCACAAGATGCTAGAAATTGTTGAGTGAGAATATGATACTTCAGTAACCTTTCAGATGATTGATGTATGTCAGGGTACACTTCCTCTTCAGGACAGGTCCTCTTCCTAAAGGTTACAGCTCACGATCCCACTCGTTTCTGAAAATAGAGTAGTATAAGAAAGAAGACACTAGCCTGGGTTCAAACATTCTGCCATTGAACTCTGCATCCAAACCTCCTGTAACTTTGGCTCCAATCACTGTCAACTTGATGCAGTGAGACAGCTCGAGTGACAACAATCTGTATGTGAGTATCCATACCCATTTTTAAAACAGCAAGGTTCTGGCACTTTAGTAGAGTTAAAGTAGGTCAACATTAATGAGGGTCTACATTCTACTTTAGAGTGTGGGTGTACATATTTCCACCAAGAAAAAGTTAAACTGATTTCAATTAAATTGCCAGAAGAAATAGTACAAATGTAACATTAACCTTGGTAGCTTTTCAAACTTAGTAATCTGATCTCATAAGCAATTTAATCATGGGCATGATAGTCGGATTTTTCTTTGACCTCACATAAATAAAGTTATCAGAAAAGGTAGAAATGAATTTGAAAGAAAAGATGATAACTGTTACACTGCCCAATATAACATGGATTGGGCTACAATGATAAGAGAAGGAATACAAAAGCTACATGTAGAGTGCAACACAATACATGAATGAAATGCTAGTTCTTATAAACATAAATGTGAATTAGGTAAAGTTAACTTTACTTTAGTGCCATATCCATACATGAACCATATTAATAAAATAACACCAAATGCCTAACATGTGAAAATAAATAAAAAATGTGAGAAAATCACTCAATCAATCACCGTTTATACTGTATACAGGGTCATACTGTATACAGCTTATCCCAGAAGACTTGACATTGAGATGGGGTGTCAATCCATTGCAGGGCACACACACTCCCACACTCTACAGGCAATTTGGGATCACCAATTTGCCTAATCTGCTTGTCTTTGGACTGTGGAAGGAAACCGGAGTACCCAGAGAAAACCCACCAAGTTTTCACTCTGAGGCGGGAATTGAACCTGGGCAGGAATCAAACGCCGACCCTGGAGGTGGAAGGTGACAGTGCTAACCACTAATCCACCGTGCCAAAAATTAAAATATATGCTCTATATGAGAACTGCATGTGGGCCAAGCTGTGTGAATCATGTCTAAAAACCTCATGCAACCCCTACATTTACATGTACCTGTAGGCATTTGCAGACACATATTCAGAGCGACTTACAAAAGTGCTTTTATCCAAATAATGACTTCGGTCATTATATAGCTGTAAAGTTTGTTTTACCTTTCTGTATATCATTTTGAATGATAAATAATTAAAAAAAGAGTAGAAGGTGCACTCAATCAACCCTGGTTCAGTACCATGCTTGTTGTTGTTATTTTATGATTAATGCATATTTAGAGTCCATACATAGTCATACCCTTTATAAAGAAGGAAAAAAAAAAACACAATTCCTACAAAATACACCAATACACAGTAAACATTATTTACAGTTAACATTTACCGTTCATTTTGGGCCATGTCCAAGTGCACCAGCATGAATGAGTAGCAGTCCTCATGTGGCAGAGTGCCTGAGCCAATTAAAATATCCCATGGTGACCACAGTGCACACCAGTGCCTCTCCACAGGGAACACTGAACAAGTGATGATGAGAGGAAAGGAGGGTGGGAACAAAGCACAGTGTGTGTAAGGGGGTTGCTGCTTTGTCTCTTTAATCTGTCTGATGAAGATCCTTCACTCTGGGGACCTGACACAGGTTACACCCATAGTAATCACTCACACTACAGACGCTAGTGCAGCACAGCACAGTGCTCCTCATCTCCCACCCTGTCTCTAAGACTGGCTCCCTCTCTTTTGCTTTACCACTCTCTTTTTCATAGCGTTCCAAAAGTGCAGAGACATCCAATCTCTCTCTCGCTCTCTCTCGCTCTCACACACACACACACACATACACCCCACCCTCCTTGCTTTTTCCTTCTTCATCTGCCGTTTCCTTTTTTTCCCTCAGCAGCGGTATGCGTCTCACTTCCCGATTATGTGCAGTGAGCGATGTGCGTACAAGTCAGGCAGCGAGTAGTGTAAACAGAGTAGATGAGAGCTAAAAGGACTCAAAGAGGAGGGAAAAGAGGAAGGTGAAGAGAAAACCTGAGTGGTTTGATGAGGACAGATGCAAGCTAGAGTTTGCGAAGCGCTTGGATTTTACCCATGTGAAGTGTCCACATCGTATTTCCAGCTGGCAAAGGACACAATTAAGGTACGTCAATCTTTTTATTTGCGCACTCTCGGTCTCTATCTCTCTCTCTCTCACTCTCTCTGTATTTGCTGATGTTATCTTTTTTTTAGTAGAGCAATAATGAATTAATGAACAGACATGGAGTGCAGAATAGAGCCAAAAGGGAAATAAAAATACATGACAAAAAAGAAACTCTTAAAAAACCTTGTGATTGAATCTGATTACCCATCTCCAGTTACCCATACCCAAGTTTAACCTCCAAAAAGGGAGATGAACTTCGTTTTTTTTTTTTTTACACTTCTACATCTGAAAAGCCTGGGGCACTTACATCAGTACATTTATTTTCACTAGTAGAAGATAATGAGAGTGTGCAGGTGTGCATGTGCACTCCTATAGTGCAATGGGCACAGAGTTACAAGAGGTAATTTTGCTGATGTATGGTTGTTTTGTTGGCTTGACATTAAAGGATGAGATAAAAGTGCACTCCATACAGCACAGACTTAAGTCACAGGGCTCTGATTACTACTCAACCCCATGTACAGTTTCAGTAAGTATGTATAGTGTGCACGTGGCATACGAGATTTACCATTCCCTTTTCACATTGCACTCAAGTACACATTAGATATTTACACATAAAAGCATTGTTGGTCTCTAAAAAAGAGACCAACAATGAATACTGGTGAGGGGGACTTTGGTTACCATCAGGGGAGCTTTTTAAGTGATTCCGGAAAAGGGGAAAATTTATGACGGTCCTGGGAACCACAAGTGGATGATTCATGTGAGAGTGTGTACAGATTATAATAGTTTCTCAATGGAGATGAGTCAATCATTTCAAATGTAATAATGAACATTTATGCCCATAGTGCTGTATTTAGCAAGAGAATGTTCTGTAAAGGTTTCTCTAAAAGTCTCCATTCAGTGTAGAGTATGCTCAGTTGAATTAAATTGACAAAATTATGAGTTGGTAAAGTCATGAAAACTGTCATTGCACAAAAATACTTATGGAGCCAGCTGTTAGTATTTTGATTATAAATAATTTCTCTTTTACAACTTTACAGTATTAACTCATACAATGCTAAGCGTATTAAAATATATATACATGTTTAACATATTCTGATTAAATATCAAATACAGTAGCATGAGCACACACTATGCTCCTTAGAATTTCAGCAGCACATTTTATTTACAAATTTATGAGAGGCAGTCATAAAATTATTATTGCTGCTAAGAAAAAATAATATAATGAAAACAATTGAAACTAACAGGTGTTAAATGTTCATGAATGTACTTATTTCCTGAGACATAATTTGGGCAAATATTTTATTCATATGATAATACAAATTTTATGACCCCCCATCATATAGTACCGAGGTTAAAATATCCACAAAAAAATTTAATCTGAAAATTTGAAGAGCATTTCAAAATACAGTATGTGGTAGATTCATGTGTCTCAGAGAAAGTGCATGTTTACTCTCACCCATCTTGGTAAGTAACTGTAATGTGATAGGGGAGAGTTAGTGGATGCAACTTTGGCAAATGTCCAACCTGGAATGGAATTAGTATATACAAATTAGTGTAGCATTGTTTAGATTAGACACTTTGTGTTATGATAAAGGGATCAAACCAACTACTGTGAGGTGAGAATATCTTTTACTGCCACACATACAATGAGACAGTGCATTGGATCATACATTTTGTTCCCCTGTGTATTATGAGGCAGATGCTACTGAGCCTGATAAACCATTCAAAAGAGGTATAGAGAGACAGACTGAGAATTCATAACATAATGCTTTTTAAAGCTGCCAGAAGGTGTAAAAAAACATCTTTAGGTCAGAGACAATACTACATCACTGTCGGATGTTGACAGCATGTTTTGAATTTAAAACACATGCCTGCAGATTGATGGTAAATACATTTTAACCTGTAGACACAAACCTTCATTACAGTATATCACCATATAGGAAGTTGACACAGGATGCATGTTCGATAAATGTCACTTTCCTAGGTAAAAACATAAGAAGGTAAGAATAGAAACCCATCATGTTCATAAGTTAGTACCCCCTCTTTTAATTCATTTTATTTTGTGTGTAAAAACATAAGAATCATCTGCTCACAGTGAGTCTTAGTATTACACAAATACAACCTCATATAACTTTTTCACTGTGCCATAATTTATTTAACAAAAATGAAACAAACAAACAAACAAAAAAGAAACAGTGGACAATACTAATACTAACAAGGTTACCTCTTACTGCTTCCACAGAATTTAAAAGTTAAGTTGCAGCCAGGCACTTCTAATCATCCGCAGGTGTGCAGACCTCAATAAAAGCAGAAGTTTCGGCAGGTTTCTGGTCAGAACCATTCAGGTGTGTGTTAACACAACGCCAAGAGAGAAAGACGTAAACAATGGTCTTAGAGAAGCAATTATTGCTTGGAGCATGGAGGTGGAGTGGTTGATTTGGGATTGTTTTGCAGCCACAGGACCTGGGCACCTTGCAGATAAATAATGGTCCATGAACTCCTCTTTACACCAGAGTATTTTAGAGGCAAATGTGAGGCCATGTGAGCTAACTTGGTCCAAATGCAACAGGGAAATGCTCTGGAAAATCTATAGTAAATCTACATTAGAATGGCTAAAAATGCCTTTTGTAATGCCTTGTCAAAGTCCAGAACTCAAACCAAATTGAAATGATGTGGCGGGACCTAAAGACAGCTGTGCATATGCGAATTCCCAAAAACCCAATGAACTGAAGCAATATTGTAAAGAACAATAAGCTAAAATTGCTCCACAATGATGTGAGAGACTGATAAAATTGACGTAAATTAAAACAAATGATTACTTCAAGTTATTGCAGCTAAATGTGGCTTCATTTTTTTGTTAAATAAATAATAGCACAGTAAAAAAAAAGTTATGTTGTTCATCTGAGGTTGTATTTGCCTAATACTAAAACCTGCTATGATCAGATTATTTTTACTATGTTTTTACAAAAAAAAAAAAAAAAAAAACATATTGAATTAAACAAGGGGGTGCTAACTTTTGACCATAACTGTATATCTTAAACAAAAAGAGAATAAGTATTGGTGCTGGGTTTGATGTAGTTTGTAATTTCCTAAGAAAAGTATAAATAGCACACATGCCACCCTTTTGAAATTGTATATGAGTTTTGGAAAGTTAATTGGTTATAAATATTTTAGTTCTGAGCCTCCGAGTGGCGCAGTGGTAAAGCACTCGGCCTATCATCCGGAGATCGCTGGTTTGATTCCCGGGTGATGCTGTAACCTCTCGCAGACGGAGGTCTAGAGAAAGCTGATTGTCTGAGCCCTCTCAGAGGGGAGGGATGAGACAGCTTAGTGCTCCCACATTAATCTTAATCTTAACTACAGTCAATCAGGGGCGTCTGTGAGCTCACGCAAGCGGAAGGAGCGGATAACGCTGTCCTCCGTGTGTGTTACGCCGCCCCCAACGGCCCTCCCGACTGAGTGGTAGTAGTAGCCTTAATGTGGGAGGAATTAGGGAGAAAATCGGGGAAACACCCCCCCCTCCAAAAAAAAATAAAAATAAATAAATAAATATTTTAGTTCTACAGAGAACTCCAAATGTAAGTACTTTTGTATTTAAGCTGTTAATGTTGCACAGTAAACTGAATGTGTGGCAGAATTAAGTGTCTACAATTAAGTGTCTCCCCTACAATGTAAATCTGTTATTGTAACAGATCATTTTACCTTGTGTATACATTAGCTGTGAAAGGCTATGTTAGTAGGTTATTGTTATATCTTTTTAATAGCCATCAGACTGTGTATATAGTCAAATCAGACATTAGCAAGGATTCAAAAATAAACAAGCAAGCATGACTAATTTGGAAAATCAAAAGGTGTAATTTTTTACATACTTAATATTACTTATACCCTTTTGACCTCAATACCATTTTGTTACTATTGTTAGTAGAAACACTACAAGTCAATAAATGTAACTATATCTAAAAATTACTGAATTAATCCCATCACTGCCCATATCAATTATTATTTATTTATTTTTAACACATTCAAGTCCTGAGTCCTTGGTCTCCACAGGACTGATGTTCTTCCTCAGCTCCCTTGAGAAACTACAGCGGAACTAAAACAGAAAATAAGAACATGTATTCCCAGGAGTGACTGTAGAAGCACACACCTTAATGAACAGGTTTCCTTTGACCACCGGTGTACACAAATGGATCAGGTAAAGAAAGGAAGTAGAAAAAGGTTCCCTGATACTGATTGCTCATGGATGCGGTGATGACTAATCAGCTGAAAGCACATGGGAGTGATGAGACTCAGGTGTAGGAGCATTCCCACTTTATATTTTACTAACATCGCTCTCTCTCGCTCTCTCTGTCATTTAGTGGCTGCATCCCTTCTTTTCTTGCTCATCAGAACTCATTTGGGCATCTGGGCAACTAAGGCAGAGAGAGTGCATTTATTGAGGAGGGTCTGTGCTGAATAAGGGCCAGAAGCAGCACCAGAGGGATAATCAGATACAGGTGGAAAAAAAGATTTTTGCATTTTAAAAACTGCTTTTTGTATAGAACCATATGTATTAAAATAAATATCACATTAGAAAATTTCTCCTTTCCTACTTTCCTTCTTCTTTATCTTTCGGCTGTTCGCTTTCAGGGGTCGCCACAGCGAATCACCTGCCTCCGTCTAACCCTATCCCCTGCATCCTCTTCTGTCACACATCTAACATGGGTTGTCCCGCTGACAGACTCATCCTCGATCCTATCCATCCTTGTCATTCCCAAAGAGAACCTCAACATTTTTATCTCTGCTACCTCCAATTCCGCATTCTGTCTTTTCTTCAGCGCCACTGTCTCAAGGCCGTAGAGCATCGCTGGTCTCATAACTGTCTTGTACACCTTTCTTTTCATTCTTGCTGATACTGTATCACACAACATGCCTACACATGGCTCTTCACCTCCTTTTCACACTCTCCATTACTCTGGACTATTGACCCTAAGTACTTAAAGTCCTGCACATTCAGCTTCTCGCTGTAGCCTCACCGTTTCACTTGGGTCCTTCTCATTCACATACTGTACATGTATTTTGTCTTGATGCAAGAAACTTTTATTCCTCTGCTTGCCAGAGCATACCTCCACCTCGTTAAATTTTCCTCCACATGTTCCCTGCTCTCACTACAAAGCTCAATGTCATCTGCAAACATCATAGGCCATGTAGTCTCCTATCTAACCTCATCTGTCATCCTGACCATCACCAGAAACAAGAAGGGGCTTAGAGACGATCCTTGATGCAGACCCACCTCCACCTTGAACTCTTCTGGCACATCTCACCACTGTCTTACAGCTCTCATACTTGTTCTGCACCACTCTAACATACTTCTGTGCCAGACTTCCTCATACAATACCACAGCTCCTCTCTCAGCACCCTGTCATATACTTTCTCTAAATCTCCAAAAAACACAATGCAAGTCCCTTTTACGTTCTCTTTACTTCTCCATCAGCATCCTTAAAGCAAATACTGCATCTGTTGACTCTTTTTTTTTTTTTTTTTTTTTTTTTTTAAGGCAGGAAACCATATTGCTTGTTTCCTTTCCTACTTTGCCATTTTCTCAGAATGCTTCTACTGGGGCGTACAATACAATAAATTCTTGCCTCATGCGTTATATCTACAATAAAACAACACAGACGTATGCAATTTTACATCCTATATTTTACATTGTAATTGGTAAATCCAATCTGTCAGATTACTGCATGTCCTAGTGTCCACATTGTCTAAACACTTACTGGTAGGTTATTTTAAATAAGTGCCTCTAGGTGCGAATGTGTGTGCATAGTGGGCTATGATGGACTGTTGTACTATTCAGAGTACAGTATATTCCTACCTCACACCAAGCGTTCCTGAGAATCTACAGACACCCTGACTAAGATAAAATGTTTTGTTTGTTTGTTTGTTTTTTATTCCCCCTGTTGGAAATATATATTAAAAAAAATTTCATAAGCCTCAGGCCATGTCAACACGAAGACGTTTTTAAAAACTGAGATTTTTCCACTTCATTTTGTAAAATAATTCTGTCCACACAACCTACATTTTAAAAATATCTTTGGCCACATGAAAATGCAAAATGGCCTGTTAAGTGCTGTTAGGAGTGTCTCTAATCAACAGGGGCCCAATCAGAAGCCTAGACAAAACGCCATTACCGGTTGCGCTATGTAGAAGTCCGACCAGCTCTTGTCCATAACCGCCATCGCTGTCTGCGGGGTTAGTGTCTGAGTTTTGTATGTAAAAAGTCATTAGTTTACGTAAGTCCACCATTTCACAAAATATCCTCATAAACAAAGCTGACGTCAAAATCAAGGAGGCTAGCGCATAGACAATGGCATCATCAGCACGCAGGGTAACGTTACATCAAGAAAAAATCTCTGATTCCTCTGTCCACACAACATCTTCACTTCTTCCAAAACTGTATTTGCATGTGGATGAAAGGCCAGCTACATGTGAACATGGCCTCACATATGGCAAAATACAATGGTGAGTCAAAATGTATTTGAATTAAGTTTTAGGAAAGACAAATACATAATTTTTCAACATATTCTCCTTGCTTTTCAATACTTTGTCCATCTGTGAATAAGCTTCCAGATTCCCTCATTAAACAAAATGAGCTGCGAGCCACCAATATACAAATGCACACCTGCACAGCAGTGAAGCTCATGTTTAACTCACCCTTGTTTGTGTGTGTGTGTGTGTGTGTGTGTGTGAGAGATATATTTATGCAATGGTTACCGAAAAAAAAACTATTTCAATTTCCGAAAAGTATAATAAAAATTGCAAAATCTATAAAATAATCACATTTTGTTGTTTTGCCTCCTGAAATGAAGGCATTTCACAAGCCTACACCAAAAAATTGTAACAAAAAATTTTCATTGTGCTTTTTGTAACATAAAATTGGTTATTTATGTAGCAACCTCAGCTGCAACTTCATTTCCCCCCTTGTCTGTTTTAACAACTCCGCATTCAGCATTACCGGTATACTAAACATTGGCCTGATCATCTGTCACCCTCTGCACTCGTTTCCCACAGTTTTTTATGCTTAAAATGATTTATAGGTCAGTGTGAGATAAGATCACTCTACAACTTTGTTTTAGACCATGCTGCATAGCACGCCAACTAAATTTATAGAAAGGCTTTTTTTTAATTATTATCTTTTTGTGACCATTATATTTTTTACAAATCGAATTAACCACATAGCAGAGACTGATATAATTCTTAAATACGCTTTATTTTCTAAATACATGTCCCTGGAAGCTTCTATATCTCTCTTATGACAGTACTAAGCTTTCTGCTTTTTAAACCACTATTCTCTGCTTCCTTATTCAGAGTAGCTTCTTATCTGCAGCTAACAAGAAATGTCTTTTATAGTTTGGACAGCAGCTCTGTCTCTACTCGGTCAAGTGAGATGTCCCCTAAAGGCAGTGTAGCAACGATGAAGCTTAATTATGGCCTTGAATGAATGGCTGAATTAGGCATGAGCTGCTTTAGGGGAATTCCACTGTAGTCTAACTCACAGACCTGTGACATTCAGTTACACAATAAACATAGAGGATTACCGTAGATCTATTCTACTATTACCTGTCACTACAGCAGAGAATGCAGAGGATATGGTTGTACAGAGATGATGAGAAGAGCACCAGTTTGTTTGAAGATACAATCTGGACTTGTATGAGTTTTCACCCTCTTCCTCATCATTTCACAGCTAATGTCTCCTTTTCACTCTCAGTCATAGTGCTATGTCTTTTTATTTATTTTTTTTGCTTGCTGCACCCTCATTCAAATCAACACATTTTCTTTTACTTTCTTACACCCACCTTTCTACTTGCCTATTTTAATGACAGTATAGAGCAGTGGTTCTCAAACATTTTCTGTCATTCCCCACTTAAGGGGGTGGGCGAATTTTCAAGCCCCACTTGTCAA
>JAQMYJ010000006.1:16709146-16727917 GCA_030014305.1 Clarias laeviceps | reverse complement strand
TCTGAATCCTGTCACAGCCGAGCTCCATAGCTAACGATAGCTAGCAACAGGCCAGTCCTGGTGTTCATTGTAATTTTACTTGTTTGTTCCAATCACCAAACTGCTCAGCTAAAGTGCGGTTAATACAGACAATTAAAATCTGGTGTAAAAGGAGAGATTTAACACTTAGCAGAATGCGTGCATGTCCGGGTTTTCTTCGGGTTTCTCGCTGTAACCGGCCGCAGTTGTGCCGCAATATTTGAATTTTTCACGTCAAATGCGGTGATTTTGCGCAGCCTGCCGCCACTGTTGCGAGGATATAAAACTAGCATGTTCAAATAATTAACGCATTTGTAACGGTAAACCTCAGACACCGCGAGTCTGCTCGTCTCACTCTGACACTTTAAGTAAAAAAGCAGGTTCTGAGTCCAGTACAGCTCTGAGTCCAGTATAACTCCAGTCATGTTTTACAGCACTAGAGGCAGGCAGTTTGATTAGCAGTATAATGGTGTATAGCTTTGTTTAAAACAATAGAACTTCAAACTTTTTACTCAAGTTAAAGTCATAAGTATATGACGTTATAAACTTCAAATGTATTTGAAGTGCAAAAGTACTACAAGTACTTCACAAACATAACAGTGTACTTAAGCATTATAAAATTTGCTGTTGATAAAATAAATGTGCTAAGTACTGTACTAGTAACTAAAGCTATGAAATATAAAGATTTAGTAGAAGTACACCATTTCTCTCAGAATTATAATTGGGAGAAAGTAATATGAAATTAAAATATTGTGAAATGTTATGTATATTGTGATATGCAAGTAAAAGAAACTAAAACTGATTATAATTTTTTTTGTGTATAACATGTTATATATTTTCAATATCTCTTTCACAGCACCAACACCACTAAAGAAGAAAAGTTAGAATGGAGATAAAACAGGAGGTAAATGTTACTTTTTAAATGTTACAGAAGTATTAAATGTGTAACCATTACAAATTAAAACAAGGCTTGAAATATTTCACTTTACCTATATTGAATCTAGAATATACAAGTTTTCCACTATAATATACTAGATTTTCCATTAACTAAATTATATAGTTGATAGTAATGCGTAAATAAAGTTGAGTATCATTTTTATACAAGGGACATTTAAGTCGAAGCGGGACCTTTGATTGTGCAGAATAACAGAACACACATTAGAGTAAAAGCTCCCTTTTTTTCTCTATATATGAGGGTGTGCATTGTTCTGCAAGAGCAAAACGCCTTTGGTGATCAAAGCAGTCCGTTTTTTGTAAAAGCATTCCACTGGAATGTTCACAGGAATTTTACCAGCAATGGGCTCTGTAAATTCAAATCAGTTTTACGTCTTCGTTTCAGAGAATTTTCATCACAAGTCCCGCTTTGACTTGAACACTACTCGTAGATCAGTGTGATGATGTATATAGTAACAGTCACACTTGTACTTATACTATAATTCCTTTTTTAGGTGGCAGCTTATGGGATGGCGGTGTCAGCTCTGCACATTTGTCGCATCATCAAAAGGAATTTCGATCATTATCGAGTGAAGCATGGTACTGTTAATCAATGATATTCAGTGTCTTGTCTTCATTTAGACTGTCATTGCTTCTTTAAGACCTGAGAAGGTCTGCACATATATTTGTACGGATCCCACAGTTTGCAGGAAACTGAAGTGTGAAGGTGTTCAATCTTTCAGATGTAAAATGTGACTCTATGTGATTATTTTCTAATTCTATTTTCCACATATTAACTGTATAATACTTGTATCAGAAGATTGAGTTTAGACTTCATGTCTTGTCAAATTTGGCAAATAAATGTTTAATTAAATTGGTAATGTGTGTATTGTTTCTTTGTGTCTCTATACATTGACCTAAATTAAAATACCCCTTGAGTAGAAGCTAAATATATTTTAAAAAATTAAGTGTAACATATTAATTCTGTGATAGAGCAGTATGAATTAAATTCAGTTAAAATATTTATTAAATGTAGCATATTTGTTTGTTAAATAATAGTCTAATTTTCAGTTTCTTCTACCTTGCATTTCAATCATATCTACTCAATTATTTTACTCATTTTCACTTGATTTTCATTACATTTACTCAATTTTGTACATCATTGTCCTAAATAAAGTTATTCAGGTCTACTTAATTTTTTTACTGAATTGTACTCAATTCATGAAGTATATTTTACATGATTTTGCAACTTTTATATTTACTTTAATATTTTTAAGTGTAAAAATGTTTCACCAAAATTTTATACAGCACAGGTTTATTTTTTAGAGTGTACTTACTACTTCTGTAACATAAAACTTGCACTTTTACTCAGTACATTTTAAATATATACACATTACTTTTTAGATGATGATCACACAAAAGTGCATTGATTTTCTAACATGAACATGAGTGTTCATGCGTCACCCTCACCATACCAAGACCTAAGATCTACACTATGTGGGAAGGACAGAAACTAAACAATTCCACTAATCCTAGTTAACAGAAATGATGGGTAGGTTATTATGAAAGCAATGACAGGTTAGCACACCAAAGTGATCCATGGTTACCTGGGCAATAGGACCTCCCCACTTGGCCTATGTGCTGTGGATTCTTCTGGATCCTTTTTCAAGTCTCTCAAATGGGTATACTTGTTAAGATGAGAAGTGATCTAGCTAAATAGCTAGTATACTTGGCAAAAGAGCTGTAAACTCTTACACATTTGGTTTGTGTTTCATTCCAATAACAATACTGTTTTTATAACAAACTTATACTGTAATGTTTTGTTGTCCTTTAACTTTATTGTATTCTATATGCTTGCAATATGCCTACAGTATGTTTAATTGTGTACGCTCCTTGCATTATACAGGGGATCATTGGTACCAACTAGCTAGTTTAACTACCATCCACTGTTAGGTTAAGTTTCAAAGTTCCTATGGAAGGTACTATAGCAGAGAATGCAACTGTGAGTCCCTTCACCATAATTTGTCAATGGGGCACCTCTTGCACCCAAGGGGTACAACATATACCCTCTTGCGGGTATGTTCTTACACAGCTTGCAAGCGTCCTCAAATGTGGTAAAATTTTTATATTTTTACAAAATTCATGCTCTGCGGTAGAATCCATCCATTTACCCCCCACCCCTTAGAAAATGCATAGCACCCCATTCCTGGGGGTCCATCTTCAGAGACACCTTTTGAAAGTCAGTAAAAGTTTTTAAAGCCATATTTAATTTCTAATGCACAACTTTTGTTTTGTCTGATGGGCTTTTACATTACTTTTAAATTGTATACCTTTTAATCATTTGATAATGGAAACCTTAAGCCCTATTCAGATATGATTACATAACCTTGGGTAATTCCTTTTTTACATAGGCTACTATAGGATTTAATTTTTAGGTGGCCATCCTCCTTTCATCAAATTACAAGCTGTTTTTCTGCAAACTTGATTGTCTGATAATTTTAGTGCCATCCAGTTACACATGTTCATAATCATGTAGCAAATTTTGCCTTCCTTCTAATTACTATTAAGAACTAAACAGTAGACTAAAATCTAGAAGTTGCTTACCCAAGACATACATTTTTATAGAATGATTCTTAGAACCCATCTTCTCGTTCTGTTTCAAGCATCCACATTAATTTGACATCAAGTAGTCAATATGTGCTTTATACTTGATCTTGTAGAGATATGGTAAGAAGAGGGAACTTGCAAAATCTTGTCCAGCCTGACTTCCATACTTTGTAATTATTGATTTTGTTTTCAAATTGTTGATGGACTCTTAGTCAGTACAAATTGAAAAAAGTAAGCAAGTGTGGGATACAAAATTTTCACACCATCCAGAGTGTCACTGGCGAGTCATGGGAATCTGGAAAGGCATGGCTAGTGCTACCATTTCATGAGCATTGGCTTAAATTATGAGGTCAGCTGTTATCTTGAAGGAAACATATTAACCTTTTATGATTAACCTAAGCATTTACCCTCCCTGGTTAGTAGCTGTTGCCTTGTTGGGGGAGTGCCCAATGACTAAATTATGGAGAAAACCAGTTTTATCATTAAAATATATTTGTAAATTATTAATACTCTGCACTGTTTATTTAAGTATTTTCCTATACTTAAATACAAATGCTATACATATAAAATTTATATGTATCAGAGAGAGAGAGAAAGAGAGAGCAGTTAGGTATGCTAACAGTCACAGGTGAATGTATATTTTGTGCAGAATGCAAGAAGAAACTCTGGCAGGACTAACTAAGACAGCAAAACTATAAATGAGAGCCAGATGGAAACTCAGACATGAGATAGCTCCCTAGAAAATAAAGCAACCAGCCACTTTACTGTCAATAAACTTGAATGATAAGTGAGAGTTGAGAAAGACAGCATCCAAGCATAACAGTTCACCATAATATTCTACTTCAAACAAACAATTATGCTAATTATTTGATTCCGATTCAGCAGTGATTCAAGTTATCATGTCATTTTACCATGTTTCTGTTATAACAGATTTTGACAAATACTAGAAATATTGCTAAGAACTATTTTTTCTTCTTCTTTTTCTTCTTCTTTGTATACTTCTTCAAATAAAAGCAGTCAATCATTTCAAGCCTTTTAAACTCATCTTAAAGTGTAACACAAAGGTTGTAAACCAACACTATTTCTTAGTCTCTTTCCATTTTATTATGTGCTTTGATTTAATGTATGCAGTGTCTTACAGCTAGCTTGTGAATCAGGCATTTATGGAGTGTAATTAAGTTTAGGTTCATTCTGCTTGACTGCCCTTTGTTAAAGGGAGTGACAGCATGGTACACTATCACTGTTAAAGGCAGGTCCTGGTGTTATTGGCAAGCAGCCATCTTTGCTATAACTTTAATTAAAGTTAGCAGGTATCCTGTCACTTGAGATAATTATGGATATCAGAACGTGAGGAAACAAATAAGGAAGTAAATAAAAATAGGAAAGTGCCAGTAAGTGCCTCGAGACCCTTTGGATATGTGAATTTTGTTGCTGTAATAGGCTTTTCATTTTGTGATCTTATTATTATATTATAAGGTTCTATCTGTGTTAAGAATGAATGGGAGAAGACCATACAAGAAATCACTTTGTAAAGCCATACGTATAACAATTATTTATTTGGGTATTTATCCATTCCTTTTTTTTTAGTGAAAACATGTCCTTTATGGAGCAAATACAACAAATAAATAAATAAATGAAGCACTATGCTTTTATACTGACAAGAATAGTAAAGGTAAACAGCAGCAGCTCAAGTACATCCACATTTCCCTGTTTGAGGATAATACCCAGTGTGCCCTGCATTGATCTGAGCCACTTTTCATGCTTTTCCCCTTGAGTATGAGAGATTAAGGTAATCCACTGGAAGATTGTCTTTCTCTTGAACTGAATGGCAACAATAATTATGACACCCCTTCCCCTTTCAACAGAAAGGCAAATACAAACGTCTTCTATAGTCATCTTAGCCAGTGTCAATGTATGAACATTTAATTATTATTAACCTATCTGGACCACTCTGCATATAGAATTTTAAAGCAGATTATAGCTGTTCAGAAACAATGTCAGATGTCAGAACAATGTCATAATATAGGCACCTCTATACCCAGATGCATCTAAAATGGCTGTACAGCCAGAGCAACTCAACAACAGAGAAACATTTTTTGTAATTGATTAAAAGTTGATATGGTTACATTTGGGCCTTATGCAATATATTTATTTGGTGGCACTAGCCCCATAATCCAGGAATGAAAAAACACACCAAAATCCAGAAATGAAAAAAAAGCTTATGTACATAGCGTATTGATGTTCAAGTGCATAGTTTCATAATGATGGAGATCAAAAAAAAATTTTCCTTCAAATCCTGCCTTCTGCATATATTCTGTGTACTGTATATGGAAATGTATGGAGTGATATCCCGGCCATTTTTCAAAAGGAATTGCAAATTGCATTTGCAATTGCGTTTTCCATATGTGGACGCATAAAATGTGACATAATTCAAATGCAACTGCAAATTTTGCATTACTGTTTGCTTTTTGGCCTTCACAAACGAACACTGACTGCCAAATTTCAAATGAAAAAGCAAAGTCCATTTGCAATTGCATTTCCCATGTCTTACAAGTCATAAGCCCGTCATATTTAAATAGCAAAATCAATTACCACGTCTGCTTTTTCACTTTCTCTGCGTCGTGCATGTAGCCTGCCAAAACTCAAACGCAATCGCAATTCATTTGCAATTGCATTTCCAACGCATTACACGGAAACCTGCGTCAGGGGTGGGTCTATACTGTGGGGCCTGATTGTATGGGGAGTGACGTCACTCTCTGACCAAGAAGGGGAAATTTGAGCGATGAAGGTGAACCGAGATTATCTCATCTGTTTATCAAGAAATATACACATAAAAATGACAAATTGCATATTTTCTTATTCTGGAGTGGACAGAGAAGCTATTATAAATAAATATTTTTTATATATACCTTTAGACATACCTTTACAATTATTATTATTATTTTTAATAATAAAAAACACCCCGACTCTTATTTAATAAATTAGCTGTTTTATTGGCACAAGAATAGTCTGTGTAATCATTTATTTTTAAATGTACATTAAAATAATTATTAATTAATTAAACAAACAAAACAAAACAAAGTTTGTGTTTTCAGCACGTTGTATGACGCAGCCTTGTACAAGTCCATATCATCCGACGCAAGTCCTGCATTATAGGCAGCGGTGTGAGATCTCAGAGTGTCGTGGATGGTTTTATCCACCCACGGCTTCTGATTGGGAAACGTTTTGATGTTCGTTTTCTGTACGGTTTCATCCACTAGTTTCCCGACAAATCCCACAACCACTTCCGTAAACACGTTGATGTCATCGGAGCTGTTTCAGAACATTTCCCAATCTGCGTCATCAAGTGCGTCCTGTAGAGTGTCCACTGATTGGTCCGTCCAGCACGCAACCTCCATCTGAACTGGAACTTCCTGTTTGAGCCTTTGTTGGTATTTTGGCATGAGGAAGATAGTGGCATGATCAGATTTCCCAAAAGGGGGACGAGATTGTGCCTTGTAACTGTCCTTGACTGTTGTATAGCAATGATCCAGTGTCCTTTTGCCCCTGGTGGGGTAGGTGATGTGTTGATAGAAGATCGGCGCTGCACGTTTGAGGTTGGCATTGTTAAAGTCCCCCGCCCGTCCCGGTGTTGTGTTTGGTGCTGTGTTAGTGCCTTATGCAGCTCGCATAAGGCAGTGTCTGTGTCCGCTTGTGGTGGAATGTAAACAGTGCTGATTATGACCGATGTAAACTACTGAGAAAGATAAAAAGGATGACATTTGATGGACAGTAGTTCCAGGTTGGGTGTGCAGGAGCATGTAAGAGGAACAATGCTCGCTCTGTTGCACCAGCTGTTGTTTACCGTTAAGCACACGTTGCCTGCCCTTGACTTCCCCGATTCCAATGTCCTGGCCATGCGGCGAACTGAGAAAAACTCGGCCGGCTGGATGGCGTGGTCTGGCACCGCTGGGTTTAGCCATGTCTCGGTGAAGCAGAGGAGATTGCAGTCCCGAATGTCCCGAATGAGACATGGAAGATGAGAAGTTCAGCCATTTTCCTGCTTAGGAAGCTTGGGTAGCAGGTTGAAAAGGGCGGACTTCGAAAATTGGTTGTGACCACTGTTAGAACACAGGTATAATTGTCACAAAGTCAAGGGACATGTGAGACCAGGTGTAATGAGGAGGGGTCATAGGAAGCACTCAGAAGGACAATTTGTTTTCTTGGTTCTAGAGCAGACGTCATAGCATGCCAGAAAGCTTTTGACATCCTCCTTGATGGTTGGCCACCAAAAGCATTCATAAAGCTATGAGAGGGTGCGGGTCGCCCACAGATGACAGGCTAGCCTTGTCTGGGACCAGACCAGGAGAACTGGGACATTACTGGTTCAGATAGAGCCGGGACAGTTCCAGGGACAGTACAATAAGGTTTTCCACATCCTGTCGGGTTACATCTACGAGACACTGGGGTGCGAGGATGGTCTCCATAGTGGATTTGTCCTTGGGGGGTGGGGGGTGAGGGGTTTGGGGGGGTTGGGGGGACTGTCGGTAGAGGACATCGGGCTTGGTGTTCTTGATGATATGTCATATATCTGATCACGCTGTCATATATGGATGATATGACAGCATGAAATTTAATTGTGAAAAAAAAGTGACCTGATGTGAGTTAAGTCTCTTGGCTCACTTGAGATATTTGCGATTCTTATGATCAGTCCAGACAAGAAATAGTGTTCAGCTTCTTCTAGCCAGTTTCTCCATTCTACAAGGGCTAGCTTAACAGTTGCAATTCACTATCCCAGAAATTAAATGGAACCACCAGGTACTCATAATGTCCAGTGGGGGTGTTGAAGGTGGTCTTCCCTTATCCTGACTGGTCAGGAGGCATAGCTGATTTTAGAGTGTCATGTTTCACACAGGGATCTATTTAATACTCTAATTCTAAGTGAGCCATTGTTCTTTGGTAAACAGACTGGAAAGAAATTCAAACAATTAATTAGCCCTATCTTCCTTCAAACAGTTGTGTATACTCAGTAATATGTTTCAGATTAAATAATCAAATACAGTGTTAAGCCTATAAAAAAAAAACTTAAAAAAAAAACTCAAAGCCTATCTAACAATTCCTCAAAACAAACAAAATATTTGATACTAACTCTGGTCTATGTTAAATGGATACATTTGTTATAGATTTATTTATTTATTTTTATTAATGAATTATTTCTTAATAAAAAAAATTCTTGTAAAGAATAAATGCTGCACGGTGCTTACATTTTGATAATCATAATCTCCCTGTTGTTGTTATACAAGATTTTTTTTATATTATGGTATTATATGATGGCATGGGAATAAAAACAAAAATGACTTGAAACAACAAAAATCATAGTAATTATTACTGGCAGACTCAATTTATTATGTTCAGAGCAATGCACTTTAGCTCTACATTTCTGGTTAAGACCACATAGTTGACACTGAATATCACCACTCCCTCTCTTATTAATTCTCCACTGCATCCTAAATAAGATCATGGCCTTCCTCCAGCATCCCTACAGCACTGCTTTGCTGTCAAACATGGCTGGCTTTTGTTTATTGGATTAAAGCCTGTAGATCTCACTCAGCCAAACTTTTAATGTCATTGTTAACCACCTGCTAGCCACAGGGTGCTGTGTTAATAAAGGCATAAGTGTCTCAGCTTATGCAGATTATCTTGCACATTAAAATAAATCAATTATATGTGTATGTGTAAATGATATGTGCATATATAGTTTGGTAATATAAAGACACACAGACATATCATTATAACTCTCAGAAAAAACAACTTCACCTTCAGCTATTAAAGGGTAGAGAACAGTCACACTTTGTAATGATATGTTAATTTAAAAAAATAACAATAGGTAATAAGGACCTAATTATTCATTCCCTCTATTTTTTCCAGGAACTTATGTGACAAAAATAACAGCAACAGATGCAGACGATCCCACTTATGGCAACAGTGCAAAAGTTGTGTATAGCATTCTGCATGGTCAGCCATACTTCTCTGTAGAGCCTGAAACAGGTAAGCTCTTTATTCCTTACTTAATTGTTTTAAGTATAAGTATTAAAATGTACTTTATACTATACAGTACATATCCTGGGGGGAGTAATAGCTAGGTTGCTGGTTTGAGGATCCAGGTTCAAGCCCTGCCATTGCTGGGTTGCCACTACCCAGCCACTGCATGCACTGCTGGTCCCAAACCCAAATAAAATGGGAGGGTCACATCAGGATCAGTTTTTCTGACACATCACTTCCATAGCAGGGAAGCTAATATCATGTACAAATAATTCTGCCCAGAGGTGGTATATATATAGATAAAAAAAAAAAAAAGATCAAGTCCTTGGGAAACACCAACCTATTATGTATGCATGAAGTCATTTATTAACAATTAACAGTTTAAGCTGATAGCATTAGTCAAATGAATCCTAAACCAAGAAAGAACCACTCTATCCTGCAACTAAATATTCTTGTCTTGAAAAATATTGTGAGCTAATGTATTAAAAGCTGCACTGAGACCAAGTAACACAGTTTTAATGTTAACATAACACATAGACCAAAAATATATAAATAAATAAATACTTCATGAATGTAGTCAATGCACGGGCTGCAATTTAATTATAACATATCGACCCCATTAAACAAATGGTAAAAGGATGTTTGATTTCATTATGTTGTGGCTGGTCTAAGCAATAGATTCACATCAGGGGCCAATTATAAACTGTAACTCTCTTTTAAAAGTGGGCAGGTAATAGATATCCTGTCAACTCAGTAGCTTTAAAGATCAGTGTTGGGAGTATGTGTACATTAGATATAATAACCAAATAATCCATTGAACGCAAAGTAATCTTGCTTACGTTAAATTGATTTCCCCTCCATTTAATGCAGAAATGACTCAAGTATTATAACATAATCTACAAATTTGATATGAGCAAAATACATATGAAGGATATGTTGGAAAATGAAGGAAAATTATTGATTTTGAACAAATAAAGATGACCTCCTTAGATTTAAAGGCTAAATGTAACTTAAACAAAACACATCATGTATTATTTGGATAAACACCTGTAAATAATGAAAACACATCCAGTATTCACTCATCACTCTTCTGACATCCCCAACATTCCTTAGTTAGAATTCATTTAAACTATGCTACCACTGGGTACACAGAGTACTGATTAAATTTCCTGAGATTAAATTTCCTGTGCAGCCCAAGGGGTTCATACTGTAACAGGAAGGACAAATCAACCTTCCTCATGTAATGCTATAACAAAATTGATAACTCCAGTACAAACCTACATTACACACAGCAGGAGATATAAATAGAAAGAAGGGATAAAATGAGAGAAAATGAGAATGGGAGTAAGGTGGCATCAGTCATTCTGCAGTTCACACAGCTACTGTATGTGCTTTGCTGAATATTATGATAAGGGACACAAAAAACGAATGCCCCTAGTTGTGCTCCTCAGCTTCTCAAATAAGAAGATACAAGATAAAAGATTACTTCTTTTTTAATTTACCTGCTTTTAGATTATGTTTAGACTTTATATGTCATAATGTATAAAAGCAAACTTTGTTTAGTACAGATACAGAGAACCAAATTCTCTTCAAATGGCTTCCATTTTTCATAAAACAGGCATTAAAAAGATCAGCTTTCTGGTCTATTTTTTGAGAACCTATCTTGTATCAGTGGTGTTGATTACATTTCACAACAAAATACAATGTTTGGAAGCCACTTTGAATATTAATAAAACAGCAAAAAATTTAATAATTATTTAGATGCATTTGTATGATTTTTTTTCCCAAAGGACATTTTTGTTTGTTTGTTTGTTTTTTTATTTGATGGTAATTATTCATTAATTAAATTAATATCACATCTTGTTGTTGAATTTACTTTATAATTTTCTCATATTTTATGTCTTAACATTGTTACCTTATTTACTTCTTACTTCCTGCACTTTTCTCTGATCTCCAAACTGATGCTTATGCTCTTTATTTATTTATTTATTTATTTATGTAAAGGAGTTATTAGAACTGCTTTACCTAAAATGGATCGTGAAGTAAAGGAACTTTATCAGGTTCTTATCCAGGCCAAAGACATGGGAGGCCAACTGGGAGGGCTGGCAGGAACTGCAACCATCAACATTACTCTTAGTGATGTCAACGACAACCCACCCAGATTCTCCAAAAGTAAGATACTTTATGATATTCATCACAGCTTTGTGTTAAAACGTGTCAGAATTTGAAATACATTAGGAATTTTACATGTCTAAGGAAAAACTTACTGCTTGCTTTGTAATAGCTTCTTCAGGCAGAACAGCATTCAGGTGTGTGTTAACACAATGCCAAGAGGGAAAGACAAGCAGTGGTTTCAAGAGATGCAAGTGTTGCTGCACATCAATCTAAAAAAGGGTTTAAAACCATTTCCAAACCATTAGGAGTTCAACATTCTACAGTGAGAAAGATTATTTACAAATGAAAAGCAGCCAAGACAGTTGCCAATCTTCACAGAAGAAGACATATCTCCTGTCAAAAAAGAACACGGAAGCACAACTGTGATTCACACTAGGTTTAGGGTTAGGCACAAAACTGCTCCTGAACAAAGCACAAGACTTCTGGAATAATTCATTCCTTTTTTTCTTACTTCATTTTTGTTAAATAAATAATTACCTTACTGAAGTTGTATTTGCTTAATATTGAGGACCATGATCAGATTATTTTTTATTGTGGTTTTATAAAAAACATACAATTAAAAGAGGGGGTAGTTTTACTGTAGTACTAAATAATAAATTTTAGTTAAAAAAATTCTCAAAATTCTACAAACAATATCTCATATTGACAACGTGAAAGAAGTTTGTTTAAACTCTGCAAATTTATTAAAAATAAAAAATGACCAAAGAACAACCATCTCTGCAGCAGTCCACCAATCAGGCCTGCATGGTAGAGTGGCCAGACGGAAGCCACTTCTCAGTAAAGGTACATGACAGACGCCTGGAGTTTGCCAAAAGGCAGCTGAAGAACTCTCAGACCATGAGAATTTTTTTTGTTGTTGTTTATGCACCTTTGGCACCAACTACAGCCTCAAGTCTTTTCAAATATGATTGTTACGGAAGGACCGACTCAACAAACAGACGGGATGAGAAAAACCCGAACGGGCACTTTTATTCAAAATGAAGAATAACAAACTTGTCATGATGAGTGACTGAATAAACCAAAAGTCTTATCTGTGATATTGAGCTGGTGGAGGATCTGGAATGGCAGACAGGGTAGACAGGAAGTGGAGCTTGGAGAAACACGGAGACGAGGAGACACGGAGACGAAGAAGCATTGAGGTGAGTTTTCTAGCGTGACGCTTTGGCAGCATGTAGTCCTTGTCTGTATTGGAGTCGAGACAATGAGTGAAGGGAAGTGACGTGTATATATGTGTGTGGGTGTGGGGTGCAGGTGTGTGTGATCAGAATTCAGGAGATTGGGAGCGTTGATTGGGGGCGGAGCGTGGCGTGTCCGTGACAGAACCCCCAGCCTTCACGGACAAGGAAATGTCTCCGGGGTGGACGACCTCTACCCCTGGGAGCAGGCATTTGTGGGTGTTGTTGATGGAATTCCCTGAGGAGATTTGTGTCGAGGATGTCTGCCTTGGGGACCCAACTCCATAGATCGTGCCATCTTCTATATCCAGAGCCAGGGGGGGTTCGTCGTTGGGACCAGGCTCTGTGGAAACAGGAAATACGGGTGAATGATATGGTTTGAGAATTGAAACATGAAAAGTGGGGTGAATTTTGTATGTGCATGGTAAACTTAACTTGTATGTGACCGGGTTGATCTGAGAGATGATTGTGAAGGGACCAATGTAGCAGGGACTCAGTTTCTTACAGGGCAGCTGAAGACGGATGTCTCGTGTGGAGACCCAAACCTTCTGTCCCGGTTGGAAGGCAGGGGTATCTGCTCTCCTCACGTCCGCGGTGATCCGTTGTCTTCTGACTGCTCTCTGTAGTTGTTGGTGAGCTGAGTCCCAGAATCGTTTTTCCAAATCATGCCGTTTGGTTCCATTAAAAGGCCTTCCCTCCGCCAAAGAGACAGCGGAGGCCCTCTTCAAATCAGGTCTTCCGGATTTACGGAATGCCAGAGGATATCGTTTCTGACAGGGGCCCACAATTCGTCTCTAATTTCTGGAAAGCTTTCTTTCAACTCCTAGGTGTGACCGTAAGTCTATCTTCTGGATACCATCCTCAAAGTAATGGCCAGACCGAACATAAGATCCAGGAGATAGGTAGATACCTCCGTACCTTCTGTCATGACCACCAGCACTCCTGGAGCCAGTTTCTTGCATGGGCTCAAAACTCCCTACCCTCTTACTCTCCTGGAACCAGTGTGTGACTGCTGGGACTTCCGAGGGTTCTCCGTTCCAGGGAAACAAGGTAGGTTGGTACCCGAGCATGCACTGGAATGGGGTGAGGCCAGTGGAAGGTTGTCGGAGGGGGTTTTGAGCGTAGGGAGTTTTGAGCCCATGCAAGAAACTGGCTCCAGAATGGATACAGTATTGGATAGGAGAAATGAATACAGATGGAGGTAGGATGTTTTTCGGGGGGTTCCAGGTTTTTATCGGAGTCATGAAGACGAGAGAGGGTGTCAGCCTTCATGTTTTTTGATCCTGGTTGATAGGAAATCGTGAAATTGAATCGTGTAAAGAATAGCACCCACCGTGCTTGTCGTGGGTTTAGGCGTTTGGCTTCTCGGAGGTACTCTAGATTTCAATGATCGGTAAGGACTGTAAATGGGTGTAATTACCACTCCAACCAGTGTCTCTATTCTTCTAATGCCAATTTAATGTCCAGAAGTTCTCGATTTCTAATGTCGTAGTTCCTTTCGGCCTGAGACATCTTTCGAGAGAAGAAAGCGCATGGAAGATACTGTGAGGAGTTCCCCTGCTGCTGGGACAGTATAGCTCCAACTCCTGTTTATGAGGCATCCACTTCCACCAGAAAAGGTTTATTGGGATTAGGGAGAATGAGGATTGGTGCCGAAGTGAATGCTCTCTGAAAGGCTAACATGGAGGTTGAGGCCTCGGGAGTCCAACGTAAGGTCTTGGGTTTGCCCTTTAAGAAGTCAGTGAGTGGAGAGACAAGTGAGCAGTAGTTTTTAATAAATCTTCTATAAAAGTTTGCGCATCCTAGGAAACGTTGGAGCTGCTTGATGTTAGATGGAATGGGCAGGGTTCGGGTCGCTTCCACCTTCTTCTCTGCCATTTGGATACCCTGGTGGCTGATGTAGTAACCAAGGAATGATACAGAGGATTGATGGAAGGAACATTTTTCTGCCTTCAAGAACAATTTGTGGGCTTTAAGTCTCCGGAGGACCTCAGTCACATGGAGACAATGTTCTGGGAGTGGATGATTATATAGTCAATGTAGAATAGCACAAAGCGGTTCAAATACTCCCGTAACACCTCGTTCATATACCCCTGAAACACAGAGGGAGCATTGACCAATCCATATGGCATAACGAGGTATGTGTCCGGTTGGGGTGATGAATGCCGTCTTCCATTCATCCCCCTCCCATATGCGGACGAGGTTGTATGCGCTCCAGAGATCCAGCTTGGTGAAGATTTTAGCCCCGCGAAGTTGTTCTAGGGCAGCAGGGACGAGAGGAAGGGGGTAGCTAAACTTCACGGTGATTTTGTTTAGAGCGCGATAATTGATACACGGACGGAGCCCCCGTCTTTTTTTGCCACAAAAAAGAAGCTGGAAGCAGCAGGGGACGTGGAGGGCCGAATATACCCTTGTTTAAGGGCCTCTTTAATGTAATCTTCCATGGCCTTTTGTTCTGGAATCGACAGTGAATATATTTTCCTTTTGGGCACTGGTTCATCTGGAATGAGGTTGATTGCACAGTCCCATGGTCTATGAGGAGGTAGTTGCATGGCTCGTCTTGGACAGAAGACATCCTGGAAATGGAAGTAAATATCTGGGATAGCTGTAGATTGTCGAGTTTTCTGGCTTTCTATGGAAGTGGTATGAATGGAAAGGGCGGGTTCAACATTAATGCAATGTCCAATACAATTCACCCCCCACTTTAGGATCTCACCACTCTCCCAAGATGTTGGCTGATGTTGGAAGAGCCATGGGCACCCGAGAATGAGTCCGGTGGTGGAACGTTCCAGAACCAGAAGCTCGATTTCCTCTTTGTGAAGCCATCTCACTCGTATGTGAAGGGGGGTGTGATGTACCGCACCCATCCTCCTCTTGGGGGTGCCCCCGTAACACATCAGATTTTAAACTGGGTGGTATGGAGAATCAGACGTATTTTGAGTTGTTGACACAATTCCGTGTAGATGAAATTGCCAGCTGACCCAGAGTCTAGGAGAGCTTTCACTGAAACGGAGCACCGGGGAGTATCAATTATTACAGTAGTGGTGAGTGGTGCCATAGGTTTATTTGCATAAGAAACATTGTTCACCAGAGGTCGTGGGGGTCGGCGAGGACATGTCTGACGTACATGCGCAATAAAGACAGAGGCCCTGGGTCACCCGGCATTGTCTTTCGGAGACGAAAGAGTGATGATCGAGCTGCATAGGTTCTGATTCTGGAACATGTGCCCTCTCTGGTGGACGGAGAGTCGAGGAGGACTTTTGAACTGTAGAAAGTTCTGAGATAAACTCTTGTAGTCGGATGGAGACTTGGATGGAGGTACGGATGAGATGTTCTAACCCAAGTGAATCATTGCATGTGGCGAGTTGCAGTCGTAGATTCGGATTGAGCCCTTGCTGGAACTTTGCGACGAGGGCTGCTTCATTCCATCTACTGGACGTTGCGAGGGTTCGGAACATTAACACATAGTCAGTAATAGACTCCATTCCCTGATTTAATTTAAACAGTTGTTCTTCAGTGGTTGATTGGGGGCGGAGCCTGGCGTGTCTGTGACAATGATGCTACAAGATGTTTTTTTCTTTTTTCTCCTCTCTCCACAGAGAAACACTTGAGCTCTTTCATACTAACCATCGGATTCTTGGTCACCTCCCTGACAAAGGCCCTTCTCCCCCAAATGCTCAATTTGGCCAGGCGGCCCGCTCTAGGAAGAGTCCTGGTGGTTTCTAACTTCTCCCATTTATGGATGATGAAGGCTACTATGCTCATGTGGACCTTCAATGCTGCAGATATTTTTCTGTACCCTTCCCCAGATCTGTACTTCGTTACAATCCTGTCTTAGAGGTCTACAAACAGTTCTGTGGACTTCATAGCTTGGTTTGTGCTCTGACATGCACTGTCAACTGTGGGACCTTATATAGACAAGTGTGTCTTTTGAAATAATGTCCAATCAGCTGAATTTACCACAGGTCGACTCCAATCGAGTTGTAGAAACATCTCAAGGATGATTGGTGGAAAGAGGATACACCTGAGCTCAATTTAGAGTGTCATGGCAAAGGCTGTGAATACATATGTACATGTTTTTTTTTCTTTTTTTTTCTTTGTAATAAATTTGCAAAGATTTCAAATAAACTTCTGTCACATTGTCATTATGGGGTATTGTTCGTAGAAACAAATACAAAGAAATTTAATGCATTTGGAAATAAGGCTGTAACATAGCAAAATGTGGAAAAAATAAAGCGCTGCCAATACTTTTCGGGTGCACTGTATCCCCTTTAAATTTCTTCCCTGCTCTCAAGACTTGCATGTCTTTTTTTTTAATAAACGAACATAATCTATTAATTCAATAAATTAATAAATAAAAGTACATTAATAAATAAATAATTATACAGTCTCATTATAGCAAACTATAACTGATTTTAAGATTAACATTCATCTTTATTTGGCTTGAATTGACTTAAATCTAATTTTAGTTAAGTATTTAAGTAACCTAATGATGTGTTTTATACATCAGATACATTCCACTTGCGAGTGCCTGAGTCATCAGCAGTGGCCTCTGCTGTGGGCCGAATCAAAGCCCATGACCTGGATATTGGCAAGAACGCTGAGGTGGAGTATAGCATTGTCCCTGGAGATGGAGGAGCAATGTTTGACATCGTGACCAATGAAAACAACCAGGAAGGCATCATTATTCTTAGACAGGTAAAGTTTTAATTACTGACCTGCAATGCATTTTGTGCATTCACTCACTCACAAATGCACACACACACACACACACACACGCATGCACACACACATTGGTGTCATTAAAATAGATTTTGCCTAAAAGAGATACTAATTAATATGTATGAGCATATTCTTCTTGGATATTGATCTCATATGCTTTTAATGCGAAGGTTCAGAATAAATTAGTGTCCTTAACCCTATCCTATTTTTGAGCTTGTTCAGCTTCTAAAATGATACTTTCAACAATCAAATATACATATGTTATTCTGTACTCTAGACCAATCATAATTCAGTTACTAATTCATGTTAGACATAAATACAGGTCATAGATTTGTCTTCCACTTTTTAATGCTGATTGCTAGTTAAAAGACGCCAAAAAAATAAATTTTAAGAAAAGAAGGGTTATAAAAGTGCGATTACCTGTCCATTATCCTGTGAGTGTGTTTCACACCTTTCTATAAGCATCACACTTTTGATAAACAAACTATTCAGCTATTTAATTATGGAAATTTAGTTGGCTGGCAGTCAGCTAATGTGTACGTTAATATGACGTTTGTAATGACTAGTATGCTTTCTACAGCCTAATTATGACAACTGCTGTAAAAGTAACACTATTATTTATTTATATCTTTAATCTTTGCCTTGTTACTTGCATATTGCCACATTACATTAAGCTATATTTTTGCCATTTGCTTTTATGTAGCATGGTACTGTTTCTACACTGTGGCACTGTGGCTGATCTCATACCAGAAAAATGCGTTTATGTTCAGGGTTAGAATTTTATGCAATTGAGGCAGGGGTCAATTTTAGTAAACAGTGTGTATAGAAAAGAATCACCCCCATTAAACATTTTGTTGCTTTCTGACAGCAACATGTCAAAAAAGTAAAAAAAACAAAAACAGAATCACTTATTTGGAAAAGGATCACCCCTTAATAAAACATTACTTATAAACTCAATCAGGTGAAGCTTCTCAATGGAACACAATGCCATCTGACTTTTAACTGTGATCAGCTGTGGTCATTTTAATTAGCTCAGCATGAAAAGATCAGTTCCTGCTCTCTGTTCCACCCAAATGAGGATGGGTTCCCTGTTGAGTCTGGTTCCTCTCAAGGTTTCTTC
>JAQMYJ010000006.1:16688203-16706247 GCA_030014305.1 Clarias laeviceps | reverse complement strand
AAAGGGAACGTCTCGGGTTACTTTGCTGTAACCATGTTCCCTGAAAAAGCGGGAACGAGATGCTGCGCTCCAATGCCACACAGTATGCGTGACTGGACGTCCTTTCTGACAAAATTGACCTGAGGATGTTTCTGGTCCATGCCTATTTATAACCTCCAGGTGCACCTAATCAAATTATATCACCTGACCGAGGTTATATATGCCAAAATCTTTGGCATGTTTGACACACATGCTTCAACAACCAGTCGCGTGAAGAGCGTTCCCATAGCGTTTTCACGCAGCATCTCGTTCTCACTTTTTCAGGGAACAGGGTTACAGCAAAGTAACCCAAGACGTTCACTCTCATTGATAACGAATCATAACATCCTCTTTAGTGTCTGGTTAAAATGCTCTACCAGGCCGTCAGTCTGAGGATGGTATACTGAGGTATAGATCTGTTTGACCTGCAACAGTCAGCATACATCTGATAACAGTTTAAAAATAAAAGGAGTACCTTGATCTGTGAGGAGCTCTTTCGGTAAGCCCATGCCACTGAAGAAGTGTACCAGCTCCTTTGCAATGTTCTTCAAGGTGGCCTTTCGTACTGGGGGCCTCGGGGTATCGAGTGGCATAATCTACGATAACCAGGATGTACTCATGGCCCTTAGTAGACTTGGGAAAAGGCTCAACCAAATCCATACCTATTCACTCGAACGGGATGCTGATAACAGGTAATGAAATGAGAGGGGTGGAAGCAGGCTTTCGAGACGCGGTTTTCTGACACTCAGGGCATCTTTAACAAAAGCTTTTTGACTCTGCTTCGAGTCCTGACCAGTGAAAACTATCCCGGTTTTTCTCGGCGGTGTTCTTTGCTCCGAGATGTCCGCCGAGGGGGTGCCGGTGTGCCAGGTGCATCACTGTGTCTATTTTTCCTTGTGGTAAGAGATGCCATTTCCACTAAGAGATGCCATTTTGTGGCCCAGAATTCGTACTGAGATGCCATTTTCAGTAGTTCTGTTTCTGTGAGCATGGGCTCATTGAGCTGGGACTCTGCCCTGAACGATTTCGGGAACAATGTTCTTCTTTGAGATGGGACATTTTTCAGGCATATGTTTTTTTTCGGGTTAAGGGACAGCATGGCGAATGCACATTCCAGTGAGATTCGCTCCACGATTTCCTGAGCGGACAGATGTGTGGCTTGTAACCAACACATGGCAAGTCTCATCAGGTGGTTGACCTGGGCACGTGGCGGTGTTTGTGATCATAGTTCCACCGTTGGAATTCACAAGCTGTCTGCGTGCTGAAGAGTCTACATCTGTCCATAATCTCTTCTTTTAGCATTTCATAATCTTCCCCCTTGTCTGGATTGAGCGCGAAGTAAGCACGCTGAGCCTCGCCACCCTTCTTGCTCTACTGTCCAGACCAGCCACAATTCTTTTCAAAGTTACTGTTTTATTTCTATATTAAAAGTGCATGTTATTTTGTTTTATTTTTATTCTATATTTTGTATATATTGGCTAATTTTATAATAAATATTTTTTGGTTGTTGAATGAATCATCTGAGCTTTTATTATTTCTTATGGGGAAATTTGGGTTGATATACAAGCGTTTTTAAATTACAAGCATGCTTCTGGAATGAATTATGCTCGTAAACCAAGGCTTGACTTTATATATAATATGTACTGTGTATACAGGCTATATAGAATGTTTCTTTAACCAACACATAATGCAGATATTCATGTTTATAGAAGTTTGCAAGGACCCACAATTGTTATTTAGGCCCTAATATATAAAAAATTTTGAATTCTTAAAGGGTGCATTTTCTTTTTCCCATGACTGTATACTTGGTCTGTACTTCCTGGTTCCAGCTTTTTCATATTATTATTGTGTCTATTTTACTACAATAAATATTTTTTTCTATGTACATAGAACACACCTTTTTCTGCTTTATCTCGTCAAAGGGCTTAAATAAAATATAAATAGAAGAAATATATAAGTATTATTTATATATATTTAATTAAAAATATGATAAAATGGTTGGTTAATTAAAGTTCTTTGTGTCACACAACTTAAAACATATTAAGAATATTCATATCTCTCTCACACACACATACACACAGAGTACACATACTACATTGGGCATATCCTCCTGTTATTAAATTCGTCAAGTGATAAAATGCTTTGCAAGTGATTTCAAATTCCAAAATCTCAATGGAGATGAGAAAAAAAAAACAAAGCTGAGAAAAGCTTGCATAAACAGAAGTCATCCACAGAGGAACCTCTATCTAAAAGTAAAAAGCAGACAGATTATTGTCAATTTTAAACTCCAGTGCTATGTCTTATTTTCTCCAGTTGCCACAAGCCATAAAAAAAAAAATCCCATTGTATTTTTCTTTGTCTACCTCATAAAAATGTCTCATTTTCCACTGTTTAAAGCAGGTTGAATGACACATACTGATATTGTGTACCTGGATATATCTCAGAAACATTAGAATTTATAAATAAATAGAATTTTACTATTTATGAATATTGCTAAAATAAACATAATATATATGTTTTCTTTTAAATACATATGGTTTGTCTATTGTAGTTTTCATGAAACCTAAGAAATGAAGGACATTCATTCTTATATTAGATTGAAATCAGAGCAAACATGAACAGATCAGAGAGATGTGAGTGCATGTGTGTAATTATTCATTTATAAATTCATACACAGTAAGCCTTCAAAGTAAACTATAGGATCAGAATAATTTTTTTATTAGATTTTACAACTGAATGGACTTTAACTAGGAGGTAGGAGCCATGGAATTGGATTTAAAAAGACCAATAATTAGTCACTGCCAGCTGAGCATCATTGGACTTTCTTTTAAATGTGATACAGCCATGCAAGTGACTGACCCTGAAATATTTATGTGTAAAGTTGTGTATAATGACAATTAAAATCACATTTATTTTAGATTTTTGATATTGTCAGTTATTGCTGGGTTGCAAGCTCATTGTAAAGTACTATATAAGGGCTTCTCGGCTTGTTGGATGTGTTGCTTGGATAGTATACATGTTTTATTTTTATTTTTTTCAGTGGATGTATATATAATTGTCTGATTTGTAATTAAAAACCACTGAGCTGTGGGGAATAGATTAAGTTTAATATTATCATGTATGGATGGCTGGCTCAAGAAACATGTATGGTTCATATTAAATTATTTGTGTAGGTTACATTAAGTTTAGCCTTTATTCATCACACATACATTACTGCACAGTGAAATTCTTTATTATTCGCATATCCCAACTTCTTTTTAGTAGGCAGGGGTCAGAGCGCAGGGTCAGCCATTTTATGGCACCCCCGGAGCAGACAGGGTTAAGGGCCCAACAGTGGCAAACTGGCGGAGCTGGGGCTTGAACCGCCAATCTTCCGATCCGTAACTCAGAGCCTTAACACACTGAGCCACCACTGTTCCCTAATAACATAACAAAGGTTTTACTGTGACCACCTGCCCATGACTTTTGCACAATACTGTACGTATATTTTTGTTTGTGTACATTTATTCACTCATGTTCAGAAACTGCTTTAACCTGGTCATGGTTGCCGTGGATCAGGAGCATATGCATAAAATAAACTTGCTAAAATTATTTTTGGATTTACAAGCAAAGGAAATTACTTTCATTTAGCCCATACCACCTACACTTGGGCCAGGCGTAGCTCAGTGGTTAAGGCATTGGACTACGGTTCGGAAGATCCCAGGTTCAAACAACCACCATGTTGCCACTGTTGGGCCCTTGAGCAGGGTCCTTAACCCTCAACTGCTCAGATGTATAAGAGCGTCTGCCAAATGCCTAAATGTAAATGTACACTTCTACTCGATGTTCAGCATAGAAGTGAAATGGAAATGCTGCAGGAACAATGCAGTGCAGACTAAGCAGCGTTATTCTCCATAGACCAACAGTACAATATTCCCCAAATCCCCAGAAGTGAGTCATCATTCTTTCCTCCCACTGGTTAGTACAAGTAATATATAAGCTGCAAGTATCTCTCTCTCTCTAAAGCAATGTTCAAATTTTCAACCTCCATTGACTCCAATTAAATTAAGTTCATATATTTTTATTTAGACCGGTAGATTTTGAAGTAGAGCACTATGGAAAATTTAGCAGGACACCACACTGACCGTAGGCAATACAGTCTATGATTTTGTCTCCCACCTTTAAAACTCTCTCAAACTCTAATTTCACTTTTCAAAGTCAGTAGTGGGCAAATAACCCTCTTATACTAATGACCATCATCTGAGCCATCATTTGAGCTCTCTCCATGCCACAGCCACTGTGAGACATTCCATTCCTCCATTAAAAATGTCATTAATTTCCTGTTTGAACTGTAAATCTCTAGGGAGCATGTTAACTGCTAGCATGAGGTCTTGATGAGTTATATCCCTTAGTGCATAGCAGATGACTAAACGACATCACGATGGGCATGACAAGAAACGGTTGAGACCACTTGGAACATAATTTAAATGCTTTATATTTGTGTATAATGCTGCTTTACAGAATTATTTCAAGTGTCAACAATGCCACCTACTGTATGGGGGCTGCCACTTTGGCACAAATGTTTACCAGCAGTAATACCTTTTCATAGTTAACACTAAAACCTCAGCTTTAGATCCTGCTTATGTTTAAAGCAACAAATTCAGAAAGCTTAAAAAAAAAGCAAACAAAAAATGTTCAGAGCACAATAGGCTAATAGTCTGAACGTGCCAGGAGTAAAAGATTTATGCTGAAAAAAATGTGAGCACAAATGAAACAGATTAATATTTACAAAACAATGAGAGAAAGTGTGAGATTCCACTCTGATATTTTTCTTTGAATATCTTAAAAGAACATAGGGGGTGTAGGTGCAAAATGGAATATGATGGCATGGATTCTGAAAGGAGATATTTTAAGTCTTAAAGTGATAAAACCTTGAACAATGAAATTAAGCGCCTGTACATGTTTTGGCACATCGACAGTGTAGGAGTAATTACACATTTGACTGCACAACCAAGTCGCTAAATCACTATTTACCCTTTTTTTGAAAAGAAAAAACAAAAAAACAATTGTGTATTTAGTATGCCTGTTGCTATAATAAGGTAGCATAATATGTACTACCACTCCAGACAAAAAACAACACCATAATTTCGTCCCATATTAAAGTCAATCTATCATATCCCCTGCTTTAGTGCAAATGTGAGACCTGATTGGTAACCCCCTATGTTTCCTATTATCCTTTTGTTTGCTTATTATGTTTTTTTTTTTTTTATGTGTTAACAAGTTACCTTGTGATTACAGAGTGGCATTCAACCTCAAAGTTGTCAGAAAAATAAAAACAATCAAACAAAATACACAACTAAGCAAAAATTAACACAACGTTTTGGAGCCTGTTACAAATGTTACAATAAACCCATGTTTAATGTTTTTTTAATGTTTTTAGTTTTTATTAGAATGGCATTATCATTTATTATGACATACTATTAAATTTTAACAAACAACAATAGCAAAAAAGGAGCACAATGAAATTGACAGTTCCCTATCCCAACAACGAAAAGCATGAGCTTGAGCTCTATCAATTATTTCAGGTGTTTGAGGTAGCAGACACGAGCATATGCTACCCACACAAAGTACTGCAACAAAGATACCAGTAATGCCTTAGGGACAGCCATAGGAAGCTGTGTGTGCTTCCACTTACTCCATCCTAGTTCTTGTTTTTAATCCATTTGTTCATCCACTCAAGAGAGAAAGTAAGAAGAAAGAAAGCAAAGGGAAGAAAGAGAAAGACTGAAATGCATTTGAGCTATTGTAATAGTGCACTCAACACAAATATCCAGGCCGTATTAAAAATGCAGCAGCCTTTTTTTTTGGTTTCTAAAAGAGGACAACAACAGGGAGAAGCAGATGAATCTCCATGGTGTGAGCAGTCTTGTAAAGAAAATTGCCAAATAACATGAGAACTACACCAGAGGAAAAGACTAATATACATACTTTGGCAAGTAGATGACAAAATGAAGTTTTCACTTACAATACCCCTACTCATTATGATTTAATAATGCAGTCATGAAAGATGGATTATTACAAAACAGTGCTCTATCTATCTATCTATCTATCTATCTATCTATCTATCTATAGTATCTATATATGTGTGTATAATTAACATTCTTAAAACCTGGGATAGTGATAACTTTGTGGATGAGGAAAAAAATCATGAAGGAAGATCACTTAAACACTTTGAATGGTAAAATCAACTGTAAAAACTTTAGCTACGTTTAATATGGAAAGTAAGAGCATTTCATATGCACACAATATGAACTCACACGATTGGGACTAAACTAATGGCCATAAGACAACCACTTGTTAGTGAGACTCATTAGGGGCTTGAATTTGCTAGGCAGTATAAAGATTGGACTTTAGAGCAATGGAATAAGGTCGTGTGAGCTGCTGAGTCTGGAGTTTGTCAGGTCTAGGCTCAGAAATGTTATGTGGCAATAAAATGAAGTCAGCTAATGACCTGAATTTACTGACTGACCAGGGTAGCACATCAATGGAGTTTTTCTTCCCTGATGGCACAGGAACAGTCAGTGTATAGAACAGCTTTGGACCCTCAGGGCTAGGCCCTACAGAACCTCTAAGGGTGTTCCATAAGGCAAATATATTAAGCCAGACCTGACCAACTCAAGCAACCGCAGATCATAACACTGCTTTCAGATGCTCGTACAATGACTACTATGCATGATGGGAACATCACTTCATGTGCTTTTCTTTTTACCTTGATGTGCAAATCATTTAGGACAATGGTCAATCTGAAATCATTAGACCACCTGACCTTTTTCCCTTCCAAAATCTTAATCTCCCTACAAATTTCAAGTCTTTTTTCTGATTGGTCTCTCTAACAAGTGGTTTTCTTATGGCCACACAGTGGTTTAGTCCCAGTTATGAATAATCTTGTCACATATTGTGTGTATGGAAATACTCTTATATTATCTAATTTGGATGTTATCTTGCAATTTCACGTGATCTCCGGTCAAAAAAAAATATTTTATGAAATTAGAACCAGATTTCTTGTTAAAATCACTGTTGAGTAGTACTGTTAAAATGGTACAGTTATAAAAGCTCTCCTCTATATATAATACATATTTAGTATAACAAATTGTCATAATATTATTGTTAACACCTAATGAGACATGACATTCAATAAACACCAACATGCAGTGCAATAGGGAATACCAGTGCACGAAGTCTAAAATAGTATGAAATGCACGTAGACCAGATCAATGTTAGATTGTGAGTACAATTTTTTTTTTTTAACTGTCTGTCTGTGGCAGATCTGTTTGGTTATTAAACTGAAATTAAGTAGTTTTACTGTACTGTTGATCATAAAATTTATTATTATCTCATATTTGTGGCAGTTGGCAGGAATAAAAAATATTTGGCAATAAAGACATATGTAACTATGCAAGGATGATTCTTTGATTTAGGGCTTGCATACACAATTATTCAATTTCCACAGCTAATGTTGGTGGGTGGATCAAGAGCTGGTGAATTTATTTTCTGGCTTCTAAACCAGGTGCAAAGAGAGATCACATTATCATATCAAAGACATTTAAAGTGTGAAGTCCTGAATCCAAAGTGTCTCACGTTGGTGAAGATTGAGCAGTCTCTCTCTCACAATCTCTCACATGCTCTCATGCTGTTTGCCTTTTTTTTTTTATATATAAACAATGAAAGAGCTATTACGAGTCAATTATTCACAATGTGTTGAGCTCATCTGTTAAATTATACTGTATGCATATTGCTCTCTATCTGCATATCTATGTATATAGACATCAAAATTATTAACTGGGGTTATTGCTGTAATATGTGCAGCAGCACATGATAAAAGGGCAATGATGCACTTGACAGTGCTTGATAACTCGACAAATTCTTCTGACATATAATCAGCTTCACGTCCACTGCTGAAGAGTGGACATTAGCAAAATGGTGTATCTTTCTCCCTCCGTTCCCAGCACCATTGCCACAGCATATTGATTTGCCAGTTTCTCCTTAAGGCACCCCATCACCACTTCAGAAATATGGTGTGGCTTATTGGAATCTAGTTCATGTAATAAATGAGAGAAAATTCATTCTGTTCACATACCAATTGAGCAGTTTTTAGAACTAAGTGAAGGAGAATGACAAATAACATGATATTTCAGCATATTTATAGAGTGAGTAAGCCATTACATTGTTCAGTAACAGTTCCAACTGTAGTTCTTGCTTTGAAACCCTGATTATAACGCCTTTGCACACAATTGTTAGCTTTATATTTCAATGATAAGGCACATTAAACTTTGTTAGTGGTAAAGTTGTTTATAATCTTTAAATAGAGACTTTGGAACTTGTTCTAAGCTTTAAATTTCAATGAGAAAGGCACACACGTGCACAAACACACACGCAGCTTCTATAGATAAAAGTCTGAGCAAGTTTTTATATCACCACAAAACCTTTTGTTTACAAAAACATTTAAGAAAGAATGGGTCGCTCCCAGGAGCTCAGTAAATTCCAGTTCAGAACCATGATAGGAGGCGTGAAATTTCGTGAAATTTCCTTGCTACTAAATATTCCACAGTCAACTGTTAGTGGTATTATAAAAAGTGAAAGTGATTGGGAGCGACAGAAACTCATGTCATGTAAAATTACAGAGCGGGGCCAGGGGATGCTGAAGCACATAGAGCATGGAGGTTGCAAACTTTCTGCAGAATCAGTACTGACCTCCAAACTCCATGTGGCCTTTAGATTAGCTCAAGAACAATGTGTAGAGATCTTCATGGAATGGATTTCCATGGCCGAACAGCTGCATCCAAGCTTTACATCAATACAACACAAAGCATCAGTTAAGATTGGTGGATGGGGGATTATGATGTGCTATTATTGGGCTTAGCCCCTTAGTTCCAGTGAAAGGAACTCTTAATGATCCAGCATACCAAGACATTTTGGACAATTTCATTTCACTGTAAAATTCTATTTACTGCTCCCAACTTTATGGGAACAGTTTGGGGATGGCTGTTCCAACATGACTGCACACTAGTGCACAAAGCAAGGTCCACAAAGAGTCCTGACCTCAACCCGGTGGAACACCTTTGGGATGAACAAGCGCAGACTGTGCACCAGGCCTTCTAGTCCAACGTCAATGTCTGACCTCAAAAATGTGCTTCTGAAAGAATGGTCAAAAGTTCTCATAAACACACTCCTAAATCTTGTGGAAAGCCTTCCCAGAAGAGTTGAAACTGTTATAGCTGCAAAGGGTGGGCCAACATCATATTAAACCCTATGGATTAAGAATTGGATGTTATACAAGTTCATATGCATGTAAATGCAAATACTTTTGGTAAATACTTTAGTGTATAGTGTATGTGGTTTGGTTATTTCATTGAATTCAAAACTTTGGAAAACATGAGTAAAATTTCTTTCATAAATTTTAATATCATTATAATATTTATACATCAAGTTTCATGAAAATCTATTTACAATAAAAACATTGTACAAGTTCCATCAAAATGTTATTTATATTTACAATAAGAAGCACATTGTTAATCACAAAAATACAGTCACCAACAAGGATGACAAATCAATAAATATTAATTCTTTAGGACTAGGTATAACATTGTTAAATTCCTTATCAACTTGTTATTAAAACATTCATCATGTCGCTAACAATTCTTTATTGCCCTGTGTCTATACTGTATGTGCTGTAGAGTCGTTTTTCATGTCCTTACGAATTAGTTTAAGTCATTATCTCGATGTGCGGGCGCTACACTAAAAAAAATGTAAGAATTGACTGCAATAGAGTCGGGAGAGGTCAGTAACAAATTATTTGGCAGAGTGGAGTGGTGGTATTACTATCATTAATATAATATAATTAATAAGATTTTGGTTTATCATTAATAAATTAATACTTTTGACACACACACACACACACACACACACACACAAATCCAGTATATACACAATTTGTTTATTCCATCAATTAAGGAGGATCATCATAGGACCACCACAGAAGCAGCATGTACCATTACAATAATAGACACTTTGGGAATCTGGACAGAAGACATAGCATTTTTATAAGTACTTAAAGCCAAGACATCAATATCTTGAATATTTAGACACATACTGTACATGATTCTGCAATGTTCTGGTTCCATATTTAAATGAATGCAAATTTGCAGTATTGACGATGTTAAATTCCTTGCACAAAAGGTCAAGAATTTTTTTCCCCATTCCATTCCATTAACAGCAAATATTAACAAATTCTGAAATTCATTCAAAATATTCATAAAAAGGTTAGATTGTTCTTGGATGTATAAATAGTATTTAATTAAATGCAAAATAGAAGCATTTGTCTCTGACCTACATGACAAATGTTAGAGATGAGATACAGTAAATGACAAATTCAAATGGCAAAATATATACATGTAACTGTTTTGGTTGAATGAGTGAAGTAAGAACTATTGCAAACTTATAGAGATTATTTTGTACAAATGTGCTAAAAGCACAAGTCCCATTTTTTTTGTCCTCATTTTATGGCTTAGATAAGTGTAAAATAAAAAAATATTATAACCAATAATATAATATGAAATATTATTAAATAAAAATATTATAACCAATATAAAAACTTCAAATTACTGCAATATCAGCCTACTGATTTTTACTCACTCACTCACTCACTCGTCGTCTATAGCACTTCATTCTGTATATAGGGTCGCAGAGGTCCTGGAGCCTATTCCCGAAAACTTAGGGCACGAGGCGGGGGTACACCCTTGATAGGGTGCCAATCCAGCGCAGGGCACACAAACATACACACACTCACACACACACTATGAGCAATTTTGAGAATGGCGATTAGCCTAATCTGCATGTCTTTGGACTGTGGGAGGAAACCAGAGTACCTGGAGGAAACCTATCAAGCACGGGGAGAACATGCAAACTCCATGCACACAGAGACAGGAATGGAAACCAGAACGGGAATTAAACCAGGACCCTGGAGGTGTAAAGCGACAGTGCTAACCACTAAGCCACTAGCCATGCAAAATTATGGTGAAATTATATCTGATTCACCATAGTTGTTACATTGCAGTATCCCAGATAGCTTTGTCTTGTATGGAAATATAACAGTGCCAAAATTCCTCAAAGCAAAACAGCATACTGAATCATATGAACTGAAAAAAAACTTGTCACAAAAAAGCAGTTTGAATTTTTCTGCTTTGAAATTTGATCTGAATGAAAAAATTCTTACAGCATTTATACTGCTTGAAATTTTAGACACTGCAATTTATTGTGATTATATATTTCAACTGAAAATATAATTCAAGCATTTAAATTTCAATGCAAAAATGTTCAATGCACTGTTATACTTCCATAGTCTTGTTTTACAGAATGTACTGCAGAAATTAAGCGACGCATACTTGTAATTTATTACTGCAAAAGTGACTGCAATGGCACTAACAGAGTAAACATCCTTTTCTTGGATTCAACATTCTCTAAAAACACTTTGAACACATTCAAACCACTCACGGCAGCCACTGTGTGTATCTTCACTTCACAGATCATGTGACAGAAAGAAATGATGCAATTGCTTGTGAATTGTGATGTTAATTTTTTTGTGTGCGCGTGTGTGTAGACTAAATTTTGTGATAATTGCTGTTAAATGTCTGTTTTTAACCAAAGAAGGTTCAGAGAAACAGGGAAATTTATATTAAGAATCTTTATATTTCAGGGTATATAATAATAATGATGATGATGATTGTTGTTGTAATGGAGAGTTGCCACATCCCAAAATGCACTTACAGTACAGCTGAAATTAGCATTTTAATGGTATCTTTTCCATTAACTGCTGTAGCTTATCATGCAAACTAAATTCACTCCATGTGAAGTGAAGTGGAGCTGATTTCAAGTGGTGAAAATGCTTACTCATAATGCACGTTCTTATTAAATAACAACTTTCATGGCAGAGTAAGAAAATGTGTGAAATGCATTTAAATGTCATTTATTTACCAAGTGGTCTTAACAAATTGGTTTAATTAAACCTCATTCTTTTTCCCAATTAACTACAGTTTCCATAACTGTAAAAAAAGGTCCTGTTTAATGTGTTGAAATTCTTTGTTACAGCATCTTTGAGGAAATTGATTATTGTGTTCCTGATGTACAAGATGTCCTGTAACCAGACTTGACAGACCTGATTGACTGCATGCACTGCCAGTGCCATTTGAGAGATTTTAATGTAACATTTGTTAAATGTTAATGTTTGAGACATTATAAAACTTCGTAATCTGTTTCCCTTAAGCAGTTTATCATGCATTTCTTTATTCTAACATTGAACATGTATAATAAAAGTAGATCTGAGTATTTACAGTAAAATTGTTATTAATCATAGACCATGACTGTGATTAAATAGAATAAAATGTATAGATAGATAGATAGATTATTGATTAATCTGTTTTCTTCCTTCCACAGCCTCTGGACTATGAGACAAAAAAGGCCTATACCTTTACAGTTGAAGCCTCAAATCCACACTTAGACCCACGGTTTCACAGTTTTGGTCCATTTAAGGACACTGCAACTGTCAAAATTAATGTTATGGATGTGGATGAGCCTCCTGTCTTCAGTAAACCATCCTACACAATGGATGTTTATGAGGACACACCAGCAGGCACCATTATTGGAGCTGTGACTGCTCAGGATTTGGATGCAGGAGGCAGTATGGTCAGGTATGTAACTGTAAACCCACATAAGTAACGTCATACCACCCAAAGCTGCCAGAACACCTTCATGGTGCTCAGCATAGATTCTTGAACTCTAACGTTTTTTAAAAGAGATTCTATTAGTTGTAGTATAATGAAGAGTGCTGTTGAACATGTTACTGCATAATTTCCCATAGGTGCTTATTTGAGTTAAGATTTGGTGACTTGGCCATAGTATATTATTTACATTATTTGTGATCTTTATCAAATCATTCAGTAAGCCCTTGCATCCTGTAAATAGAGACATTGCTAAGCTGGAAGAGTCCACACCCATCTAATAAATGGTTTATTATAAGATAAAGGCTATCATAAAGAAGAATTTTGTATTAATTTGTAGCGACTCTTTCCTCTAATAGCAGAAGTGAATACAAGTCATTCAAAGTAATTACTACATACGACAGCAGAGCCACTATTTTTTATTAAATTTATCAACAATAACTGTATTTCTTGGTATGTCATTTATGTTCTGTCTTTCATCTCGTTCTTTTATTTCTGCACTTCAGGTTAATATATTTTTTCTTCTTTTATTTGTGGCCAGAGTATAAGTGCTATGTGATGGCTCTAATGCTCTGATGACCAAACAAATATGTCCTTCACCGGGCATTGCATCAATATATACATTAAAAAAAAATAATAATAATAATAATAATAATAAAAAAAAAAATATATATATATATATATATATATATATATAAATTTCTTGGTGAATTATTTATAAACTGTTAGCATTGTTCTCAGTTGCTGCACTCACACACCACTAGACAATGGCACTGAATGCACCCCTGTATAAGGAGCAGCTTTTAAGGTTATGCTTTAGAACTCTACCATTGCTTTAAAGAGGAAAATAGCAGACGTATTCTTTGCTACCTTCACCTCTTTTCAACCCTGGACTATTTCACCTAGGAATTGTAAACAACATTGAACAAATTCTGTATATCATGAGGATCATGTACATAATAGGGCGATTTCATATTTAGGTCCCTGTGGCCTGCATGAAATTACTATCTTTTAATTTGAGAATGAAGACTATAGAGCCAGGCTTATTGCTACAGAAAAACCTCATAATCACTACATATGACTTACTGTTCTCCATTAATTGGACATGATAGCAATAGAATGTAATGTGTGTACAGTATGTGTGTGCCTTCGATGGACTGGCACCCCATCAGGGTGTTCGACGCTTTGTGCCCTAAGTCTCCTGGGATAGGCATCAAGCCCCTTCTGTGATCGTGTATACAGGATGAAGTATTATAGGTGATTAGTAAGTGAGTTATGATGATTGTGTTAATAATGCTTCTTATTAAGGGTAATTATTTCATTATCATCCATTTTTCATTTTCATTCAGTATCATTTTCATGATATGAATCTCTCAACATTCTGATATTTCTCTCTCCTGAGGGTGAGAATTCCTAAGGTATGTTGTACTCCACTGAAGATAAGAGTCAGCCAGAGGCTTAATACTGTATTATTTTCAGAGCAAAGATCACTTGAACTGAGTATTGAGCATATGGGTTATGATGAAAAATAATTTAATAAATGTATGTCAAATCTGGTGAAGATTAATACGTCAAACTCCAAGTCATTGCATAAGACCCACAACAGATAGTTCTCTTAGTATCATGGTGGAGTTAACTGCTACTCATAATTATGAGCCTAACAATGAGCCTCTTGTTTTCCAATATGTTTTGCATCCACTATCTCTACCCAGTGATCTGTGCTTTCCAAATAATGCTAACAACTCTTCAGTGAAATAGTAACTAGCAGTCAAGTCCCTATAATTTGAGACAAAACCTGTCCTGAGCACATTGGTTCTGCACCATCAGTTCAAACGTCATATCCCATCACTACCATGTACATTAATCCTCAGCTGTAAAATTGAGATAAAAAAAATATAAGTGCCTCCGTAAAAGGTCATCTGCCAAATGGCTTAATTGCAAATGCAAATATAAATCTATATATTCATTGGTTGGCTTTCAGTTAATTTTTGTTCAGTTAATGTTTACTGTCGAATTCGTCCCAAGCAGCCATATTTAGTACAGGTATGGAAAAGTACTACAAAATTTGTACTATACATTAAAATGTTGTGTATTTTGCGTTGTTGATTGTTTAAATGTCATGAAATGTGTAAAGTGATAATGTTCATCCCTATTTCCAATATTCCATTTCACACTCCAATCCAGTGGGTGGATTGTGTAGAATGACAGACCACAGTTATAAGAGTAAAACCTACCTTTATTTTGTTATATAATCCCCTGCTACGCTAAGAGCACCACTTATCCCAGCAGTTCACTAGTGCTTGGACACCGTCAAGGTACAAAGTTTTCTCAGCACCTTCAACCATGATTGAACTGCCTGCTTTACATCTGAAACACTCCCAGGAGCTCCTTTAATCGCCTGGATGGGTGGCAATAACTTTCAGCTAAGCTCTATTGTGCAAGTGAGGTTCATGAATGATTGTGTTTACAGTTCCCACAGACTGATGCATCACTTCCACAATTTGGTGACAAGTTATCCATCGATTTTAGAGGATCAGTCATTCCAATCGCTGAATGATCACGGGAAAGCCTGCAGTGGGCTCCAAGCCACCTCAGCCAGGATTGTAAATCATGGATGTTTTGCATTCATTAAAACGTTTGCACAATTCAAAAGTTTTTTTCTCTGACTAAGAGTCCACTTTACTGTCCTTAATGACTTCTGTTAAAATATCAGTCGGTTTTATGCCTTCCTTTATGAGAAATTTCATCGCAAGAACTTGAGTTGATTTGAATGCCCCTCATACTTTGCAGTACATCCCACCACAGGAACACTGTTTTACAGGTATAAACTGCCCTGTATGCTGTATTTACTCCCACATAGATTTCTTTTAAAGGTTTAATTTATACATTAATCCTCTGATGTCAAGACACATTTCCCACTTTCCATCTAGTTATTTTTGCACCTTCCTCCCTCCTTGGGAAGCTTTTATAATTCCCTTCATTACAGAAAAAATAAAGTGCCCTGGAACAATACCTCAGGGTGCTTGCGTGCAACTAGTGACACCTATCTTTGTAATAAAACTGACAAGTGTGGAGCATTCAGCTGACAGTGAAAAACAGCACACAGTGCAATAAATATAATTTCACTAGTGGTGTTGCAAATAATAACATTTTAGCCACTCAACACCCTCGCTACTCATGCCAAACTTTATACCTTATTCTTGACAAAAAATTACTATAAATATAATTACTATAAATATAAATTACTGTAATTAGAACTACCATCACCTGAACCAACACATTCTATATTATCATGTATGTTACAAATAACAAAGCATAAAAGTCTAGATCTTAGAATCTTCAATAGATTAGAACACTACTCAGCATCATGAATCTACATACTAAACAAAAAGGAAAGAGGACAAGCATTATGTAACATTTTTATAGGCTACAATTCACATTCTTGAGTTCATTCTTGAAATCTCCTTTCTTGTTTACAAGTAAAGTGGGCAAACTCAACAAAAAACGAAGGAAATAATCCTAGTTGTTCTGGAATGAAAAGGAAAAAAAGTTAATTATTATTCATTAAAGCAATATCAAGTAATAGTGTTTTACTAAATATTGTCATGGCTGTTATTTGGTCATAGGGACGAGGAGTGCTATAAGAAATCATAGCCATGCTAACTTTTTCAGCATAACAGCATAACCGCAAGTGTTATATTGCATTTATACAACAGTTTTATAAATTGTACAAAAGCATTTAGCATTACAATTTCCTCTACAATCATTATCAAACTGCAAGACCTAGGACTTCGCTCTGTCAGTGGGAAGTCCAACTTCCACAAACACTATGGGTGGTACATGTCTCAACCTCCCTCACCTGCTGCAATGGAGCCACCAGGCCTGTGTCCTGAGTCCCTTGCTCTATTTACTGTACATGTTAAAAGTTTGTTGATGACACTGTTTGGTGACTCCCTACTCTGACAACAAGCCTTATTTGGAGGAGATTAAAAACCTGGAAAACTGATGCCAGAAGAACAATCTCCTCCTGAATGTCATTAAGATAAATGACAATGGACTTTAGCACGTAGCAGAAAATTAGCTCTTTATTATCAAAAGGACACCAGTGGAGAGGTGGTACCTCTGTGTTCACATTGCATATAGAAACTCTCAAGGTCTTGTGACATGAACACATGGTGAAGAAGGCCCAGCAGCACCTTACCACCCTAGATGCTTGAAAGACTTTAAACTGCCCTTCAATGTGCTAAGGAATTTTTAAGGAACTACAATATTGAGAACATCCAGATGGGAAACATCACAAGAGATGCAGGGCTCTGCAGAGAGTGGTACACTCAGCTTGAGTGCATCATCCTCAGTGAGCTCCCTACCCTGCACTCTATCTACAGCAAGTGGTGCTGGACTAAGGCCAGGAAGACAGTAAAGGACCTCAGCCACCTCAACAACAGACTGATCTCTCTGTTGCAGTTACTGTAGAAAAGTGCTTCTGCTCCACAAATTCCAAAACAGAGAGTATGAGAAGGAGCTTTTTCCCGCTTTCTCTGAACATAGACAATGCCTTAACATCTCATTAACAATGTTAAGACCCCACAAGTATATTTGTTTATTTATTTACTTTTCATGTCAGGTCTTCAATAAAACTACAGTACCTCAGCTTGTTTATGCTTACCCAATTTGCACTCCTCTCATCCAGTTTTACAAATGAAACAATCATGGACATGTATCATTTTCACTTTATGTTAGGACAATCAAACTGCTGCTTAAGGACAATTTCTATATATTTCTATATATTATTCCATTGTAAATACTAATTAGACTTTCTGTATACTTTATTTTTATTTTGGGCTAAAAAGCAAAAAAAATATATATGTATATTTTAAGCGGGGGGGGGGGATTATTTTCTATACCTACTGTATTATTATACATATTTTTTTTCAATATGTTTTCCTATTACTACTAGATAGCACACAATGATTAATAAATTCCTGTTAAAAGTGTATCTGGTGCAATTGGCTGTCCTTCTTCCTTTTTATGTTCATCTGACAAACTCTTTTTTTTGTTTCAAATAATTTCGAGCTCTTATATTTTACATCCAAACATATATTCATTAAAAATTTATCATTTGTTAGGTTAACTAAAATGTCACTAACTCTATTGTACAGTGGCGGCTGCTCTAAGACTACAAGGGAAGCTCCTCTTCCTCTACTATGTCAGAAAATAAATGCTCATATATGCACCGTCATATTTATATTGGTTTTAATAAAAGTGCGCTAGAAC
>JAQMYJ010000006.1:16651345-16661356 GCA_030014305.1 Clarias laeviceps | reverse complement strand
TGTGACAAAGTTACCAGAAGAACTCATATTCTCCAGCAAGCTCAGTAAAACCTAACAGCTGTTTTACTTATAGTACTCACAGTGATCTCATCTCCTGCCCTCTTGTCTAATCGTAATGCCCTCGCGGTTATACAGCTGTTTAGTTCCAGTGTTGAGGGCGGAAATTCAAGATTCAAGATTCAAAGAACTTTATTAATCCCAGAGGGAAATTGCTTATTCTTGGTTACAGTTGTTCACGGTTGTTAGCCGGGAGGAAAGGAAAGAATAATAAATAGGGAAAAAATTAAAAATTTAACCTGCACTTTACCTTTAAAAAAACAAAAAATAAATCCCGACAGATAAGTGTTTGTTTATGCGCGCAGGCGCTATGTGTGTTTGTGTGTGTGTGTGTGTGTGTGTTTGTGTGTGTGTGAAGCTAAAGTAAGAGGAGAGGAGGAATCAGATGCCCCTTTCCCGCTTCTCTTCTTACACAGTAAACTTTCCTCCTCTCTCATTTGAGTTATCGGAAAAATTAGCAAGGAACATCACTAATGATACTCACGTGAGCGCATACTAACGGAATCACTGCTGTAAAGTAAAAAAACAAACAAATTAATCTACACTTAACCTTTGAAAAGAATCGTGACAGAGCAGTGTTTCTGTGTAGAGCAGAGAGTGTGTGTGTGAAGGCGAGAGGAGTACGGTGTGTGTGTGTGTGTGTGTGTGTGTAAAGGCGAGAGGAGAGGTGTGTGTGTATGAAGGGGCACGGTGTCCAATGATGCGCACACACACACATAATGGCATGCTGATACAGAGAGAGAAAATGGATCTTTAACCTCTCTAATGAGACTTTCTTTTGCTTTACACATGCGCACACACGTGTTATAATAAACAGTACACGCACGTTGTACATACATGCATACAAACACAAAATAAAATATTTTTTATGCGCACACACGTGGTCACAGTGTTATAGTAAACAGTACACCCGTGCACGGTTGTTTATTATACTAGTGAGAGACGCACACTAAGACCGAGCAGGGGAGACAATTTCCCACAATTCCGCAGCACAAGAGAGAGAAAAAACATTGGCTCAGTTGTGATCATGTGATGCTTAGCGTCAAAACAAGAAGCTCATGCGTGCTACATGATACTCTGTACTCGTAAACCAATACTTGCTCATTTTTCAAGTCAAAATTTATTAAAAATCTTTGCTCGTTTGACGGAACACTTGCAAACCACGTTACTCGCGATCCGAGGTTCCACTGTATTGTATTACATATTCTATTGGTATGTATTATTATAAATGTATAATTATAGTATGTATAATTGTAATATATTTTTACAATATTAATACAGATATGTAATTGTTTCATTGTATTATTGTTACTGACAGTGACTGTCCACATAGTGTACATGTTACAGAGAAATTCGCTTTCTTTCGCTATTAAACATAGCTGTGAATTCTACTGTAGTTTTTTAATTTTCTGATCCCTTTAAGCATTTACATTATGTCTCCCGTCACACTCATTCATGACATTTTTCTGACCACATTTCACCCTTGGAGATGATGGCGCACCACTATACTTCCAGGTTTTCATAATGCATTTAACAGTTATTAACATTTAGTTTTCTTTTTTTAAACACTCCAATAATTTGACTGATCTGAAACAGAGTAACATTTTTGCCATGACCACAGGATATGTCTTCGGACATGGTTGTTTAAGAAATGAGAAGCTACTCACTGCATCAGTTAGGATTAAATAACTTGTTGCCAACTTAACCCTTTTTCTTACTGCTGTAATTATCCGATAGTATAAGGATTTTAACTACTTGCTTAGATAAATCCCCTGGTGGTGACTGTTTTGGGGATTGGCAGTGTAATTCAATCATGTAAGGTATAATTTCATTACAAGCAGTTATGATGGTGTTTATTTATGCAAATATCATTCTGTGGCTACATTTAGTATGCGATATGTGTAAGGTGTTAGTGTAGTTTTTAAGCAACAACAACAACAAAAAAAAAAACTTTTTCAGCCACCTCAAAAACCTCCATTATTTAATATTGTTTTTTTGGAAAGTAACATCTAAATGCCTTTATACATCTATGTAGAAAAAAAATTCTATATTGTATTAGAAAGCAAATTCTAAATGCTGAAAAACAGATGGGTGTCCACCACCCCACCACCACCCCTCACAGTGGCTGAAGAGATGGACCTTAAGTCAAAATAGTGGATATCTCGTTTATTGATGGCATCTTTTTCGTGATGTGTCATATGTGGAATATGAGGGACAGAAATTGTTTTCAGATAAATATTGGACTTTGCATACAAACAGGAACACTTAAACAGAAAAGTATCATGAAATCAAATTCCTTGTGTGTATCAACATACTTGGAAAATCAAACCCTATTCTGATACTGATTCTGAAGTAAACCTGCTAATGAGAAGGTTAGCTTCATGGAGTATGTTGCCACAGTAACTGACTCTGAGTTTCATCATTATTATTTTCATAAATAATTTTTACCATTACAGTTCGCCCCTGCTCTAAGTTTAATTGAACTGGCTTTTAGAAACTAAATTTCCTTTTGCATTAAACCTTCTAAAAACAGAGAACACATTTACGATCCATCATGATGTTGCATTGCACAAATGGTTATGGTTAATAGATGAATATAAGATGTACAGCTGTTGCAACAGGTATTACGGCCAAAACAGGTAGCTTGTTTGAGAGCTGATCATGCATTCATCTGATTAGCTTCTTTTTATTGAGAATGCCATTGATGTCACTAATATAATATTACCTAATAAAACCACATTTAGTAATGCCTTCTCTATTTTTTTTTTTAAAACATATGTTTTCCCTCTACTGAGATGACCTTTAAGGCTTGTCCTTTTAACCAGACCCCATGGAACAGAGTAATAACAACTATATGTGTTATGAATACTGACCACACTTCCTTCTGGCAAGTAGGTAGTCTGAGCAATGAAGAGACTGAACTGAAGGTCAACTTTGTGTCCTAGCTCTCAAAAATCACTGCCATCTGCCTACTGTGCCTGCAATAGAAGTTACACTTGTGTCTGACATATGACCCAATGAAAAACTTACTGCCACAACACCAGACACAAAATAGCTTCTGCTGGCACTAGCTTTGTTACAATGACTTCTCATAATAGGTCACATCCTGTAAATATTATTATGAACAGCACGTAAGCTTATGTATATTTCTACAGTCTGGACAAGGAGTATGTAGACAAGCACAACACTGATTAAACAGGCCTCTCATTATACAATAGACAAAATAGGGAAGACTAAAGTACCTGTTAGACAAAATGTGAACATTGTTGGCATCATTAAACACTGACAACCTTATGCATCATAAAAAATAGATTTGAACAGATGGAAATATCCAGAGTGACTCATACATTACCATATAGATTGAGATTCCAAAATATTTTGTATTATTACTAGTTACAATTTAGTTATTGCCAGAAACCATTTCTACTGACTTTTGTTATGGAACTTTCTTCTTCTTCTTCTTCTTCTTCTCTTGCTGCGTACAAATTGAAGTAAATGGAGTAAACTTGTCACCTTATAACCAGGACCAGAACTCTGAGGATAAGTCACACTCATCAGCTTACCTGTTCACATCTTACCAAAGAGTTGCGGGCTCAATTGCCATGATTATAACACTATACTATTTGTTTGTTAATAATAGATTTAATCATTCATTAATTCACTCACTCATTCATTCATTATCTACAGTATATATCCTGTACAGGATCATGGGATGTCTGGAGCCTATCCCAGGAGACTTTGGTTACAAGGTGGGGTACACCCTAGACAGGGTGACAAACCATTGCAGTAAATGTCATCCTGTTACAGGTAAACAAGCACCTTTCTATGAGATTTAGTTGACTGCCAGGGTTGGTCCCTCTATCAAATTATCTATCCTTTCTGTCCAAAATTCTTTAAATTCTCAGCCTCAAACAGGTGTCTTTGTCATTGAGGTAAACATATACTGCTGATTCTGATGTGTGGTTATTTCTGTGTTGATACGTACATCTTCCTATGTAGCAGTTGTTTTGTCTTGTCAATATAATGTTCTGAATACTCTTCACTGCATTGGACCACATATATTGTATTGCTTATTGGTTGACTAGTCTCTGTTTTTTTTCCTCTGAGTTTGAAATGATTTGGTATGTGTTTTCCAAAAATAATTTTTAGCTTCTCTGACATTGCAGCCATATACAGGATGATAATATTTTTCTGTTGGATTGATTGAGCTGGTCTCAGCTCTCTCTCTTTGTCGTCCTTCTGTTGGGTGAGTCCCTAAACTTTCTTTTCCTCACCACTTGAAAGATGTGGTAGGTATGTGATTAGGTAGCACCAGTAAGGTATCAGGGCCAAAGACAAAGCCAAAAAAAATAATAAAAGACAGTCAGACAGACAAAGCGTGCTGTTAAAAAACGGAGGCAAAACCCAAGCCTCTGCCTGTCTAAGGCCATATCCACATGTAGCCGGGTATTTTTTTTAAAGATTTTTCTCTTCGGTTTTCGCCTTTCGTCCACACGCAAACGCAGTTTTGGTCATTAAAAACAGAGCGTTTGGAAAACTCCGTCCAAAGAGAACATTTTCCAAAACTCAGTTTTCAGTGGTGTTGTGTGGACAGAGGAAACGGAGAATTTGGCTTGTTGTAACGTCACCTTGTGCCGATGATGTGGACTTGTATACAGTAAACTAGTGACTGTGTTAACGTTGCGTACTGGACTTTTTGCATGTGTGCACATGCACGCGCAGTTACTCACACATTATGTTAAGGAATAGAGGTGCCTGAATGTACTACTAAGCTCACTGCTGCTACATACTGTACAAAACTCTGATGACAGACCCCGCAGACAGCGATGGCAGTTTCGGACGAGACCCGTCGGACTTCTACAAAGCTCAACAGGTAATGACATTTTGTCTAGGCTTCTGATTGGTCCCCTGTTGATTTAAGGAGGCTCCTAACAGCACTTAACAGGGCATTTTGCGTTTTCTTGTGGACAATTATTTTTTAAAACGAAGAAGAAAAATCTCTGTTTTTTTAGTCAGTTTAGTGTTTTTAATCAGTTTAGCGTGCACTCTCAGGTTAAAGTGTACCAAGCACAAACTCTCCATCTCCTCTAAAATAAATCCTCGGTAAAAGCGAATGCCTCGAGAGGATCTTTAGTTTGTGTTTTAGTTTCCAGAGCCCTGTCCATTCTCGTATAGACGGTGAAGTTCTGGTTATTTTGTGTTTTCAGTTTTATTTGGTTTCCTTTAAGTTACTTAATTAATAATCCCACGCTATCTGCAAACAGGAAGGCACTCTCACCACTCCTATTTCATTGACCCCCTATAAAGCTCTGCATCAGGGCTCTTATAATCATTAAAACATCTTGTGGTGCAGCTCTCCAATTCGCACCACATAAATGTGCGCTATTCTTTACCTTGCTCAGACTCTGTGTTACCACAGCAGGGAGTAAACAATAGGGGTGTCAAAGTTAATCGTTTCTACGATGCATCGCGATGCAGACGAGGACGATTCGGTATCGGTTGAGTAATAGACCATAACCGATTATAACATACTGACGCTTTTCTGACATAATTTGCCACATACTGCTTTGTCGCAGTAGAATACAATGGCTGAGGGAGGCGGATCTCCAGTGCGAGTAATTAAAAATTCTCCAACTACTTTAAAAGCCGACATCTGGGCACATTTCGGCTTTTATAAACAACCTGGTAAGCACAACCTGGAGAAGACACACGCTGTGTGTAAATCATGCCATGCACAAATAAAATATGCAGGAGGTAATACCACTAACTTGAGAAACCATGTTAGCCGTTTTCACCCTGAGCTGTTAACGTCCGTCAGTGCCAAGGTGGACCAAGCTCAGCCAAAAATAGATCAAATGATATCAACGTTGCCGCCCAATTCGGAGAGAGGGCAAAGAATTACCAGGGCAGTGGCAGCTTTTATAGCAAAGGACATACGGCCCTTTCCTGTGGTGGAAAACCCCAGGTTTCACCACCTGTTAAATACTCTGGAGCCTTAAGCTTCCCTCAAGCTTCATTGCAGCACCACAGCGAGCCACTGTCTGAAAGTGAAACAGCAATGTCTTGGCCTGAGAAATTACAAGCTGATAACTGATGTTGCAACAAGATGGAACAGTGCATATGACATGGTCGAGAGGTTCTTGGAACAACAACCTGCAATTTGTGCAGCCTTGCTATCACCAGAAGTCAGAAAAAGAGAGACAAATCTGTGCACTCTTACTGAAACAGATGTGACAAATGCAGAGGATGCTGTGAGGGCTTTAAAGCCAAAGGATGCAACAACACTGATGTCAGAAGAGAGCAATTCGACAGTGTCTCTCATTGCTCCTCTAAATGCGCAACTCCTCCAGAACATGTCAGACACCACCGGAGACTCACACATAATGCGTGATATCAAGAATGCAATCAGAACAGATCTCCTGAAAAGGTACAACAGTGAGTCAGAGAAGAGGATCCTTCATGCAGCCTCTGCCCTGGATCCCCGATTTAAGGAAATGCCTTTTCTTACAGAAGAGGAGAGATTGGAAGTATACAGAGTGCTGACAGAGGAGGCTGCATCCTTGGAGGTAATTCTATCATGTTTCTTGTACAATATATAAAAATAAAACACACTTAAACACTTATAATATTAATAGTAGCTAAAATGTGTTAAAATGTTAAGTAATTTATTAATTATAATATATATATATATTTAATAATCCTAATATATTAGCTGTTGTAGTGACTGAGTCACTATCTACTAGTTTAATAGTATTTTCAATTACTCTGTTCATAAACAGAATGAGTGTGCACGTAGAAGTGCAGAAGTGGATGAAGCACCTGAGGGAACAGGAACTCTAGGAGAAGAAACATCCATGGAGGACAGCCCCTCTGCTGCTCCCAAACGAAAGGCCTCATCGTCATCGCTGCTTGTGAGTTTGCTGGGACAGTCTTTCACTGACACTGAAGGTACAGTAAAACCCAAGACCCCTTATGTCATTGCTAAGGTGGAAATGGAGGCATATTGTAAAGCTCCATCTCTGCCTCTCACTGAGGACCCTTTGAACTGGTGGCGTGTTCATGAGGTCATGTTTCCTCTCCTCTCTCGGCTGTCAAAGCAATACTTGTGTATTCCAGGCACAAGTGTGTCTGCAGAGCGAGTTTTATCAGCAGGAGATGTGGTCAATGCTAAAAGAAGCACTCTTAAACCAGAGCATGTGGGCCAGTTAGTGTTCTTAAAGAAAATTCTACAAATTCCCAAATGCTGAGCAGTGACTCATGCTGAGCTGTTTGTGATGTTTCAGGAACTTTCCTGTGCCCAGTTCTGAAATTTTATATTTGTTTTTATTTTGTGTATTAAAACACTGCTGAAATGTGTGGCCTGGCTTTTTGTTTATTTTGGTGTATAAATTTAATGTTTATACATTTGTTTACATTTAAATGTTTTACAAGAAAGTAGACTGTACTTCTAGATATAAGTTCTAAAGTACTAAAGTTTATTTTGGTTTATAATTCATAATTTCATGTTTATACATTTGTTCAAGAAGTGTGTTTTCATTGAGAAGGTAAAATTAAAGTTTCAGTTCATATATACGTATCTGACTGTTTGTGTTTATTAACAAAATTATATACATGTGAATTAAAATTAAAAATTGAGTATGCAGTGCATCGTCAATGCATCGTGATGCATCGAGATATTGTATTGAATCAAATCGATGACATGATAATCGTAATCGAACCGAACCGTGAGACCAGTGTAGGTTCACACCCCTAGTAAACATGCAGAGGAAATGACTGCAGTGCACACAGTTAAAATACACAAGTACAATTTTTAACTTTGGCACTTTCTGATTGACACATTTTCTGAAAGAAAAACTGATATGTTAAAATGATGCAGGAATTTTTTTTTTAAACAAGAAGGCATGATTTTTAAAATAAATGTATTTAGAGCCTGTATATATGTCTTTATGCTAAGATTAATGCATTATTAACCAACAGCCCCTGTTAGTTCATGAGCTTTATAAAGGTTCAGGTGCACACAAAGACCACATGTCAGCATTAAAATCTCCAGAGGACATTCCCCTTTAATCCTGTGCTTAGAGATCTAGCCTACAAGTCACTGAACACACATGAAAATGATGTTTACACAGAAAGATCCAAAAAAAAGTAGACAATCACACAAGGAAGATGAGGCTATCATCCTCACTCACTCATCGTCGTCTATACTACTTTATCCTGTATTCAGGGTTGCGGGGAGCCTGGAGCCTATCCCAGGAGACTTAGAGCATGAGGCAGGGTACACCCTGGACAGGGTGCCAATCCATCGCAGGGCACACACACTCATTCACACACGACGAGCAATTTGGAAACGCCAATTAACCTAATCTGCATATCTTTGGACTGTATGGGAAACCAGAGTACCTGGAGGAAACCCACCATGCATGGGGAGAACATGCAAACTCCATGCACACAGAAACAGGAATTGAGCCTGGCCGGGAATCGGACCCGGACCCTGGAGGTGCAAGGCGACAGTTCTAACATGAGGCAATCATCAATTATTATCAAGAATTATCTTAACTAAGGAGAAATGTTTTACTCTCAGGATTACCACTGGCTGCTTTTCTATCTCTAGTTCTTTTCACTCAAGCATTTTCTCGATGCAGGCTGAGGCTTTTCTACGGTTCTGTGTTTGAGCTCTAGAAGAAAAACTTTTTTAACGTAGGGTGAAAAATGTAGGGCAGCATATATTTCAATCTATTTTGAAGTTTTGTTAAAATTTTTGTTCTCAAGAACAACATCCGTCCAAAGTTTATATTTTCTTATCATTAATAACTGACTGACCTGAATCATTCAAGACAATAGTAAACTCTGCTAATTAGACTACTAATTAGATAAAAAAATAATGAATTGGATTTTAAAATATTTTTTATATCCCATATTTTATATCTTGTTCTTTTATCTGCAGTTTTTCTATGTTTTAAGAAAGAAGTTTTCTGTATTTTATTCTTTATTTTATTCCCTAATTTATTTCTATTGATAATTTAGATTTTAAGGTCACGAGCGGTTGTATAAGCATTTCACTGCATATCGTACTGTCTATGACTGTGTATGTGACAATTTTTACAATATAAACAATAATTCACAATTATTTAAAATAAATGTTTTATAGTTATTTTCATGTTTTATCATTATTTTAACTGATTTAACTCTGAACATAACATTCTATATTCAACTAAATTTTAGCTTTACTACCACTACTACTACTAATATTTATGATAATAATAATAAGAAGCAGAAAAGAAGACAAAAAAAGGAATAATTTATTATTATTATTATTATTATTATTATTATACTCTTAATGACGTATGACTTCATTTTCCTGCTGTCCACCAGGAAAATAGCTTTATGTCGCATTGTCGATTGTCACATGCATTAAAATAGAAAAACTCAACTGATGGAGCAGACCTGGTGAACAAAGGAGATACAGCCTCTCTGTTGATCTTTTCACAACTTCATGTGTCTGATTGCCCTCAATCACATACACTGATTGGAAGAAACAATCAGGGTTGGCTTTGTCTAAAGAGAGCAATTTTGCTCACATTGTTTTTTCAGTATGGTTATTTCTAGTACTTCAGCCCACAGGTTTGTTATTTAAATAAAACAGAGTGATTTAGACAGGTGTACAGTGAAAGGTATACAGTTTATGAAGTGAAAACTATGTTTCCTGAAAAAAAAAATTTTGTCTCTTGGGAAAATATATCTTAAAAAGTCTAGACACACTCAATAAAATTACTGCTTTTTGGGTTTTATATATACAGTATATATATACTCAGCAAAAAAAGAAACGTCCCTTTCTCAGGACTGTGTATTTCAACAATAATGTAAAAATCCAAATAACATTACAGATCTTCATTGTAAAGGGTTTAAACAATGTTTTCCATGCATGTTCAATTAACCATAATCAATTAATTAACA
>JAQMYJ010000006.1:16537218-16556680 GCA_030014305.1 Clarias laeviceps | reverse complement strand
GAATGTTTCCGGTTCACTCCTATTTATAACCTGCAGGTGCACTTCATCAGATGATGTCACCTGACCGAGGTTATATATGCCAAAATTTGGCGTGTTTGATACACACATGCTTCACAACATGCAACACAGAAAGATGTTCCCATAGCGTTTTCATGCAGCATCTCGTTCCCGGCTTTTCAGGGAACAGGGTTACAGCAAAGTAACCCGAGACCCGTTTTTTGTACATGCTTGTTTTTTCTGTGTTGTTTGGTTGTTTGTATTTCTCATTTGTTTGTTGATTGTTTTGTATAGTGTCCTTGAGTGTTATGAAAGGCGCTTATAAATAAAATGTATTATTATTATTATTATTATTATTATTATTATTATTCTCATTTGGGTGAAACAGATAGCAGGGATTGATCTGTGAGAGAAGAAGATGCAGAGGATAGGGTTAGATGGAGGCAGATGATTCGCTGTGGCAAGCCCTGAAAGGGAACAGCCGAAAGACAAAGAAGAAGAAGAAGAAGTATAGCAGGGATTGACCTGCATCATACTGTGTGAGACTGGGAGTTCAGTATAACAGAAGATGTGTTTAAGTTAAAATTGAGTCCAGTTCATTATTGGAGGCTCAGGTAGACTATAGGAAACGCCAGTCCTGAACTATCGAGTGACTGAAGTCATAAGTCACAAGAACAGCTGTCTGCATCAGCCGAGGACAGGACCATCTTCGTGGAAACGTGGAACCATCCCCAGTCACCACATGCATCCCAGGCAGACCACACGGGGCATCCATGCAACGAGATCTCCAATCAGAAGCAGGACACCAGGACGAGTCAAACAGCTACACGGGGCAGAGGGGGTCTAGCTCGACAGAGAGACAGGTTGAGGGAAATAGAGAAAGGGAGAGAGAGAGAGGAGAAGAGAGAGAAGAGGAGAGAGCTGAAGAGAAGGAGAGATGGCAGTTAGGTATGATCACAGTCAAACAATGTATAATGTGAATGTATATTTAGTGCAGAGTGCAACCAGGGACTCCGGCAGGACTAACTATGACAGCATAACTAAAAGGGAGAGCCAGAAGGAAACACAGACATAGGGGCTCCGTGAGATGTAAAGCGACTTTGTTCATGTGGAATTGAATTTGCATAAAATTGAAATAAAATTTCAAAGGCACACTTATAAATGCATATCAAAAAAAGGTACAGTGCCATCTGAGTTTTTCAAGGTGTGTGTGATTTTTTTTTTTTTTTTAATGATATAAGGGCATTCCATTTAAAATTTAAAGTTGCATATCTTCTCTTCCCGTTGCCAATTGCGATGAAACAAAGCCTATATGTCAAGCTTGGACAAATATACATGTGGACCATTCATATTTGTCCAGTAGTTTTTACATGATGTGTGCACAAACAAACAGACAGACAAAAATTCCAAAAAACATTTTGATGTGTTCTACTACTCATCTTGCGTCCACCCAAATATTTTTAAAGATCTGTAATGTACAGACACGCCAATTTTACAGTTTCATTATACTGTATGTATAGATATATAGTCAGTATCTATTTGTCACAAGCATATCAATCTGTTTGCTGATGAATGAAGCATTTCCTGTGTGCATAGCATCGCTGTGACATTGTGCCCATTGTCCTAAAAAGGACAGCATTGATTGAATTGCATTCTTGAATAATGAAATCTTATCAGGCCTATAATTGCATGAAACAATAATTACTTTTCATGCTGTAATCTTAGCTGCCTGCCACCTGGCTTTGAAGTGCACTGATTTGTTGCATCAGTGACTGTGTCATGGTAAGTCAAGATGCTCTCCCACTCCACAACCCACAATCCACCTTCACCTTCATCCCACACAGCATAGTTCAAAAACAAATTACACCAACACAATTCACTAATCCATGATGAAAACATGTTATTAAAAACAAAGCTCATTATGAGGGATTATATCAGACAGACATGCATGCAAGAAATCCCTAATCTATATTGCAGTCTAACTTCCTTGTTTAATTACAAGCACTGCTGTCATGGGGTAGACAAAAAATAAGCAGGGTGCAAAATGATTCTTGATTAAATGAAAAAAGAATGCTGGATATAGAGCACCCAGCATAAATGTAGGTGTTGTTTTCTCATGTTCAATGTATTTAAGAAAGCAAATTTAGCATGTATCTGAACACAGGAGAGCTTTCCATCTGCTCCATGCAGAGCCCAACTGACTGCCTCTTTGATCAGAAATATTAATGACAGATTGCTGGTGAAAAATGTGACAAAATGTGTGATCATTGAAAAGTTGATTTATTCAGTAATTCTATTCAAAAAGTGAAACTCATATATAGTATATAGATTCATTTCCCCAACTGATATATTTCAAGTATTTATTTCTTTTCTTTTCGATGATTATGGCTTACAGCTACTATAATTAAATCCAAAATTCAGAATCTCAGAAAATTAGAATATTACTTAAGATAATGATGTTTTTTTTTTTTTTTTTTAAATCAAGGTTACCACATTTAGAAAATACTGATTCATCATGATATATTCTGATGTTTAAATAAAGAGTTCCTCTGTGAAGTGCGTAGGTCACCAGGTCCAAATTTGACCACTACAAAATACCATAAGACGTGATCCTATATTTATATTTATCTAATAAAATCATGCACATAGCAAATCTTTAAAATTAGTATGTTGACTGCTTTTGTCATTTTGGACGGACAAAATGTCCAAATCATGCAGAGGACTAAAAAAATAATTACTGGGACTGAAATTAAGGTGCAGGTGTATTCATTATAAGGATGAATGATTGCAAGATGCTATTGAATGACTGAATACACTCAGTCAAGACAAGCTGTTATCTCTACTTCAGCAATATGAACACACTGGCAAGGAAAATCCTTTTTGTAATCCCTTGTCTCTGTAGTTGTTCCACCGATTCTTCTGTGTCAGATATTTCAGATTAATTAATATGAAAGCACAGGCAACGTGCTGCATAGAGCGTGACAGGACACGTGCATAAAGTCAGGAGTGCTTTTATTTGGGTTAAGCCAATGATTTTATCTGAAGTCCATAGCAAAGGTCAGAACATAGAGGCAAGCCTAGTGACAGGTAATCCAAAAAACAGGGTAGAGTAACAGAACAGAAACTAGGCTCAAACTTAATGATGCAATGTAAATTAATACACAAAAATGAAAAAAGAAAAAAAATTATCAACATGGCAAAAAAGCGATCACAATGAAGCAACAAACCAATGAAAAGAAAGGATGGAGACAGGGCTAGAACACTCACTCTAACTCACTCATCTTCCTGTATGTAGGGTAGCGGGGGGCCTGGAGCCTATCCCAGGAGACTTAGAGCACGAGGCAGGGTCCATCCTAGACAGGGTGCCAATCCATCACAGGGCACACAAACATACACACATTCATGCTCTCATTCACACACTATGGGTAATTTGGGAATGCCATTTAGTCTAATCTGCATGGTTTTGGACTGTGGGAGGAAACTTACTAAGCTCGCAGAGAACATGCAACCTCCCTGCACTCAGACCCCAAAGTGGGAATTGAACCCTGTCCCTGGAGTTGCAAGGCGACAGTGCTAATCACTAAGCAACCGTGACTAGAACAGGAAACATTTAAGCATAATCATGTGGTGGTCATTGCCATGTGAACAACATTGGAATCCCTTATAGTACATAACCTGCATTTTAGAAAGAAGTTAGGCATGAACTCTGTAACAGATACACAGACATAGTCCACATAAATCCATCAACAATCTTTGAGCTTTAATTTTGTTTCTTATTTTCTAACAATCAGAATATACATTCACTTGCTGTTTTGTGTTGAGCTGCTAAATAACAAATTCCCTCAGCTTTATCTCACTTGTCTCTCTGCTGACATTTCACTCTATCTCACATTTTTTCTGTGCTGACTAATGCTTGTAGTCACTGTACATTAAAGGACTACTGTTAAGCATTTGACAGTAACCATTGGATTGAACCAAAATATGTTGTTATTTGTGTTTCTATCATGAAAGGAATGATCCCAATAACAACTAGTGATCTTGTTGCATGAAAGATTTAAATAATTAAATGAAAGATCACCTTTTGATGAAAGAAAATTTATAGTATGATAAAATGCACCATCAGATTTCAGGGTCACATGATTGAGCGCATAGGAAAAGGGGTGTCAACGCATATGGCTTACTGATTTTTTTTATCTGTTCTTTAAGGGCTGAACATTTTATTTGGAATTTGGATCCTTTATAATTGGTTTAGAGATTCTGTTTTAGTTTTGCCAAAGTTGTTTGCCAAGGTTGTTCGAACAATCCCTTAAAAATATTCTAACAGGTCCAAACATAATATACTTACAGTATACTGTAAAGTGAATTACCTATAAAGATATTTGTATGTTAAGATGTCTTTATGTATTTTCAAAGCTGTAGTGCATATAGTTTCAGGTCTGAAAGGGGGAATTAAAATAGGCACTAGGGGCAGTGATGGCTCAAACAATTAAGTCTCTGGGTTATTGATTGGAGGGTTGGGGGTTCAAGCCCCAGCACTGCCAAGCTGTCCCTGTTGAGTCCTTGAGCAAGTCCCGTATCTCCATCAACTCCAGGGACCCTGTATCCTGGCTGACCCTGAGCTCTGACACCAGCTTTCTAACTTGGATATGTGAAAAAAAAGAGACACATAACTGAATCGTAACTAAGTGACCTTTAAAATGACACAAAAAAGCCATCCATTGGTGCGGCTTCACCCAACTGGGCACGGGGAACTTTTCGTTTCCTTTCACCCAGGGCCTTTTCCTTGACGGTGACTGGTTCACTTTAACTTGTGTGTGGAGTGGATGACGGTGACGCATATTAGGCACTGCTTGTACTGGAAGGTCTGTTGCAGTCCAGGAACTCTCTCATGTGCTGATCAGTAGGCAATGCTTCCTTCACTCGCCTTTGAAGTTTCTGGAGTGTGTGGCACTGCTCCACCTGCATGCCACTCTCGCCTTTAGGCCACTCAACATTGGGCTCTGAGCTTTTAACTCAGACATTCACTCTCTTTGTTATTCTGGACTTTGGACCCTGGACTCAGATTTAAAATGTGGCGGGAGAGCGAGATCCATTCATTCCCTACATGCATTTCTATCCGTGCCGACTCAAGCAGCCCCACCCCTTCACACACCTGCAGAGTCCTGCAGTGAGGCTTCCTTGCCTGTTCCCAGGGAATAGTATATCTCTAAGCTCTAACTTACATGCTTCTCCTGTTCCCTTGGACTCAAGTGCTACTCAAATCCTGTTTGCCCAGGAACTCACACTACGCGCCTTCTGCTCAGAGCCACTGGTCTCACCTGTTCTGCACACGCCTGTGTGCCTTTGCTCACACTGTGCCTGCTGCGGATCAAACCAAATGACTGCTACCTTAACCAAATACAGCTACAAAGCCTATGCTTCTGCACGTAGCATACTTTACAAAGAACTGCATACTTTGCTGCTAAAGTAAAGCTTTTCTGTAAAGAACTGTTGTTGAGAAGTTATATGGACTTATAAATATAGGGTCAGGATTGTGCTGTACAGAGTGACATTCCTTTTTTCAGCACAACCTAGGGAATATGATTAACTGAATTAAATTTAATTTTAACCACATATAAAAACATGACATAATAAAAAAAATAAAAAAAAAATGGGTTGCATAAGCAAAGAAATAGCACATATCCACATGTTTTTATTGTTGTTTTTGGTTGTTTCTGTGACCAATATTATTATTATTAATAATAATAATAATAATAATAATAATAATATGCACATTTTTAGTTCTGCATTTTTGCAAAGTCATTCCCAAATTCTGGTAGGAGTACAATTTACATTTTGAAAAATAATTATAAATCAGAAAACCCAAATGCGTTCACTCGTCACTTCGTTCACTCACACTGGGAGGACTTCAGTATAAATTTTTTATTATTATTTATTATATATATATCAGTCCAGTGCTGTGTTGCAGCTTAGATCCATGCTGCTTTAGTTTTTAATCCTCCTGTGTTGTTTTTTTAAACAGCAGATCGTACACTGTATGAAACTGTGTTTCTCTAACGCTTAGTTAATATTAATCTCACAGGCCCAGATTTGTGCATTTAGACAGCTTTAAAAAATCTGATCTGTGTCACATTTGGGGTGAAAAATTGGAATTTTGTCATTTCAGGCTGAAAATTTGAACATTTTCCTTGATTCCTCTGGGAGTTTTTGTAGTTTTTAATGGTGGAAAAGCAAAATGAAATCACCGGCAGTTGTGTTAAAGCTTGCATTGTGATTTGGCTGCATGACGTTATTCTAATCAGACTGCTCCAATTACAACTGTTTTAAGCTATAATAGAGTTGTGTAGGACTGTCATAATCTGCTCAAAATGATTTTGAAAAGAAAACAAAACTAGAAAGAGGATGAGAGCGTTTTGCTTGCGGAGTTGGTCGTAAAATGTAAAGAAATAATTAAAGCAAAATTTTGCCCTACTCTTACCTCTAAAGGTACAAAGTGAGTGGACAGCAGTTCTCGAAAGCATCAATGCCACATGTCAGTTTGGCTCCTGTATCCCTGAGGAGTTTGAAAAATGGGGATATGCTGTGTTAATGAAGTGATGAAGTGCTGCTCATAACAGAGAATCTAAAAAAAACTGTGTACATTTTTATAAGTTTATATAAATATATAAAATGTATATACAAATGTGATTATTATAATGTGTGGATGATGCCCAAAACCTTGTTTTTCACTGATTTCATGCTGTGTGGTGGGGAAATGTGTGAATCTACACATGATCTGTGGTGCTGTAAAAGCAAAGTTTGATTTGTTCTTTTCGACACTGTCGACTGTGTCACTGTTTCAAAGCTGCATCTTCGCAGCATACGACTGTGAAAGCATACGACAGGATATGACATGTTAGTTAACTAACCGGTTGCATACCGCATGTAATGTTACAAAAAAAAGTATTCCATTTTTATCCAAATGTGCCTTTTATGAGCTCTGTGTCACTCAGTGTTACTAAAATGTCTCTTCCTGAACACTATTTCCTCAATACTCCTAACCAGTTAGGACACCTCTGGAGATCTCCTACATTTTGGTGGATATAAGAGTGAATTCCTATTAGGGCAGAAACGATTCCTCGAGTAACTCGAGTAATACGATTGCAAAAAATGATCGAGGCAAATGACTGTCCTACCTCGAAGCTTCGTTTAATTTAATTTAAAGCTTGAATTATGTTTTTGCGCAATTATTTGTTTGGCGTGACATAGCACGCTTCCAGATGCAAATCGCCAGTAAACACCGACGAAGAAGAAGCGCTTACGTCACCCAAAAAAACAGAAGGAGACGCAAACAGTTAGCTGTGTATTGATTTGAGGGAGCATTCTGTTGTGGGCTGCAAAATGGAAGGGAGAGATAAAATTATATAAAATTTTATTTTAATGTGTGTTTTAGTTTTTTTGATACTTAAAGTCATTTGAAAATTTTTGTTTTTTTAGTTTTTGCATCTGAGAAAATTTTTAATTAAGAATGTATGGCACTGTAATGCACTTATTTCATCTCAGTCAACTTTAAGCTATTCCTTGTATTGTGAATAATGACAATGTTTATTTTTGATAAAACGCTGTATGCATTTAAAAAATAAAAGTAGATTTTTCTAAAAAGAAAACCAATTAATATTTGTTTCTCTTATATATTTTACATTGCTCTTTAATTAAGCAAAAGTACATTTTATCCGAAAACATATAAATCAGTATATTTCAAGCAATGCATGTTTAAGATACTGTATACGTGTATTAAGCTGTGAAAGCTCAGCTCAACAACCATTTCGTCATTATTAAAAAGGTGACTAAATGCTTCACCAGTCACCAACCCTGTGTTATGGTGGGTTAGTACTGGCCCCATTGACTCGATGACATTTTTATATCTAGGCATTAGCAGGAGAATTGGCTTAGCACTTGGGATCTGTAGTTAGGATAGTGTGATATATTAGCCTGAGCCTGAGCAAGTCAGTGGCCAAATTAAGACCATGACTTTAGGTTAAGTGAAATTTATGTGCTTTCAGTGACAAGGGAAGCCATGAGTGGAATTGGAGACCACATTGAATAGGATTGAGGATGCAAGGCTTGTTCAGTCTTACTCAAACAAATACAGCCATTCTATCCAATACTAAACCTGCAATATGATTTATAAAGTGGTTGTTCCAACCACACATGTGAATGCATGCAGCATCGCTAGTTCTTATACACAAGTTAAAGTGTTTATTAAAGATAAATAAATGACACTGATATGATAATGATAATTTCGCTGATGTAAGTTTGGAATATTGTGAAGAACAGATATTAAATAAGTCCTGCACAGTTGTATTTTGATTTCTCAAAATTGTACTGTAAATTTGAAGGTACAACTGTAATTTTAAGTGTCAAACGCTACACAGATATTCAGTGATATCACTGTTTACGCACATCCTCTAAATCAGTGACTATTAGGTTTTCGTTTCAGATTCACTTCCAAAATGTTTCTTTTTCATTAACTCATTGCTCTACAAATAATTTTTCATGTTGTGTCAACATTAAACTACTAACGCAACATTTTATGACCTTAAACTTATAGCTTTTGATTTGAGACTGGCTGAGGTCTGACCCTTTACTCAATTACTGACTTTTTGTCTGAGTGCTGTGTTTACCAAAAGGAAAGGACAGTTCACTCTTGGAAAGAGAGTTGCTCAGTAGGCTTAATCAGCCCCTGCATTCTTTAATTAGTGATCTCTGCAAGGCTGCTTGGATTAGGACGACCTTTGGTGTGCATTCCACACAACAAAATAACAGACAATAATTTCCCTTTTTCTTTTTGTGTGATAAATGTATGACGGACGGACATATTCAGAATCTCCGTATTTGGCTGGTTTGAATGAATTGTTTTAATTCCAATATGTTTTGAAAATATTTAAAAACATTTGTTAACTTTAACAAGGTGACTTTAACAAAACAGCAAATATTTAATACATCAACATTAAACCATGGCTAAAGTAAATCCTTGAAGTCAAAAAATGTGTGAATAAAAATGAGTGCATTATATAAACCTTACAGTCACTGATTTGGAAGACATGCTTTAAGAGAAAACACCTTAATTCCTTATTGATTTAATTGATTTATTCAACGCTGCTGTGGGATAATTTTTCCTAAATTTTTAATCTGTCAAAATAGTAAAACATGCATGTACTGTATCAAAGCTTAGTCCTTCATGGTAAAAGTCAGTGGAGAAAGTGGGGACCAGGAGCTATGTATGGCTTTTTATCCCAGCCAAGAAGGAGCACACTTAATATCGTTTGAATAATGTGAAAATCTTTACCAAATAATTAAGTGAATCCTGGATGGTTGGGAGGAAAACTTGAGGCCCTATGAAGATGAAATTATATCTGATTCTCAATCTCCTTCTTCTACACTTAGCTTCGCATGGATATCTGTGAGAAAAGTAATTTTGTCTTGGAACCCAGTAATTGAACAGAGAAATGAAAGTTTTAAGACAGCACAACTAGTTGTAGTTTTAGGAGCTATTTATTTATTATTTATTTTTGTTGAACATTTTCTGATGTACAGATGTGATAAGCAGTAGCTGAGCTGCTGTATGTCTATTGGCGAGGGAGCAGGGTATAATCCTCTAGCTATTAATTAGTAAAGAAAACAGGACTGATATTCCCTCTTTCGTACACTCGTCTTCCGCTCTCTTCCTCTGTTTGCCCGTCCCTGTATATTTTGAGAAACTGAACCAAAGTTAGTCTCAAATGATTTAACGACTGAAATATATTTTTTTTCCATTCTTGGCATATGAAATGTAAAGTTTACCCTTCAGAATGTGAAACACTTATCCCTCAAGACGTCACAAGATCTTCAGTCTTTTCACAAGATGTACTGTATAAATATGGATTAAGAATAAGCATCTCATATCACAGATCCTGTAACATTTAAATAGCAGACAACTACATATTATATGTAACTTAACATACCAATACCGTGTTAATTGTTTCCTCTTTTTAATTTTCTCCTCTCAGCTTCATTCAAATTCAGATAAAGGTGATGGTTCTGTCAGATATATTTTAAGTGGGGAAGGAGCAGGAACTATCTTCATAATCAATGAGATAACAGGAGATATTCATGCCACCAAGAGTCTGGACCGGGAGAAAAAGTCCCATTATGTCCTCCATGCTCGAGCCATTGACGTGAACACAGACAAACCCTTGGAACCAGAGTCTGAATTCATTATCAAAGTGCAAGACATCAATGACAACGCACCCAAATTTCCTGATGGCACTTTCATCACATCTGTTCCTGAGAGGTCAGAAGTCGGTGAGGACATTTTATTTATTTATTTATTTTTTTTCAAAAATTCCTTAATATCTTCTCATGTCATCTAAAGTGAATAGCAAATACACAGATCAATAAGGTTTTATAGGACATTCCTTTCCATGAACCTTTCTTGCTCGGCAATAGGGGTGTATAAATGCCTACGTTTATTCTGTGTAAGTTTGGTTTAAAAATTAATTTTAAAATGGAAATGGAAGCAATGGGTTTAAAATATACTGTATGTAGTTTTGTTCTGTATTTACTTTTGTCTTCCATCCCAGTCCATTTTCTTATCTGTGCCCTCCTAGATTTTTAATATGGATTATTTTATATGGTAATATTTATATACCAATATTCCCAAGGAGTCCTAAAACATTTACAGAGCACTTAAAGTAGCACTATCCTGTGTCCTTTGGATAAGGAAGCTGAGAAAGAAAAAGGGTAGAGAGTTACTGAGGTTTAAATATAATGAGAGAGAGAGAGAGAGCTCCCATACAAGCTCCTCCAATGTCCATTTCACTCATATGATTCCTACAATCCTTGCTTTTGTTCTTTGCTTCTCCATTTTGCCCAGTTTTAGAACAAACAACAGAAGCCATCTTCTGCACTTAGTTTATTCAAGTTGCATTTGCCCATCTGCCAGATTTTTTCATTCCAATTCCAGCACCCTAAATGTAACTTTTAACTATACAGTTAAACCTTGGATTGTGAGCATAATTAGTTCTGGAAGTGTGCTTGTAATCCAAACCACTCGTATATTATCGAATTTCCCCATATGAAATAATGGAAACTCAGATGATTTGTTCCATGACTCAAATATATCCATATAAAAATCATTAATACAAAATATAAAGTAAAAATAAAACAAATTAACCTGCACTTTACCTTTGAAAATAATCATGGCTGTGTAAGCTGAGAGAGGAGGAGCGGAGAGGGGGGATACTGTGTAGGATGTCGGCAAACTGGAATCTTTAACAAGGAACCTCTTTTATGACACTTGCTTTTACTTCCTTTTGAGGTTTTCACGAAAAAAATGTCATTGAATTGTCATTAAACAGATTCATCTCCCGCACTGCTACAGCCTTTTATTTATTATTTTTTTTTATTCTTCAAGAACAAGAAGTAAAGTGCAATATTGAAGCGGTCTTATTATCACCTTTATAGGGTATTATCTGTGTGAAATAGACTGTGAATATAAGTCTTTGATTTACAGTGTGTCTCAATTTCCTGTGACATTTTGGTAAGGTCAATAAATCATCAAGTAAGACCAAGGATTGTTGAGCAAGCATGAATCAAAAAGAAGATACAGCCAGCAAAATATCAGCTGAGGTTTAATGCTATCAGCTTGCCACTCACTGTGAACCTGAGTTTGCTTACCTGAATGATTAATCTTTCTTTTTTTATTTATTTTATTATTATTATTATACCATGGAAAGCAAAGTTGCCCTCACAGACATGACATTAACCTATGGTAGGATTGCATTACCGCGTTTTACCACCATACAGTACACCACATAACATTTAGTAAAAGATGTGAAAAACTGTGAGAAAAGAATGGGAAAGAGATAACATTCTGAAACACATCAGAAGTGAGAAAAAAAAACATCAATGTTGACTTTTGAATATTTTATAGTATTTTCCATTTCTTTTCAATCTTAAAGGTAATGTGGTGTTATTTATTCAAGGTTCTGTTTCACAAAATTTTGAGTGTAAGGGTACTAAAAAAATTTTACGAATTTAATATTATTAAGAAAAACAAAAGGAAAAGGAAGAAATAGAAGAAATCATGGTACAAAAAGCATTAGCTTGTCTCGCTGTGACCTGACCTCTACCCTACAGCATTACTAGCAAAGCATGTAATGTATAGAGCTTGATTATGTTCAGATAGAGAGAAGTAATTATTCATCATAGGTTCCTTATCAGCAGGTCAGCCAATTACTGCTAAGGAATGTGCAATGCTGTTTTAATTAGAAAGAGTGAGGATTTAGTCGTGGGTGATTTTCAGAAATTGAAGGGCATCAATAGCACATTAGCACTGGTTTCTAGGCAACATCATCTGTAGATACAGAACCATTAATATACAATCAGCCCTGGCAATTACTTATAGAGAGCATAGGGTTTATATAAACCACAGTCACCACATTACAGGAATGAGCGAAGAATAACCAGCTGTTTTGTTATTCTTAATCAATCCTAAATTTTATTTTGTATATGTGTGTGTGTGTGTGTGTGTGTGTGTGTGTGTGTGTGTGTGTGTGTGTGAAACCTGGCAAAATCATATTGTTTTATTGTTTTTTTCAATTATTTTATTTGTTTGAAATTTGACACAACAGGATATTGCAGCACAAAACCCTGAAATGTGTCAAATATACACATACTCCATGATATCATTTACTTAATATAAAACAAATATATAATATAAAATAAAATAACTGATATACAAAAATCAATCTACAAATCAATCTACAAGCAAAAATGCATTTTTATGAGAAAAATATTTGGGTTTATTCAATTTTAGGTTTAATCGTACTGCTAAATCTGCTTTTTCTTTCTTGCTTGTTTGCTCCTTTAGCTGGCAGAACTTACACCCAATCAATCATTATCGACAAGCTGTTTGTTGGACAGGGTTCTACAATTTAGGGAGTTGAAGAAGGCTGTAGATGCAGGAAGGAGAAAATAACGCATTGTGTTTTTGTCCTTTATCACTGGGATACTGCTCCTTTGGACATGTTTTTAGTAGAGGTTGACGGCTTCAATCTTCAATCTTAACAATATATATATATATATATATATATATATATATATTATATATAAAACTGAGAGCTTGTTAATGTCCATGGATGCATATCACATGTGCATTTTAAGGTTACTTCCTAAATAAGCAAGAAGTCACATATGTCCATTATCATGGTTTTGACCCTTTGCACTGAGCGCTGGATGCTTCAGACCTTGGATGCATTTGGATCAGACTTTCTCCTTATTTGGTGACCATTTGCCACAAATTTTTGTTTTTTCACACTGAGCACTGCATACTGCAGACCATAGTTTTTGTGCTCTCTTGGCCTCTGTAGTCGTCGCACCTCCCAGCTTTAAAATGCATGTCATTCCCCTCTGGTGCAGCCTTGCATTTTTGGGGACTGATGCCACACATCTTAACACCTGTCTGGTTCCTCCATTTAAACACACCTCAAGAGATTTGTCATGGTTTTTACCCTTCACACTGAGCACTGCATGCTGCAGACCATTTGTTTTTGTGCTCTCTTCCCACTTTTGTCTATTGAACATCTCCTTCATGTGTCCTAATTGTTCATAGCTGTTTACTATTTACCTGCCTTAGACTTTATGGCTGTGTTCACACTGCCAGCTGAAGTGGCACAATTCTGATAATTGCTGCTGATATATTTTTTTCATGCCATTGTGAACAAGCCTATATGGAGTCTGCTAGTATAAGACATAAGATATTTTTTCTTGTTTGGGCCTCTTCCATATGTGGTTCCTAAATCAGATGCATATCTGATGTTTTGGCAATGCAACCCAAGTCTGAAAAGTCAAATCAGAATTCAATTGATATTTACATCAATACATCAAATTTTGCACTACGAAAGTTGGAGGATGACAGTAAAGGAGTATTTTGGTGGCAGGAGAAGGAGGTATCACTGTAGTCCTGCTGCTCCACACATTTTATAAGTAAGGAAAATAATTTTTACATAATTTGATTAAAATTTGTATTTGTCATAAATATTTAAGATGAAAAGTGTGGGCATACAGATCAGATTAGGAAAATGATCTGTTCAGACTACTGTCAGATACAGGTCACATAAAAATATAATATGAAGAGTTTTAAGGCCACTTTTTCCTTCACTATGACCATAGCCTACACCTGGACCTTCTTGTCTGTTTTGTATATTGTGTTTTGTTATATTGTGATTTAACACTATTTTCCTGGACTTTTTCTTAAATGCCTTTATCTAAATGTAAAGCTCATTTAGTCAGAGTGAACATTGTACCTCCAGTGTGAGGCAGACAGCACAGACTTCCAGGGAGAAGTCAAAAGTGCTCCTCCCTGAAAGCTCAGATCAGCTCTGCAAAAAGCCACAGTAATGCTTCTGCTCACAGCCTTGCCCAATCTGTTCCCAAGAAATCTGAAACACCTGAAACCTTTATAACATCATGCTTCTACTGCTTCAAAGACATCCACTTGCTGGCTTTGAGAAATGATATGGAGGCACCATCGCCTGGTTTTGATGATATTGTGCTAGTACCACACCCATGCTATAATGATGCAATGCTTGCTCCACACCCTAGTTCTGAGGACATAGGGTTAACCCTAACCCTAACCCTAACCCTATGCTTGCTTTGGTCCTTGCCTCAAGGTCATCAGACTGGCCCCACATAATTGTGTCCAAGATGTTACATTGGCTTAGCTAAGGACATAACTCCTCCCTCTGGCTACTGTAGTCGTCACACCTCCCAGCTTTAAAATGCATGTCATTCCTCTCTGGTGCAGCCTTGCATTTGTGGGGACTGATGCCACACATCTTAACACCTGTCTGGTTATTCCAGTTAAACACACCTCAAAAGCAACATCATTGTTATGGTTTTTACCCTTCACACTGAGCACTGCATGTTGCAGACCATAGTGAGCATTGTACTTGACAGAGTCTTGGACTTGCAGCATGCTTGAACAACTTTTGTCCAGTTGCACTTACCCCTATTATAATGATGTGCTTTGAGAAACTAATCTTGTATCACCTCGAAGCAGGCCTACCACGAATGCTGGACTCCCACCAGTTTGCCTACAGCTGTCATGATTCACGTCCTTTCTGCAACCTTTTTCTCATCCTGTCAGTTTCCCCATGTGCTTTTGTTTTTCTAGCCCGTCATGTACCTTGCCCCTGTTGCCGACCCATCTGTACACTGGTTTTTCATCGACTAATTACTCCTGCACTTAAGCAAGCACTGCGTGTTGCTTCGACGCTGGATCATTTCTCAATTCTCTCGCATTATATTTCCTATTGGTCTCACATTGCCTAGTTCGCTTTGTTTTCTTCCCAAAAGAAAAACTCTCTCCCCAGATACTAGAAAACTTTTATCTGCACATTTGCGAACACCCTGAACAGCTCTATCAACGGTGTCTGAAAGGAAAGCCTTGCAAATGATCATTGGCACCCAACTGAACCAGCCAGTGAACACCTTCACCACAGGAGATGTCTTTTAGTTAGTAATTAGTTTTAATTTTCACAACTTTATTAATCTATACATTATTTTCCTATTATCCACATATATAATTGTAGATTTTCTTTCTTTTTTTTTAATACCTGGATTTAACAAGGTCTGAACTGGATAATTACTGCAGTGGTTAATATGTTTCAGCTGGCAACAAGCTTTTTATTTCTTAAACGTTATCCAGTGGTTTGGTCAAAGGTGTTACACAGTTTCAAAGGGGTCAGTTTATGCAACTCTCATCGATAAGCTCTATTATAGCTACCCTGCAAAAATGTGTAGGGAAAGCCCACCTAACATGTTCAAATTTTAAGGTTGCATTGGCCGCGGGATTGTACATCATAGCATCCACTATATTGGCGCCAGCAGACTGGTCTGGAAACAATTCCCTCAAGAGATGAAGTGTGTATCAATGTTCGACTTGCATGTAGAAAATCATTAATTGTCATAAGGAATTGTAAAAGCTCATGTTTGTCAAGCATGGATTTTGTTTATCATCCTGGGTTACTTTTTTTTTGCCGATGCCCTTATAAAACATATAATTTAATGTACATTAAATGAGGAGTAAGTTTTGCCATCTTCACATTTAATGGGGTTGTCAGTATACAGAGCATTCACTTTGCACTTTTGAAAAATCATAATAGAGCATTGTTAAGCGCTAATAACAATGTTGAGAAAAATATAAAATCAACAATTACAAATCAAACAGTAAGATACAGGCAGTTCACTTTCTAAATTTAAGATGCAAATAATATAGTGCAACATACAGTATGCTGTATGGAATATGTATATTATAGTATAAAGTGATGTGTAATAGTACAACAATATGTCATTGTGTATCAACAGGCTGAAGTGGTCAACACTGTGTCTACATATCAATATCTATGTGGGTATTGACTGAAAAACAACAGAACTTAAACTGAATGATAAAAAGGACAACAAACAAAAGATTAACATAAGAAAAAAGGGTAAAAACCAATGCCAGGCAGAAAAAAACAGAAAAAATGGAGCTTTAATAATATAACTAATTAAGCTAAACAGAAAAAAAAAAAACAATATGAACAATTACCAGATACAGTGAATCAGGAATCCTTCACAGAACAAGAATTTTCAAAATCGGAGTCCCACAAAAGCTTAAGTCAAGTAGCTCAAAGTGCCAAGTGCTCGAGTAATCCTGTTATATTTATGGACCTTTAGAGCTGCATGTAGTGCATTGTTGGGCACGCAATAAGTCAACATAAGACAGTGAATTGATCTCAGTGTGAAATAATGAGAGTGAGAGATAGAATCAGTATGTGGTATGAATGAAATAAGAGGGGTCAACTGTGACTTTTTTATTATTAGAAAACAAAAAAAGAAGGAGCAAGCTAATATAAACAGCTGGAGAAAGTATAAGCTGGTTGATGCAAAAACACAATAATAATAATAATAATAATAATAATAATAATAATAATAATAATAATAAACTATAAGCATTAGTGTAAATATGATAAAAATTCTAATATTGTAATAACATTTAGAACAAACAGTGGGTTTTCAGACAGGACCAAGCTTCAGATGATGCAGTCCAAGGTTGATAGATCACTGCATGTGGTTATATTGGATTGCACAACTCTTTCAGACAGTTTCTTTAAAAGCAAAGCCTAATAATGTATTTAATAAACATAGTTTCCTGGGTATCCTGAGGCAAACCACCTTCAACAAAATTTCCATTCAGAGTCACAATAATGTTTCTCCAAGAGCTTGTATTGATGATGGGAGAGTCAGTCCTCTTCAGCACATCCCAAAGATTCTTAAGTTGGTTTGGTTTGGTGGTCAGTATGTAAAAAGGATGTCTCATGCTCCTGAACCACTCTTTCAAAAATTTAATTCTTAAATATGTCTGTGCCATCAGAAATAAAAAAAAAATCTAGTGATGGAAAAATCTGATTTTTGAGTATATCCAGGTATTCACTTGACCTCTTTTGGGGCACATAACATTGCTGAACAGAAGAAATCCCAAATCATAGCACTGCCCCACAGGATTGTACAGTAGGCACTATGCATGATAGGTGACTCTCTTCTTACTCTGAGGCACCCATCACTTTGAAATTGGGTAAACTCAGGACTTATCAGACCGCTCGACTTATTAGCATATTTTTCCAATGCTCCAAAGGCCCATTTTTATGCTCCATAGCAAATTGAAGCTTTTTTAATGATTAGCCTCAGTGATAAATGGTTTTCTTAATGCTACACAGCTGTTTAGTCCCAATCCCTTGAGTTCTCTTCGCATTGTGCATAAGGAAATACATTTGCTTTCATTATTAAACATAGCTGTGAGTTCCTTTTTTGAAAATAAATCTTCAGAGATGATGGTTCACCACTATCCTTCCAGCTTTTAATAATGCATTTTTACCAATTTTAGCAAGTATCAGAAATCAACTTAGTTGTTTTCTTTCTTGATGCAAGCTAATAAATTGACCCTTCTGAAACAGTGTAATATTTTTGTCACAACCACAGGATACTGTATGTCTTCTGACATGGTTGTTTAAGTTAAAACATTTAAACACTGCAGTGTCAAATGAAAGGCTCTTAACTATTTGCCTAGTTAAATTCAGGTGGTTCCTCTTTTTTTTTTTTTTTGTTAAAGCAGTGCATTTAAGTGGTGCACATGGTGGCCATTTGAAAAGACTAGAATTGCACAAATTTAGTCAGATTCTTTATGTCTTATCTACATGATAGCAAAAAGGAACAAGCAATTATGATGGTTGCTATTTCTTCTTATAACAAACCTCTCACCATTTGTGAATCTTAGGCATTGCTTACAGAATGTGTTTTGTGCAGGTACATCAGTATTCCAAGTAACAGCAACAGATGATGATGACCCAACCTATGGAAATAGTGCTCGTGTGGTGTACAGCATTTTGCATGGACAGCCATACTTCTCTGTAGATCCACAAACAGGTAAGGGACCAGTCCATTTTCATTCATGATCAATTACAATATATTTGTTCTTGCTTTTATATTGTGTTTGGAAATATTTCCAGATATTCAGTTCAAGTGTTTGCTGTATAGCATGTGTGCTGTATAGCCCTTATTCCATTTTCTGCATTATTATTTGAATTTGGAAAGGAGTGTTCCCTTTGTGTTCCCATTGAATATTATCTCATAACCATAATGCACAAAAACAATGCAAAATAGTTAATCTATAAAAATTAAAAAGGGAAACTGTAGTTTATTTCTTTGTTATTTTTGCTTCTGTCCATGGTGCTAAAACAGCTGCCTCCCTACAGAAGGACTATTGAACCTCCTAAGAGTGTACTGTATTATTACATGATACTTACAGTGCTGTCCAAAATGGCAAAATGATTTAATGTATTCACTGATTAAAAATAATTACTGAATTACTTGAGTTTCTTGTTGAACAGAAAGTGGTAAAGTTATCATAGTTAATTTAACTATACATCATTAAAAAAATTTGATGTTTCATTAATTATTAATTATGTGTTAACACAAAATAAATAAATATTAAATATATAAATATTTATTTATTTATTTTCTAACTGTCAGCTTAAAAGGATTTTGTGTATTGCAGTAGGTGTATGGATGTGCCCACGCCTTAGCTCACATGGAAGTTAACTGCACATTCAGGCACGTTTTTCTTCTCTTTCTGTGGGTCAGTAGATTAATACTATATACACTACCGTTCAAAAGTTTGGGGTCACTTTCTAACTCCATGATTGTTCCTGATTTTTATTTCTTTCAACATTGTAAAGGTATGCTGAAGGCGTCCAAAAAAATGCATTAATCTCCTTTGAACAGTTAATTGTGGTACGTGTCTGCTACTTATGCTCTGTAAAGACTTTATAACGCCTCTAATCTGAGGTGCTGTTAATTGGTCATTTTTCAGGCTGATAACTCTAAATGAACTTCTTGTCTGCAG
>JAQMYJ010000006.1:16504789-16518206 GCA_030014305.1 Clarias laeviceps | reverse complement strand
ACGCATCCGAGGCGGCATGGGCGAACTCAATGACTGAGCGTTGTGCTGTGGTTTGTTTACTCCTCTTATACTTCCTGATTCGCGACCGCATTACTTCCGGGTCCTAGTGCCGGTCGCGGATTGAGTGTGCATGACAATACCATCCTTTCCTGCCACATCAGGTCACCATAGACTCAACTACGAGGGCTGTTGTGACTCATGCTCACCCCCTGCCACATCAAAATTTTATTACGCCTGACTACCAGTCATGGAAATACCACAGTTTACCTCCTTGCCCACAGAAAGGATGCCAGGATGAGACACTGACAGGTGTTACGAAAGTTAATGTCTGCATCGCCTTGCACCACCTCCAACATCCGAGGTAAAACTTCAATGGAAAGACACAAAATACCATTATCAGACGACATAACATTCAAGTCTAGAGCTTTCAGAGTTTAACTATTAAAGAAGAATATTGTTGAGAATCAGTTTGATCAGATGCTCCAACACCACATCATTAAGCCCTCTTGCTCACCATGATCGTCCCCTGAGTCCTCATCCCAAAACACAACAGGTTTTACAGGTGTTGTCAGAATCAAAATCAGAAAGAGCTTTATTGCCAAGTATGTTTGCACGTACAAGGAATTTGTTTTGCTGACAGAGCTTCCAGAGATGACAAAACAAACAACACAGGGAAAAAAAGTTAACAAGTAGAGTAGGATGTGAAGTTTTATCAAATAAGTCAAATATCAGTGGTATTGCACACAATATTCCACATACTGTATATTTATTGCACAGGAAGAAGAATGTTTAACTGTTCATGAGTTTAATTACCTAGGGGGAAAAACTGTTCCTGGGCCTGACTGTCCTAGTGTTCTGTGCTTTGTAGCAGATGGCAAAAGTTTAAAGAAAAGGTGGCTTGCTTTGAAGGGTCCAAAGTAATATTCCGAGCCCATTTCTTCACTCTGGATATATACAATCCTTGCAGCACGGGCAGGAGAGCGCCGATAATCCTTTTAGCAGTCCAAACCGTCCTTTCTTGTTTTGTCTGATGTCTGATTTTGTAGCTGAGCCAAACCAGACAGTTATTCAAGTGCACAGGACAGCTTCCATGATGGCTGAGTAGAACTGTGAGTCTTCAGCTGGCAACGGAAATACAACCTCTGATGGGCCTTTTTAACAATGGAGTCAATGTGATTGTCCCACTTCAGGTCCTGGGAGATGGTCAAGCCCATAAACCAGAATGACTCTACTGCTGTCATAGTGCTGTTCATTATGGTGAGTGGGGGAAGTGCAGGGTGGTTTCTCCTGAAGTCCATGATCATCTCCACTGTTTTGAGCATGTTCAGCTCCAGATTGTTGTGACTGCACCAGACAGCTAGCTGCTCAACATCGCTTCTCTATGCAGACTCATCAGCATCCTGCATGAGGCTGATGATTGTAGTGTCATCTGCAAATTTCAGGAGCTTAACAGAGGGGTCTGTAGAGGTGCAGTCGTTTGTGTAGGGGGAGAAGAGCAGTGGGGAGAGAACGCATTCCTGGGGGAGCTCCAGTGTTGGTGGTGTGGCTGTTGGACATGAATTTTCCCAGTCTCACTAGATGTTGCCTTTCTGTCAGAAAGCTGGTGGTCCAATGACAGATAGAGCTAGGAACAGAGAGCTGAGTTAGTTTGGTCTGGAGCAGTGCTGGGATTATTGTATTAAAAGCTGATGTGAAATCTATAAACAAGAACCTCACATAAGTCCTTGGTTTGTCCAGATATTGCAGAATGAAGTGCATCCCATGTTGACTGCATCATCCACAGACCTGTTTGCTCTATAAGCAAAATGCAGGGGGTCCAGTAATGGTCCAGTGATGTCCTTCAGATAAGTCTTTCTCTCAACCTCATGCCCACAGATCTTAGGGCAACTGATCTGTAGCCATTAAGGGATTAAGTCCTATGATTTAAATTTTTTTGGAATGGGGATTATTGTGGAGCATTTGAAGCAAGAAGGGACTTCACATAGTTTCTGTGATCTGTTGAAGATCTGTGTAAAGATGGGTGCCAGCTGGTCAGCACAGGATTTCAGACAGGCTGGTGTAACGCCTTCTGGGCCTGAAGATTTCCTTCTCTTTTGTTTCTGGAAGATCTAACGAACATCCCTTTCATAGCTCAATAGTGCTGGAGGGGGAGAGATGGTGGTTGCCAGAGGTGTTAATGGTGGTGTAGAGAGAGTTTCAACTCATTCAGGTTGGGGGATGCCATCTTGTAGTTGCAGAAAACTGGTTGCCAGCTTTTTACAGTAGCTTCTCTTAAGCACTCTGATCTCCCTTGTTAGTGTGTTCCTGACCTGGTTGTACAAGATCACGTTTATACAGGATCCTGGTTGTACCTTATTCCTGTAGGCATCAGTTTGTCTGAGTTTTTCTGTAAACTAACACTCCAATTCCTGCTCTGCTTCACTGGTCCATCTCTGTACAGTCCTTACTATAAGCGTAGCAGATTTAAGTTTTTCCTTGTAGGTCAGAGAAGATGAACCAGATAGTGGTCAGAAAGTCCTAAAGCTGCACTGGGGACAGAGCGATATGCATCCTTTATTGTGGAGTATCCAAAATATGTTTGCGCATTCTTTATGGATATATGGCGACTGATTATTTATCTTTGAGACAGTGTCACAGGACAGCATTATTATACTCTTCATGCTCAAAGTTTAACACATAACGCTGGAGAGTCCAATGCAATACTTGCAAACCCCCCACACGCTCACACTCACACAGAATACAGTATTTGGGACTATGCATTCACTTATATGCAATAGCCATATTTTGTGCTTTGCAGTGTCTGTTTTGTATAATACACATTTGGGTCTGGTATATTGAATGTTGTCTGTGTGTTTATCGTGTTCTTTGGTTTTGTAACCCATAGTTAAGAGTCTGTTGTTTTGTGCATCCTTGTTTATTATTTAGTACAAACAAAAACTTTTTTTATTTATATAAATTTTGCTCCTGAAGAAGACCAGTTCAAAAAATCAATTTACAGCATTACTTAAATTTATGTCATTATATAATTGAGCAGTTGAGGGCTGTGCTCAAGGGCCAGCAACAGCATCTTTGTGGTTGGGCTGGGGGTTTAAGCTGTGACCTTTCAAAAAGTAGGCCAACAATTTAACCACAGAGCTATCCTTACCACATGAACTGAACAGCACTGGTTAATTTGGAACATATGGGACAAACTTAAGATCATGGGCACCGAAGGCTCACCAATGCCCGCGCACACCAAAGTCCGGACAATTTTACAAAAAAGTCGATTTAGCACAAATATATGTTATTATTATTATGGCTAACTGATTAAACCATTAATTTGGTCATTTCTGAGTATAAATTAGAGCTCTTTATTGCAATAGTGGAGTGGAAAGTTGCCTTGTAATCACAAAATAATGGTTCAGATTAATTGTATTCATCTAGTCTTATTTGTCAAGTTTACATGTTAGTAAATCATGTTAGTATATGATCTAGTTGTGTTGGTCTGATAATAGCATGTTTAAGTTAGGATTACTAAAATTATATTGTAAGCCATCTGTAAATGTTTAAACATGAGGGCTGTACCAAAAGCAGGCATAATCTTTTTCCATTTTAATTGACATACATAGGTCAATCAAAAACTACCCATGGCAGTTACTAATAAAAACAACAACAACAACAACATAATAATAATAATAATAATAATAATAATAATAAAATAAAAGATCCAAGTCACTCTCTCTCACTCACTCACACATGCAGACACTATTACCAATGTTTTTATTAAATATTTAATTATTACTTTTGTTATGCAGGCTCTGTTAGTCATAGTCTTAATTTTTTTTATATATGGCTTTCATAAATATGCACTTCTGTGTTAATGATATTTAAACCACCATGCTATAGTAAGAGAGCTTGCGTGTTCATTAGATCTTTTCTTGTATGTCTGTAGAAAGCTTCCAGGTGTTTGTGCCTGAGTCTGCCCAGGTGGGGAAACCAGTGGGAAAGATCAAAGCAGAAGATGAAGATGTAGGCGTCAACGCTGAAATCAAATACAGTATTATTAACCAGGAGGGAGCCAATGTGTTCTCAATAGCTACAGACAAAAACACAAGAGAGGGCATCATTAGTCTGAAAAAGGTACTGGGCAGTATTTCAAAATGTGTTGTTTATATACAGTGTTGCAAGAAATTCAGAAGCCATTCAAAAAACACATCAGTAAGACTGTACTTGTGTTGTTGAATGGTGGTGTATTTGACTGTTTGCAGTGCACTGCTCGGTAGTTGTATGAAATGTAAATACATTTTTCAGGGAAAAAGAGTTTTCTTCTTACATTTTAGTTATAAAGTTAATGTTGTTAGCCTCCTGGGTAAATCTTGGAAAGAAGACTAAAATTATAGCTCCAATGATGTCCAATGCAATACCAGGGATCACCACATAGGCTTAGGGTTCCTGGCGACATTCAGAAAATGTGGAGCTTATCCAAGAAGCAATCTGCCTCTTGGTCTGATCAGATACCAGTCAACAAAAGTTAGAAGTAATTTGAAAAAAAAAATTCAAAGGATACTTTAACCTAAAGAAGAGAAATTATTTAAACACATTTTATAATGTGCAGCAGCTTTGCTTTTATATAATAGAAGTGCATAGCAGACCAGAGGATAAAATCAGGGTCTTTATGTAAATAACCATTTATAATGGAAAAGGTTCAGGCAAAATTAGTAGTGAGCCTTATTCATCAAGCTGAATGTGAACAAATTTATTTGTAAATCATTTGTGGTAGCAATTACTGTATATGAGAATGTGATGTTACTGAAAACCCATTGAAAAAACACACATATCCTATGAAAGCTTGAAGTTTTAAATTTACATTTAAAGAAACATTAATTTAGATTATAGTTGAAATTGATTATTAGATACAATGTTGTCACATTTCAATTACAGACACAAAGTTAGTTAAACAACTTGAAAGAAAGCAACCCCAATAAGGCCACGTCTGTTAATTAAGACAAAAGGCAAAAGGTTACTTTATGTCTCAGGTAGCTGAACTGCAGCAATGGGTGAGGTGCATTATAAACAATCCATAAACTAAAGAGGCACTTGGTAATTTATAGGTGATTGGTATTCATAAACATAAGCACTAATATAAAAAATGCTCAATACTGAAGTTAATAAAAGTAAGGACTATAGCCACTAGTCAATGTTTTATGCCAGTTCCACTGCTAAACTTTCTGAAAATTTATATTGAATCTTTATTTGTAACTAAGTGGATAGCATTGAAGAGTCCAGCAAAAAAAAAAAAAATGTAGCCTAAATGTAATTTATCTATGATTGACAGACACTGATGATTCTGATTAGAAAATCAATTAACCAAATTTCTCTTGTTGTCTTTTCAGCCACTTAACTATGAAAAGAAGAGACAGTACACTCTGCATATAGCTGCAGAGAACACACACCTTGATCCTCGTTTCTCCCATCTGGGATCGTTTAAGGATAATGCCACTTTCAAAGTAACAGTTGGGGATGAAAATGAACCACCTATTTTCTCAATGGATTACTATATTATGGATGTCTATGAGAATGCAAAAATTGGCACAGAGGTTGGATCAGTTATAGCACAGGATCCAGACAACAGGAACAGCCCAATCAGGTAAGAAACTAAAATAGTTTGTATAGGGCATAAGCATATGTCCAATTTGTTGATGTTGATATTGCATGTTTTTATGTTACTTCTTTCTATCACACTGCTGCCAACTACTAATTCTGACTAATCTTTTTTTCCTCCAAACTCCATTCCATTTCCTGGCTCTGTTACACCCCAGTCTCGGTCGGGCCGTAACAGAAAAGAAAAGAAGAGAAAAAGGTGCAAAATAAATAAAAAGGGGGTGAGAGCATGTTTGCTTGGTGTTTATATACAAAGTGAACTTGCAAATCCCCAGAAGGTAGCTGTGAGCTTCAGAAGCCGACATGGCCAAAATATATTTTTAAAAAAATCCCTCTAGCTGGTCCCGAAGTGAAAAACCTAAAGCTACACTAAAAGAAAAGAAACAAAAATATAGCACCTACTCCCTTATTAACCAAGACCAAGAGAAAACAATGTATAAACAAAATGGCGCAGACTTCCTACTAAACCACTATATACAAAATGTATTTATGAAAGGGAGCAAACAAACCATCCATCTTCAACCGCTTATCCAAAATTGGGTTGTGGGGGTAGCAGTTCCAGCAGGGAACCCCAAACCTCTCTTTCCCTAGCCACTTCAGCTAACTCAGCATTCCCAGGCCAGTGTGGAGATATAATCTCTCCATCTACTTCTTGGTTTGCCCCGTGGCCCCCTTCCAGCTGGATGTGCCAAGAACACCTCCCTAGGGAGGTGTCCTGGTGACTTCCTTACTAGATGCCAGAACCACTGACTCCTTTTCATGCAAAGTAGCAGCGGCTCTACTCTGAGTTTCTCGTAGATGACTAAGTTTCTCATCCTATCTCTAAGAGAAAAGCCAACTAACCTTCTGAGAAAACACATTTCGTCCGCTTGTATTCGCGATCATGACCATAGGTGAGGGTTGGAACGAAGATCGACTGGTTGAGAGCTTTGCCTTTAGGCTCAACTCTCTTTTTGTCACAACATTGCGGTAAAGCGATTGCAATACTGAACCCGCTCCTCTGATTCTCCGGCCAACCTCACGTTCCAATGTTCCTTGACTAGTAAACAAGATCCCAAGATACTTAAACTCCTTCACTTGGGGTAATGACTTGCTCCTTTCCTGGAGAAGACAATCTATCTGTTTCCTGCTGAGAACCATGGCCACAGATTTCGAGGTGTTGATCCTCATCCCTGCTGTTTCACACTCAACTGCAAACCGATCCAGCAAGTGCTGCAAGTCACAGACTGATAATGGCATTAGGACCACATCATCTGCAAAAAGCAGTGATGCAATCCTTAGCCCACAAAACTGGATACCCTCTCCTCCACGGCTGCGCCTTGATATCCTGTCCATAAAAATCAGAAACAGGATTGGTGACAGGGCAAAGCCTTGGCCGTGGCCAACACCTACTGAAAGCAAGTTCGACTTACTGCCAAGAATCCAAACACAGCTCTCACTTTGGGCATGAAGGGATTGGATGGCCCTGAGAAGAGACCCCCTCAACCCAGTCTGCCACTCCTTAGGCACTGTCCCGGACTTCCACACAATGTTGAAGAGGCGTGTTAACCAAGGCAGTCCTTCAACACCCAGAGCCAGCATTTCCGGACAGATCTCGTCAATTCCCCGGGCTTTGCCATCGTGGAGTAGTTTGACTACCTCAGTGACCTCATCCAGGGAGATCAACGTCGACCCCCCGTCATCCTCCAGCTCTGTCTCTGCAACTGAGGGTGGATTAGTCGGGTTCAGAAGTTCCTCTAAGTGCTCTTTCCACCGCCCGATTACCTCCTCAGTCGAGGTCAGCAGTGTCCCATCCTTGCTGTACACAGCTTGCAAACCAAAAGAGCAAACAAACCAAAGAGGAACAAATCCAAAAGAAGCCCAAACAAGCAAATGCTCATATACAGGAAAGTGTATCAAGATACCAAGCAACACCAAATCACACCGTAGTCACAAAACTTAATGAGGGAGTACACAATATATCATTCACATCAATAAAGGGTTAAACAACAAGCAAGTTCACTGTCTGTAGTCGGAAGGGCTTTAGTAGGCCTCCGGGTCTCCTGTTTAACCAATCATCAGGTAGGAGGCCGGATCAATGAAGGTAGCGCAAGTGAGCAACTAACCGATTGCAGGAAGGAGCACGCGGAAGTGGGCAGGATCTGAAACATTAAGGGAAAGACACACTCTCATCCCACCACGAGCAGAGACACATGCAAAGCATGGAAAACAAATATATACTTAAAACTGTAACAGCTCTTTTCAAAAACATTTACATTTTGCTGATCTTTAGTTATTGTATTTGTTTGATAGGTTTGTGAAAGAGTGAAGGTTTCAGGAGTGCAGTAAGATGGCTGGATGCCAGATTTAAACTATTATCAGTATACTTCAAAAGTAATGGATGCACCCTCCCACATGCCATGCATAAGTAATCAAAATATTATGTGAGCTTTTAAACCATAATATATTCATGGCAATGTGTTGGCATAGAGGCACTACTCTGCCTTTATTTAATCTCTATCAAGTCATCCTTCTTATTTGGCTCTCTTCAATTTGATAAGGCAAAATTTAATGAGAAAATAGTGAGTTGCCATGAAATGCCCTTCTATGCCCTACTGTGAACTTTTGTTTCTTTGTATACTTCTATCATAGCATGATAATAAGTCACAGTTATAGTCATAGTTTTTAAAGTCAGTAGAACACCACAAAAAATATGATTTGCCCTATTACAGAATCCAGTCACATACTGTACAAGAGGCATTGTGCTAAATATACAATGCCATAATGACCATGGGACATTTGGCAGATTGTCTGAAACACAGTACATGCTCCTCCCTTACCCTAGGTCCATCACAAAAGCTATTAATGGCTTATATTGAAATATATGACTGTCTGTTCCACTGTGGCACTATTCTCTGTGCCACTCTGGTTCCACAAATCTGCAAGGCCCTGTTGTGACTACTGACAGTTAGACACTCATCCCTGCCACATGGATTAGATCTTCTGATTGATGGTATGCAGAGTTTGGCACGTTCAACTAGGCTGCTGGAAACTATGAGTGTGGTATCTCAGACCTTCAAGCAATAGGTGAGCCTTCCACAGAGAGCCAGTAATCAGCTTTTGTATAGTCAAGTATATAACAGATTTAGGCAATGAAAGGTTTCACCATGCAATATGCTAACCACTGCATATCTTAGTATTTAAGCATGTTTTTTTTTATATTTTGCCGCCATAGCAGTCTTCTGTTATCATTTAAAAAATAAGCCGAAACTATACCATCCAAGACTTTTGTCGCCGACATGGGGCCTGACTGTACTGTTAAACTCACTCTGGCAAACCTCTAACGGGATGCAATGCTTTTTTTGTCCCCTAATTCAGCCATCCTGCATTAAATATTTACTCCTGACTAATGAATAATCTTATGACACTTCTAGGACAGCAGGACAGCATGTGTCTGGGGAAGTGCCATGTGAATTTGTTCTGCCAAGAGCAGAGCAGCTAAGTGCAAGACATATCAGCTTTGTTTTGATGGTATATGTTAAGCAAATTGTCTTTCAAAGCATCTTTGGGTGGTTGAGGTTATTTCTCATGCTTATGAGTCAATAAAACACTTAACCATTGTATTGTTGTACACATGTTCTGGAAACATCTTTGGAAGCATTTGGAGGCTTATACTCATACTGATCACATCAATTTTAAGTGGTATTTTAACTCTATACTGTCATTTTAATATTATTAAAAAATTAATTAGTTGGACAAATTAGTGAGAATGTATAATTTGTTATTGGCTTAAAGATTCTAAAAACAAGTGACATTTGGGTCATCTACTAAAAAGTTTGTAATATTCACTCACTCTCACTCATCATCTATACCACTTTATCCTGAATTCAGGGTCGCGGGGACCTGGAGCCATTCCAGGAGGGTTAGGGCCCTAGACAGGGTGCCAATCCATCACAGGGCACAGACACTCACACACTACAGGCAATTTGCAAACGCCAAATCAACCAAACCTACATGTCTTTGGATTGTGGGAGGAAACCCACCCAGCACGGGGAGAACATGCATACTCCATGCACACAGAGCCAGGAATCAAACCCGGACCCTGGAGGTAAAAGCGACAGTGCTAACCACTACACCATTGTGCCTCCTTGTAATATTCAATCCTGTCAAAATGATTCAATTCCACTGAAGTAAAAATATGAAATTTTAGTTGAGGGTTAAATGTAATTTTTGGTTAATAGTAGTCATAATATCATATTCGGCTAAGACAATTGGAGCATTTGGGGGACATTATTAAATTGTAATATTTTGTAACATTTGTTTAATTTATCCTAAATAACTCTTTTTTTATTATTTATACATAAAACTGGGTTGAAATGATGTTTCAAAGCCCAACAATCTCAATCAGGCGTCACAGTGGCTTAGTGGTAAGCACTGTCGGCTTGCACCTCCAGATTCCAGGTTTGATTCCCACCTCGGGACTGTGTGCATAGAGTTTGCTTGTTCTCCCAGTGCTTGGTGGGTTACCTCTAGGTACTCCGGTTTCCTCCTACAGTCCAAAGACATGCTCCAAATTGCCTGTTGTGTGTGAATGAGCATGTGTGTGTGTATGTGTATATATGTGTCCTTTGATGGATTGGCAGCACATCCAGGGGGTACCCTGCCTTGTGCCCTAAGTATCCTGGGATAGGCTCCCCCTGTGACCCTGATTGCAGGACAAAGCAGTATAGACGATTTGTGAGTGAGAACAATCAGAGAATAAAAACAATGAAATAGAGGTAAAAAAGATACTGACAGGTTGGCATGTGTTGTGAAAGCCATTCTTGCTCTATGCAAATTGGACCTTAAATATTCGCATTGCATTTATTTCTCTCACCAAAGCACAATTTGTCAGCTTGTTTTGGTCCAGCTGTGCAGTGACGTATTTCTACTTCAGGTACGACAATAACCTAATGACATGGCATATAATATTTTCAATGTTTTTTTTTGCTCTAAAACACATTCAAAATGTTATACATTAACACATCCTATACACAGCTGTTTGCCATAAAATTGATTCATGGAAATCCATTCACAGTTTGCTCAAGCACGAGACTATGTTTTGAATTTCTTTAGCTTAATAGCTGCATTTCATATATGTTGTATTTTTAATCATTATACACAATGGCTTAACAAATAGTTTTTTTGTTGTATAATAGTTACTATCAGAGGTGGGTAGAGTAGCCAAAAAAAATGTTTTGCAAGTGAAAACATGTTTTGTATATGATGGCAGGGATGCTGGCTGAAGATTTTTTCCCCGCTATGCCGCCTGACTACTTGTTGCTGCGTCTGATTGGTGAAACAGTCATGTGGTAGATCTACCGGCTGCATGTGTAGAATAAATGTTTAGAAAAGTAATGAGTCGAGTGTAGCTGAATGTAGCGGAGTAAGAGCAGTGTTTCTTCTTCACAAATCTACTCAAGTAAAAGTAAAAAGTATGGTGCAGTAAAACTACTTACTCATATGTAATGTGGGGAAAGTAAGTTTCGGGCATGAAACACTGGAACAAGATTTCAAAATGCTGGTAATGGTAATAATAAGTTGCATTTCACATATCTGTTAGACTATTCAAAACAGACAGAATTGCTAAATGTTCCACAAACCCAATGACAAACCCTGCAGTGTGTTTTACTGACTTTTTCACAACAATGAAATATTATTTGTAGTCCTTGTGAATGAGACCAATGATGTCTATTAAATTCTGCATTTAATAATCACATATGCTACTATGTAAAAGCCATTTTGATGAACACCAACATACTCTGGTCACTTAGAGTACGAACAAAAAGACTGAACAGCAGCTTTTTCCATCAGACTACAAGGGCATTAAACACACAACCTCATCAATGATCGATAAATGTAGCACAAAGACACTAGTCACTTTATCACATATACTTGCACACAAATCACAAAGTATAACTTATATGCTGTATAATTTATATTGTATATACTTAGTACATAGGCTTGTACTGTATATGTGACAAATAAAATTCTGGAATCTTGAATCTTGAACATATTTTGCTTAGGTTTTGAAATCTTCTTAATTGCAATGGTAAAAACTTTATTGCAATGGTTCAATTATTAGACTGTTTAAAAAGTGTATATGGCTATTTTCATGGATTAAAACAAAACCTCTGGTTCACAAATAATGTGAACTACATTGTAATATTAATTTTCTACTTTGTCTCTCTCCCCCTTCTCTCTCCTCTATTTTTAGATATTCCATAGAGCGAAAAGAAGAAAGTGATGGATATTTTGACATTGAACCTATCAGCGGAATCATTAGAACCACTCATCTCCTGGACAGAGAAGACATAGCCTGGCACAACATCACTGTCATGGCAAAAGAGGAGGGTGGGTACCATACATAATTCTGATTGGACAATTTGATAACAGATTAGAATATTAGGTATAAAAAAGATTAGTGAAAATACACTGTACTGTATGCTACATTCTCTAGATTCATGCTCTAAATACTTCTATATAATCCACTATATTGCTGCATGTTTTAACTCAATATTGCTGACTTTCAACTAGGAAAAGAAATATATTCAAATATTTATTTTTCTTTCAATTATATCTCTATTTTTCATACATTTTAGGAACCAGTCTCAGAAAATGTTCTGTCTGTATGCTTGTATGTCCATATTTCTGTATGTCTGTCCAGCCAGATTTTATCACAGCATTAGGCAAAACTGGCTGGACAGAGTTTAATAAAACTTTACTAGTCCTTAGGTATTTGCATAAAGTTTTTACTTTAAATGTTGATTTACTGTGATTAGTTTACACAGTATTTTCACTAGTGAAATAACAGCACTGAAGTGGTATAAGTGAATTTTAATGCGCTGGAGTGATTTTACAACAAAACTTAATCTTTATCCGAGTTGCTTTTTCAATTTCTCATCTGTGATTCACTCTCTGATTACTGAACAGGGACTGTATTTGGCTGACAATGAAAGAAGTACAACTTAGTGTTAACAAGGTGTAGGAAATTCAACCTTACAAAATTGTATTTCTTTGTATTATTAAGCCAGGCAGAGAGTTAAGCCATACAGACAGACAGGCAGACATGTTTGACAACTTCAACCTGAAATAAACCAGTGATTAAATTAAACCTGATCAGGTTATTTTTTAGCTTTTTGTTAGATTTTTGTCTCACTCTATTAACAGTAAAGAAAATACTTAACTAATTAGTTACAATAGCACTTTTTAACATATCAACACTAATTTACTGAAACACTATAATAACACTGACCATTCACACACACAAACACTTTATAATTTAAAAACAGCAAGTGTTCAGTCCCTCTTACAACATGGGGTTCTTTTTTTCTTTTCTTATCATTATCATATGTAGAACTGGGGTTTCACTGAGAAAAAGATCAGATGTTTGTGAAATACACTGAATAAACAACTCTGTTCCTAATCTGGTTTTGTAATGTCTAGTGTAAGGTTAAAGCAAAGGCACCATGCTGGTCTGGATATCTTCAATATAATAATTTTAGTGTAAGAGTGTTTTTTGTTTTTTTGTGCATGGGTGCATGGCTGCAGAGACTGCATTACATGAGGTACCACCACAAAATCAACATAATTTTCAGGTCAATTTCCAAACAGATGATACAAATCCCTGGCTGTTCTTATATGAGCGTATATACAGTGGAGGAAATAAGTATTTGATCCCATACAGATTTTCTAAGTTTGCCCACTTACAAAGAAATTAAGGGTCTATAATTTTTATCATAGGTTTATGGTAAAGGAT
>JAQMYJ010000006.1:16389785-16404878 GCA_030014305.1 Clarias laeviceps | reverse complement strand
GTGTTAAGCTGCTTTGGGACAATGTCAATTGTTAAAAGCGCTATACAAATAAAATTGAATTGAATTGAATTGAATAACGGAATACTTATTCAGCTTTCAACCCATCATTTTCAATGTACGAATTAAATATTTTCTAGTAGCATGTGTGCATGTGTGTGTGCAGCCTATGTGTGTTATTTTTAACAAATAGGCTGGGCAACTTGAATAAAAAGTTATTTGTCAGTTGCTGATCTGTATTCAAATCATAAACACTCCACTCCTGTTATCAGGCAATTGAGAAAGTGAGAGAGGGAGAGAGAGAGAGAGAGAGAGAGAGTAAAAGATAATCTTAAGAAGCACTTTGTGCGTACATGGTGTGGGGGTTGTGTCTGTGTCTTTCTGAAAAAGAAATATAAAATATGTGATAGTTGACCTTGTAGGGACATTTGTTCATTCCTATTTACAAAAGGTTTGTTTTCACTCTAAGCCCAGCAATCTGCCATAAAGCCTCATCAGTGAAGATGAAAAAAAAAGTGTACAGTATATGTGTGGGACATACCCTGCATATCATTGCTTTCAGAACAATAATGGTAGATGATCTGAATGTTGAGGGCCTTTTGATATTTATGCACATAATGTTACTTTGTGGTTAATTTCATCCTTTGCTCAGAGGGTACGGCAGTCCCATACCTTGCTATCTCTCCAATTTGCTGCCATTTTACTGCCGTTTCTGTATGGTAAATGTTTACTTTTTTTTTTCTCCCTTTGACAGGTCACACACATCACCCACCTCAAAATGTCACATCCCTGTTTTGCAATGACAGCTCCCTCTTTATATATATATATATATATATATATATATATATATATATATCTTGTTTTGATCTGTAAATCCCTTCACTGTCAGCTTACAGGTACAACAAAAATGACACCTCATTCCTTCTCAGTGCCTTTTACACAAAATATCGGGGTGCAATGAATTGCGCCACAGTCCCACCTTGAAAAGGCGGTGTAAAAAGGAGTTAACTTTTTAATTTAACCTATTTGGACAATATACTGTAAAAGTACATTTATCAGTTATTTTTACTCGGTATAAACAGATGAACTACTTTATTGCTTAGCCTGTTCTACAATTAATGAGGATACTGTTAGGTTTCTGTGTGTAGAGTATTGTGACTCTGTGTTCAGCAGTTAGTGAGCAGGGCAAGGGGAAAGAAGAGGGGTATGAGCTTGGTATCAAGTTATACCTCTCCAGAATAACAATGGTATTAAAGATTTTTGATAGTGTACCACTATACAGTATACACCCGCCCTAGTAAAATTATAAGAAACTAGTAGGTTAGGTACTGTAATTCCTAAAGATGTAAGTATTTACTTTCATATACAGTAAGCCATAAGTGAATGTAACATTACAAACAAAATTCTGTGCTGAACATGGGCACCACAAAACACGTGAAAATATATTTTTTGGCTTCTAGCAAAAAAGAATTCAGAAAAATACAAAATGGCAAAAGATTTCCTTTTGTTCTGTGTTATTGTTAAGTACAGGTAATTACAGGAGCACACACCACAGTGGAAATGCCTTGTGACAATAGAATAAAGTGTGTGTGTGTGTGTGTGTGTGTGTGTGTGTGTGTGTGTGTGAATATCTGGCTGTTGGAAAGTGAAAGGGATACTAACAAGACAGTCTGTTGCTACAGGAGGTTAACTTGCTGTCATCCCCATGGGTACCCAGACAAACACATGCTCTGGAGAATATTCATTGCCGTGCCTCAGGTAATTGACCCACATGTCTCTCTCCAAAGCAGGACAAAACTCCTTCCCTATGTCTTTCTGAATATTATTAAATTACATTCTTGCTACATCTTTTATTTCTGCAAATTTTATTTTCCTCTCTTGAGTTATTCAGTAGAGATTTTAAGCTGAAGCGCTGTACCAGTGTTCAAAAGGTTTCATTATCATTGTTGCTAGCTTTAGTTAGTTTTAGTAAACCAGCTACTTGTTGGTTAGTTTAGTTTTCTTGTGTAGTGAAAGTGATGGCGAATCCGAAGCATGTGAAAAATGCAGTAATTGCCAAGATTGTTAAAATGCCCTAAAATGTGTTCATCTATACAAAGAGATTTATGGTAGAGTATTGTACGAGGGGCATTCAAGTCAAACCGGTACTTTGGATTGTGCAGAGTAACAGAACATGTATGAGTACACGTATGAGTCAGAGTAACTGAACAGTTATGATAAAAACTGTTTTTATTTCTCTTTATGATCTCCTGCTATACTATTGCATTCATCCTAGTGTTTCATTACTCCTTGAATACCATTAAGGTTTGAAAGTTTTCTCCAGACGCCCAAGCTATGAGCCGTGAACATCCCATGAGCCATGGACCTTACATGAACTCCTTTAGCAAGGTCAGAACTGCGTGATGGATCTGGCGATAACTGACCAGCCAAGTTTGTATAATGTGCAATTGGTGCTATGGACGGTATGAGGTTGTCCATTGTCCTGCAAAAACAAAACACATTTGGTGATCAACCCATTTGTCTTCAGAGCATTCTCCCTGCTTAATGTTCACAGGAATGACAGTAGACTCCATGCCTCCTCAGCTAGGATCATCATTCAATGGCATACGGTCTTCTTTGAGGGTAAGGGATGGCATTACTCTCTCTTCCCGGTCAATTAGACTAGCCAACTGGGGTAGGATTTAGATCACATGTTTACAGAAGAGGGCAATTAGCACTTTATTCATAAATTGTTCAGCTACTCTGTGACATTGAATTTAAAAAGATGAACTTCATGGGTCTCAGATGAAACATGATAACCAGGTGTCATGTGATAGAGGACAGCTGGCTAGAGGACAGGAACTGGCAAATGCCTAAATTAGGAGAAAATTTTATAATACCCTCTAAATAAGGTGAATACTAGGTTCTAAGCTGATTAAACAAATGTAATGAATTGTCTTACGGTCCTGACCATAGATACAAATGCAAAAACAGTTAAATATATAGTGTTAGTCACCTTGGATGTAGTCTAAGATCGGTTTAGTGTACAAAATATATGAGTTTAATATGTTTGACATTTGTGGTATTATCTGTATGAGAGAGATCATACTTGTGAATTCCACTCAGAAGTCAGCACCATGGAGAGCAACCAAGAGTCATAGGAATTTGCTGTTCCTTTACTTTGGGTAATGGGGGATTATGTGTGATTTTTGAAAATCATCCACGTATTATTCCCTAAAAATTGAGGTGGAGTTAGTCTTTGTCCGTTATCACAGTGGTTAGGTTTATAGAAAAACCTCTCTCTCTCTCTCTCTCTCTCTCTCTCTCTCTCTCTCTCTCTCGCTCTTGTCCTCTCTCTTTCTGTGGATCCTTTAAAAAGTAGAAATAGAATAGCATGATTTGGAGAGAAATAAAGTGTTCCTGACTGGAGTTGGTTCATAGAATCACACATAGAGTGGTACTGTTAGCTCAGTGTAAGGCAGAAAGCTAGTGTTGAACAAGAAGGTTTCTAAGTTTAGCTTAGTTGCTTTCTTAGTTTCTGTGACTATAAAGACTGGACTGCATTTCTTTGAAAGAAGTTAAATTAAATTCTCTTGTCCTCTTGTTGTTGTATTGTGCAGGGTAAAATGATCCAGCAGACAGACAAATTCTTTAGCAAGCTTTTCAGTTGCTCCATTAAAAGCATGATCTATTCACCTGTGGTCTATTCTCTCTGTTCTCAATTTTTTTTGAACAGTCAAACTTTCTGCTATGCACATCCACTGGCTTTCTGAAAAGCTGAGAAACTGTCAGTGACTAAAGCGCTGTCATTATAATGAATACTATTTTTTCATTCTTTTTTTTTTTTTTTTTTACTAAAATGTAATAGTTTTTTATGGCGTGCACTATTTCTTAATTTTAGTTTAATTATAGATTGCATATATTCTCTGACCACTCTGACCTAGTAAACTAACATAAGAATATTACTTTGATCAAGACTTCTGTCAGGTACAATGTGCAATGTTCACAGGGCATCAGAATGAATCCCATGAGTCATAAAAAGCAAGTGGGTGGGCATATTTAAGGCTTGCAGGGTAATCAAATATTCGTGCTATGCAATTGATTTACAAGTATTTAGTTATTCTATGATTAGCATCATAGTGGTTTAAAGTAGGCTACTATCTATACACTTTTCTGTTTTCTATACCACTTTACCTGTGTGGAGAAACATGGGGCCTCGAGTTTATCCAATGAAACCCAGCCAAGACACCCTGGATGCGGTGTGAATTCATCTCAGGGAACAAGAACACACACCCTATCACACTGTACACAACAGGGAAGTTGGAAATGCAAATCAGCCTACTTTGCATGTTTTTGGAATATGGGAAAAGCCAGAGTACATAGAGGAAACCTATGAAGCTGAGGGCAAACATTCAAACTTCATGAATGCATCATGTCTAAGATGGCTACAGTTTGTTTTGGGGTGGAGTGGCAGGCTGTGTATACATATAGATATCCTAATGTGTTTGGCACATACTGTTGACCACACCTATGTGCCAAACACACATACACACACACACACACACACACACACACACATCATATTTCCAAGGATCTTTTTTTCTGGCATAGTGATGTGATGATGGCACTAAAAGTAAAATAAAAACCATAGGTGCCAAAGTGTTGTTTTTACCTGTGTATATTAGTCATCAGTTCTGACTGATTTGAGCTGTGAGAATATGCATGTGCACATCCCTGTCTGCGTATCTACAATATGTAGATATATAAACTGAAAAACAGTGGGAGTATTGAATATTGATCATGTGATAGTGTTGGGATCATATCATAGGTTGTATTGTGTGCTTTTAGTGTTTTTATGTTTTGGGTTTCAGTTATACATGTAACCATGTAAATAAGTTATTTTTAAAATTGCTTTGTGGACTGTTTTGTCCTGTAGATTCTTAAACTAGCAAATAAAATTATTAACTCTGACCCATTTATGTTTTGAACAATGTCTAGTTCACATGTTGATGTGTTTCCTGTTTTAAAAAAAGGGAATTCAGATTGGTGCATATTGAAATATTCAACTGAAGGAAGTTACCTCACACCCCGATGAATCGACAAAAAATATATTTAAGAGAATTAACACAGCATTTAAGAAAATATACATTGTTGGGCAAAGGTTTTTGGCTGCCCAATTTCTAAATATTAAATTCAATTTTTTTTTGATTAAATGGAAGAAATGGGAAAGCAGAATAGCAGAAACCTTATTTCCCCTGTCATCTACTCCAACAACTCAGCATTCAGCAACAACAGGATACTAATCACAGTGATAATCACAATAATTAATCCCTTAACGAACAAAAACATTCCTCTGAAACTGCTTAGATACAGGTCCGGGATTTAAAACAAAGCCAAACTTTTGCCAAAATCTGAGAGCCAAAAAAGTCTTTCAAAAAGCCTGAGAACTATTTCTAGACTACATTAAAATACAAGAAAGTCTGTCTCTTTGGAAGCAAAATATGAAGAAATGAGGGTTGGCTATGCCTTTTGCATAGTACTGTATTCTCCAGCAAACAGTGTTTATAAAACAAACACACAAATGAACCAGGGCCAAAAACTCATTAATGAAGCAGCTTTCCTTCTAACAAACTAGAGCTAGAGATGGGCTGCATACATTCTAGAGAGCATCAGTTGTGTCGTCAATAAATTCAAATTTTATTCCTGGAAGTGATGTGCTCATATTAAAATGAGAATGTCTCCAAAGATATTTTAATATGGTTTCCTGCCACTTTGGTGCTCATACAAATGGACTGGTATAATTCAATTCAATTCAATTCAATTCAATTTTTTTTTTTTATTATTATTTTTTTTTTTTTTTTTAAAAACCCTTAGAAACTTTAATTCTAATTTCAGGAGCACTTAATAAAAATAGCTATATTACTATAGTACTAAACATTATTATTTACTTTTTAAGAGTTTGCCCTATTTAATTTCATTTCTTGAAATGAAAATATTACATATTAAAATGCCTGCAATATACTGTTTATTTTGTTTACTCAATCCAGATGTAAAGACCCTCATGGTTATTGTTTCATTTCAGACCAGTCAAAGCAATAAAAAAAATTGCTGACATTTTAATGCTTATTTCGTCCTATATGTTAGGATTGAATTTAGAAGAGTGCAGCACAATAGCGTTGAATGTTGCAAGCCAGGTCATATTTTCCTTCCAACTGTTTCATTTCCCTTTCACCATAACTTGGCTCATAATGTTCCTCCCAGTTGTTACAATGCAGCTGGTGCTATGCAGCTGATTATGTCTCATGTGCTCCATCTTCAGGCAGACAGCTGTGCTCTGTGTTTCTGAATGACTCAGAGGAGTGAACCTTTGCACTGCAGATGGGATGTTGGTGGGAAGAAAATCTCAATGTAACAACTGCTCTTTAAATGCTGGACTGCTTCAACCATGCATTCTCAGTAGCTTTTGAGATTTGTCTTGATGAATAAGTATGTTCATGTCACATACATCAACAAAGATTCATACCTTAGATTGACTGCTGTAGAATCCTGTCATGATGTCAATGAATTAAATAGATGAATAGATAAATTTTTGTTCACAGAACAACAATTATCATGTCTTGGCAAAAAAAAAAAGGCAAATCATTCTTTGAGTGTTTACATATTTGCGGAAAGAAAGGACATGAAGCAAATCCACTAGAGGGGAAAATATGATAAAACTTAAAATATAAAGAAGAGAATTTACAACTGTACAAAGAAAGCTAGTCAATAGAGTCACTAATAGTCAGTGATTCTAATGAAATGGGCAAGAAATGTTCAAGAAACCACATCATTTTTTAAAAAACAAGCCTTATTATATAATGAATATGAGACTGTCACAGTTGATTTAAATGTGGATGAATCATTCATAAAAAGATGAGACAACCAATTGAGACCTGAAGTGAAATCATCTTGCCACTGCCACCATATTTGGAGTACATTTCCATTTATTTATTTCTGCCTGATGCTTCAGCTGTTTTCAAATTCCTTTTTTCCTTTACTGTCATTCTATCTCTCTCTCTCTCTCTCACACACTCTCTCACTTCCCCATCTTGTAATTTCTTTGTGGATTGCCATCTTCTCCCTAAGACCATGCAAGTTACCTCTGAGTTCTCCAGTTTTCCCCAACTCCCAATACATGTTTCCAAGTAGAATTACTAACCTAGGTGCATTTCTGCCTTGTTTTCCCAGGGTGAGCTTCAGATCCATGATGACCCTGACTGAGATGAAGAGGTTACTGAAGATAAATGAATGTGATATGCTATTGGGGTATACTGAAGGCCTACACTGAAATTTCTTCGCCACTCTTGAGTAACGGAATATCTTTCTCATTTCAGGTGCTGACCTTTAACAGTTCTCCTCGAGGATTCAGCTGCTGTGTTATCAAAGATCTTTCTGTAGAAGGCTTTATAATAATAAAAAAAAAACTTTCTGATACAATGAGAATTCTGAATGTTAGCTGATTTGCCTGTGTAAATTCAAAGACAAAATTTTAAATTAATTTATGTAAGTACAAATTTGTTATGAATACAGGTGCAACCCAAATAAATAAAACTCCAATTCAATTAAAAAAATTATCCCCATAAGACAATTTAAGGCACAAAGAGTATTTTTTAAATATTAAAAATTTTTGAATATCATTAAAAAGTTGACTTATTTCAGTAATTCAGTCCAAAAAGTAAGGCTCATATATTACGTATTCATTACACATAGACTGATATATTTCAGGTTTTTATTTATTTTAATTTTGATGATTATTGCTTACAGCTAATGAAAATCCTAAAGTCATTATCTCAGAAAATTTTAATATTACTTGAGACTTGAAAAGTATGAACATGTACTGCACTCAATACTTGGTCGGGCTCCCTTTGCATGAATTACTGCATCAATGCGGCGTGGCATGGAGACGGTCAGTCTGTGGCATTGCTGGGGTGTTATGGAAGCCCAGGTGTCTCTGATGGTGGCCTTCAGCTCTTCTGCATTGTTGGCTCTGGTGTCTTACAGTATATCTTCCTCTTCACCATACCCCATAGATTCTCTATGGGGTTTAGGTCAGATGAGATTCCTGGTCAATCAAGCTCCGGGATACCATGGTATTAGTGCTTTAGGCAGTGTGGGCAGGTGCCAAGTCCTGTTGGAAAATGAAATCAGAATCTCCATAAAGCTGGTCACCAGAGGGAAGCATGAAGTTCTCTAAAACTGTATAAAACACAGTGGACCAACATCAGCAGATGACATGGCTCCCCAAACAACCACTTACTGTGCAAACATTACACTGGACCTCATGCAACTTGGATTCTGTGCCTCTCCTCTCTTTCTCCAGACTCTGAAAAGAGGAATTTGGGTCACTGAACAAAAATCCAGTCCTTTTTGTCCTTAGCCTAGGTAAGACGCCTCTGATGTTGTTTCTGGTTCAAGAGTGGCTTGACACAAGGAATGCGACATCTGTAGCCCATGTCCTGGATACATCTGTGCATGGTGGCTTTTGAAGTGTCTCCAGCTGCTGTCCACTCCTTTTGAATCTCCCCAAATTCTTGACTTGGCTTTGTTTCACAATCCTCTAAAGGCTGCAGATATCCGTGTTGCCCAATGCACCTTTTTCTACCACCTTTTTTTTCTCTTCCATTCAACTTTCCATTAATGTGCTTGGATACAGAACTCTGTGAATAGCCAACCACATTAGTGCAGCAGTTCATGCAAAACAAGTATTGAGTGCTGTACACGTTCATACTTTTTAGTAGTCCAAGATTTCTGTGTTTAAAATCTATTTTTTTTTATGTATAATATTCTAATTTTATAAGATACAGAATTTTGGATTTTCATTAGCTGTAAGCTGAAATAATCAAAATTATAAGAAATACATACTTGAAATATATCAGTCAGCTAATAATGAATCTATATAATACACAAGTTTCACTTTTTGAATTGAATTACTGAAATAAAGCAACTTTTGATTGAAATTCTAATTTATTGAGAAGCACATGTATTTATGGGTATTGATACAATGTACAATGTATACACTGTGGATGCCAGAATTGCAGAAAAAGTAGTCTTCTTTCACAATCCATCAAATTTTTTAACCACCCACTTGCTATAAGTTTAGACTTTCTGTTGCACATACGTTAGAATTTGTGGAAAACAATCTTTTTTTATGTAAAGCTTGATGCAATATCTAGTATGTGTAAAGTTAAAGATACCTAGATTTATGTAACATTGCTTTACAGATATTCCTCTATCGCCCTGGCACAGATATCGGTTAGACTGTTTTGTGCTTGTCTGTAATATGTCAAGGAAGAGGAAATTGCTGAGCTGACATGCAGGTAGAAGAATGGTGAAAGATGGAGCACTGGCAAGAAAGCAATATGAGCTGTCTGGAAGCGTATGAAGACAACACAAGCAGCACATCTCTGGCCTCATATAATGATAATTCCTCTGGCTTGTCAGGAAGGAAGCGACTGGGTATTTTATTTCTCCATAAGATTGTGCATGAAATCAATACTTTCATGGCCAACTGACTGCAAGCTTGCTTCTCTCCTTTTCTGTCATTTTTTTCCATCCATATCTCTCTGCCTCACTTTCACTTGATCTCTTATAGCAGTTTCAAGTTTAAAAAAATGCCTGCATTCCAAACTTGATTTTTAAAAACATGCAGTCTGATTTAATAGCATTATCAATCGAGAAGTATTTTGTATTGCATTTGCACTTTTGGGTTTATAGTTGTACAATTAGAGCTATTTCTGCCTACACGAAGGGGACGCATATAAGCAAATTATAGATGATTAGATGAACAACTGAAGGACAGCATTTAAGCGAAGGTCGATGGATGGGACATTGTAAGTCGTAGACATTTATGATGTGGTGTTGTTGCCAACTACCAAATAGATGATTGTAGCCCAGGTATCAACAATGTTTTCTTTTGTCCCAGAAGACTGACAAACCTTGTGAAAATTACAGGTGAAGTTGGTTAACTATTTTGCAACCTTGAACGAGGTCAGGTAACTGTTGAAAGTGCAAGTAGCTAAAGGGAAGTGCTCTGTTTCTCACATTGCCCTTCTCTTTTAGACCAAACAAAAGCAAGCACATGTAGTAAGATTTGCACATAAAGAGGCTTCCTTGTTCTGTTTTCCATGATCAAAAACAAAACAGCATAACCTTATGCTCTATCAATATGACACTGTTGAATAAATTTATTTTTAGCATTAAAAACCGACAGTACAGTAGATTAATTTTTAGCCACATTACTGAAATAGCACTATGTTGTTCAGACTGGTGGATCTCTTAATATTCTATTTCTTCTCTCTGCTTAATTTACATACATCAGACATCATTTGGTTGAGATAGGTCATCATGCCTTCATGAATTAGGTTAGCACTGTCATTCTGGTTCCAACATCTGTCACTTTAAGTAATGACTGACTTGACTTTCGTAAGTCAGAGCACCAGTTGTTGTCTGACTCGCACGATGAGAGGATGCCAGGGTGACTACAATGTGACAGACTGATGAAGAGAGATTCATGCAGCATCCTGCTTTGACATACTTATGGACAAGATGTTAGATGTGTAGAATGCCAGGTCCTGCCATGTCACCTCTGATGTGGACATGTCTCACTTTTTCTTTAAACACAGGGACTGTTGATGGCCATGAAAAGACAGATTGGTCTGGAAAGGGAATCTGAAAGCTTGATTCTAAATGCACACCCTGGTGTGCAGTCTTCTGTAACACATATGCCCAGTGAATGAGCAATGATTTATTGTACCATAAACTGCATAATCAGTACCATCTCTGAAAAATATTTTGTGGATGGTTTTTATACTTTGACCAGACAAGGCTTGGTTGTACAAATACACCAAAAGTAAACTTTGTTGAAGAAGGCCCAATGGCTGTATTTTATTTCAGTTCTAAAGCAGACTATTTATAATACTGAAATACTGGAATAAATTTTAAAGCCAAATCAATCATAATCATTCAAAGATAAATAAATTAGCCTGCAGTTGTGTTTGTGGTAATGTACATATGTAACTTAGTATCAATACTACATTGTTTCAGCTTTGAAACTCATTTATTATTACAAACTTATTTATTTAGTGCACTGGCAGAACATGGATAGAATGTTTTCAGTTTTGTTGTACAAAAAACCTTTTTAATTACAAAGTTTATTGAACAATAGGGCTGCACAATTTGATTTTTTTTTATTATTTAAATGTAACATTTTGTATTCAGATGTATTTATCTAGGTGAATAACAAACAATGAAACAAATGATCTCATTAAGAGGATAGATTATTGATAAATTCTACAATAAAACCCAACAATATTTAGATCACTTTTTATATTTTATAAAAAAAATTGCAGCCTTTTGCAGTTAAATAACTGCATAGGTCCGTATTGTGATTTAGATTTTTATTAGATTAATTGTGCTGCGCTATTGAACATCATGAGAAACAATTAAAGGTTAACTAAAAAGGTTAGTTTACAATGCATCATCATCACCTCAACCACTTTGGTAGTTGGCAACAACAACACATCATAAATGTCTATGACTGCTGGGGAAACTGGAATAGCAGTCAACAGATGTTAGATATAATTTTTCTTGGCTTTGGCATTCTCCAAAAGTCCATCAAATGCTTTTACGTTATTCACATCAGATTATATTATATGCAGCCACTAGTTTCACTTCACTGATCATATGACAGAAAGAAGCAATTCAATTGTCTTTTTATGGATGCATAAAGTTTTGCTATGGAATGCAATCATTCACTGCCATGAAAAACACCTTCAAAGTTTAAAAGAGTTGTGGAAAAGAATCTATATGCCAGATTTAGTGAAAGTCCAAAAAAACTTTATTGTGACTGCACATTCTTCCTATATTTTTCTTATAGAATATTCAGCCATTTCGTTGTATATTCAGTAAACTCACCATTTTTGTCAAGTGTTTGTCATTTTCAATGTGAATGTCTGAAGATAGTTTTTCTGTTGGCCATTGGTTAATTTAAAAAAATCAAATACTCTTTAGGGAAAAACCTACATTCTGAGGGGGGGAAAAATTCTTGGTGAAACCTCTTATCTAGTTTAATTTGAAGTAATAGTTTGTGGTATAATGTGAATTAATCTAACAAAGTGATTTCAGCTAAGCAAATTACTCTAAGCACTCTAAGCAAATTAACATGTTTAGCATGTTTCAACTAATTGCAACTAAATACAAATTAGCAAATTATAGATATAAATAAAAATATAGCATGTTGGTCTGATAATCATAGACAACAACATAGACATAGATAACAATAATTGTAATAATAGTTAATTAAACAAATAATACAAATATTAATAATCATGTTATTCTCACAGTATATCTTTGTAATTTCAACAAATAATGTGGAAAGAGACTAACAGTGCCTGAGACATTAAGCCATCGGATTAAACACCTCAAAAGGCATGTTCATACAGCAAGAATAAACCTGTCCTACTGTGTTACACTTGTTCAGCCTTTCCACACCACCTGTTATTGCAAGGATTAAATTTAGCATATGGCTAATACAGAGATTTTGCAGCTTGTTCAGCAGAAAGTAACATACTATAATGAAGTTGCATGACTTTTTAAAGGTTTATCTATGCTCACAGATGTTAATGTGCATCTAGCCCTGGCAGGCAGAACGACCTCATTTCCACTCATGGATACATCTTCATCATAGCTAGTAGCTGGTCTTCTGCATCAAAAAGCCAGCTGCAGAGTAAATATGATATGATGAGGAGGTACTTACTGAGGGGTGCATTAGCAAACAAGCCATGTTTTTACCAGTAGTACAAGTGATCATAATTAAGCCTGTGAAATTTTGGTGTAATTTTGTAAGTTATGCATTTGTAATAATATAGATGCATAAAACAGGTGCAGTAAGATTTTTTTATAGTCCTTATTTCTTTGTGGCTATGTATTATATTAGCCCATCACCAGACAAGTATAAAGTTGCAGCTTTAGTGAGACTGAAACCCATTACACTCCTAGCAGTTTTTTTCTCCAGTCAGATTAATCTAACCGAATGTGTTTTAATGCAAAGCACAAAACATGGCAAAATGAAAAATCTGGTCAGGAATTGTGACATTTAGTTACTGTTTGTCTTCCCTACATAGCTTTTAACACATATATGTATACATATCTATAACTGACCAAGACGATAAAATAAATTTGCACCAAACTTAAGTTCGACTGTAAATAAAATTCCAACAAAGGATAGAATTTACAATAGGAAGATTATAAAAATGCATGAAAATATAACAAGAAATATAAAAAATATATATATTCATGTATAATAGATAAATCAAATATATACCAAAAGATATACAGTATGTGTGTACCTAGGTTTTGAACTCATGAATACAAACATATAAACTTAGTCAAACTGGCCATAATTTTAAGAACACACAAGCAAATTCTTACATTTGTGGGAAGTTATTAAAATTTTGAAAGTTGCAAGTTTTCAGCTTCCACAAATGGTATAGCTATCACGTTTGTGGGAAATGTATTGCATTTGTGGGATTATTATAATAAAATCTGCAGATCTGTTTTCTGTTCATGGGCTGTTGTAACGTTGGTGGGTGTTACACTTGAACACTCCCTTCTGAGGAAATGTTGCAGTGAAGGCAGCTAAGGAAGTCCTGCTCAGCTTACAGGTTAGGCTATGAAAACATTTTCATTTCCTGCAGAAACATTTAGCTTTTTGAGCTGTTCAATACAATTAAAGCTTACTTTGCTGCCTTTTAATTTTTATTAGTAAAATATCAGCAGCTTTTACAGTAGTAAATGTTTAATACACCTTATATTTTATTTATTAATTAGATATTCAATTTGTTTTTGTTGGTTCTTTTGCATGACACATGCTTTACCAGTGATAGAATCTTCAAGAATTTCAAAATTAGGTGAATATTCTTTTTCTAGCTCTGTTAGGGCATTGGAGAGTAAATTCTATTTTAGTTCCACAACCAAAACTGTATAACAGAAGGCATACTGTTCCAGATAGATAGATAGATAGATAGTTAGTGGGAGGTCCCAGGTTCAAACCTCAGCACCACCAAGTTGCTCCTGTTGAACCCTTCACCAAGGCCCTTAACCCTCAACTGCTCAGATGGATAATGAGATAAAATGTATGTCGCTTTGGATAACGGTGTCTGCCATATGGTATAAAAATATATTTTTAAAATGTAAGTGTGTGTCCTGCAATAAGTTGGCACCCCATGCAAAATGTGCCCCCTGCCATCGGCACCCTGTGATAGGCTCCAGGCCCTCTACAACCCTGCACAGGATAGAAAATGAATTAAACATTTGATCTAGTATAAGCAGGATAGAAAATTTATTAAATATTTGGTCTCGTTCACATTTAACACTAGACATAAAACATTTGAGTTATAAATATTGAGATTTGGATTTGCCTGTCATGTCACATCCTTTGAATGTTTCCATTTATTAAAGCTTAATAATTTTCTTTGGCAGGTCGATTGTTACCAGAATTATACCTGTGTATTATACTAGTCCATTTTTCATATTTACGAAGGCAAATCACTTCTTGTAATACATAGAAAAAAACTTATCCATAGTACATCAAGCACCATGATAAAACTAATTCTCATAAAGACCTTCTCAGACCATCTTGGAGTTACCAGCCTAAAAAATTACCAATTAGCAGTACTTTAGAGTAGAGTCGTTATGAAATATCAACTGAAATATCAAAGCAGATTATTGCATATTTTGGATGCCATCAGCATTGTTTTACGATGTAGAAAGGGAGTGAGAGGGAGGTGTAGATGCATTTGAGATCCATATTTAAATTTTATGTTTCAGAACATTATAAAAAACATGGATGACTGAACTCAATGACCATAGCTACTCACAAAACCATGATCAATGAATATATATTAACATATTACTACGCTTCCTGCTAACTCTGATGCATGAATAAAATCACAGAGAAAACAGACCTACACTACCATTCAAAAGTTTGGGGTCACTTTCTAAATCCATGATCGTTCCTGATTTTTATTTCTTTCTACATTGTAAAGGAATGCTGAAGGCATCCAAAAAATGCATTAATCT
>JAQMYJ010000006.1:16343873-16354865 GCA_030014305.1 Clarias laeviceps | reverse complement strand
AATATAAAATTAGCTGGTCGTTACACGGTAAAACTGACGCCATCTTTTCTATGTATTGACGGGTCTCCAGAGCCGTCGTTCAGTTATGGTAATGGGCGTTTCGTTTTCCCGACACACGCTGTAGCGGTTGACCAATCATAAAGGACCGCGCCATCTGACCAATCACAGCAGTGAGGGCTCACGGAAAGGATGGGTTTAGACAGACTGAATTTTCGAACTGCTTCACACGAGTCGTTTACGAATCATTTAGAAAAAAACCTCTTTTAAGAGACTCATTAAGCAATATTAGCAACCTTTAAAATGGCATAATAGGGGCAATTAAGCAATTTCTCTCTGGGATTAATAAAGTTCATTGAATCTTGAATCTTGAATCTAGAATTCTTTAGCATAATCTCAAATTATCAGTTAGACAGTTGATCCAATTCAGAAGACCAATAATTATCTGAAGCTTTTTCACCAAATTCTTGATGTGTTTTTCTATTTAAGATGTATGCTTTTCAATCATACTTTGCCATTTTTGCAGATAAAGACAAGTTCAAAGAAATACTTGCAAGCCCAATATTGCAATGATATTCTTGTGTATTTTTTAGTTGGAGAATATGTGACGGGTGGCTTTGATGGCATTTTTCACTTGCAGGTTTGAGTGTGTTTTTTCAATATTGCCCCAAGGCTGCTTTTGACGAGAAATGACAATATACACGTTATTATTGTATCCTCTTCAGGATGGCGCCCCTATGATAACCCCTTAAACGTATGGCATTTTTTTCCTTCACCTGAATCATTTCCAGTCACCCTCCAATCGCACTTTCACACATCACCCCACCTGCTCCCTAACTCATCACTAAAATGTCTGTCACACTATTTCAGGGCATTATTAAACTTCTGTCAACTATCACAAATCATGGATGGCATACAGGCCTTTACTGAACGTATTTTTTTACAAGTACTCACCATCTGTGACACACATTGAGGCCATCTGTTTGAGATTTTATACACTTAAATGAGATGAGATGCTCTTGAAAACTCAAAATGAGAATATAGCAATTAAATATGTGACGTCAGAATTTATTTTTAATTATCAATATATTTCAGAACACAGTGTGTAGCATTCAAACTTGACAGATTGAACATTCTTAGAACCAAAAGTGGCCTGTAAATGAAAGAAAATAAATTTAACATGTTAGAAATGGACATTCTGGGTGAAATAGTACTCCTTTTGAAGTGGAATGTTTTAGTATGGCACCTAAATGCCAATTACACTTCTGCAATAATAAGCACGATCATGTTTTCCCATAGCAAGACCAAAAGGATAAAATAAATTAATTTCGACTTGTGGGTGTGATGGAAATGCTTAAAAGTGTTTGTGCATTTGCCTTAGTATGTGATGGCCCAGAGGAAATAAAAGTTAAAATAAAAAATATGTACCACTGTAATGTCTTTGGCCAACAATAAACCTCTCATGTAGATTTATTTGTGTGCAAAATATGTGCATGGAAAATCAATATTCATAACTAGATGTGCTCAGCTACTCTGCTGTGACATTACAGTGTGTATTCATCTATTCAGTCATTATGTAGTCAAACCAATATATGGCAGTATATACATCTATATGGTTATGTATTTATTTTCATTTTCTTTATTGCCATGGGAAACTAACACATGCTGAAAAGATAAGAATGATGCTGCCTGCTCATGTCATGCAACATTGCCACCCAGAGGCAGATAGGCATCTCAGCAGCCTGCTTTTATTTATAGCTCCTATCACCTTATTAGTCAAAAATATCTAAATGTCCCTCTGAAGTTATATTAGTGTTTTTATATCACACTCTGTCAGACAAATAGACAAATAGTATGCTCTGCTTTCCGATATCATAATAAAACTCAAACACAAATTCCAGACAGCTGGAGTCATGAGCACTTCCACTGCAGACCACGAGATGGTGCAGAGAATGGAACAAAAACATTTTGTTGCCAAAAACATTTTTTGGTTTTGTTTATGTTGTGCAACAAATGAAAAAGTATGATGATATGCCCTGATTTTCACAAGTTATTAACCACACTATATGACTAGTTAAGTACATTCCAAAGGGTAAATTGTGGTTGAGATCAGGAATTTAATAATGTGGGTGATGTTCCATAAGCTTCACATAATACTTTGCTGGATTTTTTTTTTTTTTTTGCACATTTTATATCCATTTTTTATATATGTAGGCCAGTCAAATTGTTCCATTCCAACTTTGGTAAATCATGTCTTCATGCACCTCACACAGCATGACATTGTCTTGATGAAACAGGTTTGGGCCTCTTAGCTCCAGTGAATGTAAATTGCAATGCTATAGTATTCAAATACATTCAACACAATTGTCTGCTTCCAAAATGGTGGCAACTGCTTAGGAAAGGCCTGCATATGCATACGATGACCAAGTGTCCACAAATGTTAGGCCATATAGTGCAACTTGCTTGTACAGAATGGATATTATCTCTCTTTGACTGGAAAATGTTGCACAATGATAAGATTATATGATAGATGCGGAAGGGATTGAAAGATGAAGTTAGGATAGGTTAAAAGAGGTTAATGTAAGACTTGGGATTTAATGTAGCATAGCATTAATTTGCTAGCTTACTAATAATGTCAAAAAGAAGCTGCTCAAGTGGATCGTTAGTCAAGTGTGTGTGTGTGTGTGTGTGTGTGTGTGTGTTTGTGTGTGTTTGGACAGGATTTGTCCAGTTTTTAAATTAAATCCTGAACACCAACCTGACAACACTTAAAATTAATTTGACAGTGATTGTTTTACTGTGATTTGAGAAAAATGAAACTGAAACTGTCATGAATTTGCTGAATGGGTGGCAAAGAATATGCAAAGCAGAGAGAACAAGCGAAGAGAAAGAAAGGGAAAGTAGAAACCGAGATTAAGAACATGTCGCTATTTATATACAGACATATTAGTATTTTGCAAAAATAATAATAACAATAAAATAGGAACTACTGTAGCTCTTACTTTACAGTGCACAATTCCCACTGTACAGCTGAGGCCAAAGGTTTATAAAAACGTCATACAGCCACGTTCAAATTTTCACACTGACCCCACATTTACTGTTTTAAGTCAGTTAGGGCATCTACTTTATTTCTTAAACTTTCAATATCATAGCTCAGGGATATATTTATTTCAGCTTATGTTTACATTAATCAGGTATTACACAAACTTTGTTTTGTGCTTCAGTCTGTAGGGCTAGCCTTCCATATGATTTATACAATACTTTGTTGTAATCTCCGCCCATTTTTCCTCTTAGAATATAAGGTAACTTAGTCATGATTATGGTCCTCTTTACTCACATACACACTTCAGTGTGAGGATTTGTTTTGGCCTCTCCTATACTTTTACTTTGAACTTTTAAATCCATTTTATTACAACTTTGGAGATATGCTTTGTACCACTATCCTGCTGGAAATCCTAGTTGCCATGTTTTAACTTTTAGGCTTTGTGTTTATTCAGCATTTCTAGATAATCCTCTGTCCTGATGATGACATACTGTAGATAATTTAAAAAATACCAGTCCCATTTCCATGCAAAACATGCACAAAGCATAATGCTGCCACTCCATGCTATAGTGTAAATCTCACCCTTCTTTCCTTAATAGACAGGGCTGATCATTATGGCCAAACAGAGAGAGAGAATTCCTCCAAAATGCTGGGGATTCAACCTGGTGATCACTTGCCGTTTGTATGTCAGTCTTAGCACAGCCATAGTACAACAGGCATTGTCATGCTGATGTAGAGAATTATCTTTACGGATGTAAATATTTTGCACAACCTTTGTTTTTATGGGGTTCAGTTGAAGTTTATGAACCTTAGGCCAAGGTACTAATGTTTGCATACACTCATTTGTAAAGATACTTGTGATACCATTAGCTGTTGGTCAGCTGGTCTGTATTTTTTCCTTGGCTGAGTTGATTAGATTTTCAAGTGGGATGGAGGGCAAAAGTAATGTTAAAAATGTTAATTCCTGGACTTTTCCAGTCTGTTTAAAGACAATCAACTTAGTGTAGGTAAACCTTTGATTCACTTGAATTCTGATATTGTGACTTGAAGTGGAATTAAATCTGTTTCTAAGTGATTTAATTTAAAGTCACATCCGATGTGAGCAAAGCAATTGCTCTAATTGACTTGCCAAAAGAAATGTATTGTAATATGAAATGTGAAGAGTTGTGAAAAATCTCTTCACATGTTATTTATATGTAAAATGTTCAACTTTATTTGTATTGCATCAGTACATAGAGGGGCGGCACGGTGGTGTAGTGGTTAGCACTGTCGCCTTGCACCTCCAGGGTCTGGGTTCAATTCCTGGCCAGGCTCGATTTCCGTCTTTGTGTGCATGGAGTTTGCATGTTCTCCCCGTGCATGGTGGGTTTCCTCCAGGTACTCTGGTTTCCTCCCACAGTCCAAAGATATGCAGGTTAGGCTAATTGGCATTCCCAAATTTCCTGTAGTGTGTGTGTTCCCTGTGATGGATTGGCACCCTGTCCAGGGTGTACACCGCCTCATGCCCTATGCCTCCTGGGATAGGCTCCAGGTCCCTGCGACCCTAAATACAGGATAAATTTATCATAGAAGATGATTGAGTACATAGAGGATATATAAACAGATACATATTGCTCGTTACATTCCATCTCTCTGAATTAGACATGCCTGTATATGTTTACTTTACACATCACTTACTCACTCACTCATTGTTTTCACCACTTTTCCTGTATATAGGGCCCTGGGGCCTATCACAGGAGACATAGGGCTCCAGTTTTAGCCCGGACCCTGGATGTGTAAGGCAACATTACTAACCACTAAACTACTGTCCTGCATCACTTTTACACATCACTTTTACAAAAATGTTTTACATTTAAATAATATTTCATTCCAGGTTTCAGTATGTTTAAGAAACATTAAACTGCCTAACACTTGAATTGATTTTTTTTTCAAGGGATCTTTGGATAGAGATTACTACTTGAAACTCTTTTTAACAGGGAAACTCAATAATAGGATTTTACATTTTAAAAAACTTTATTCTAACATTCTACTAGCATTCTACCATATACGCAACTAAAAGGCTTTTGAAGGGGGTTCTAAATGACACCTAACACACACACACACACACACACACATTTGCAGTTCTGCAAATACACCAGTTTGTGACCAAGAATAAAATATGTCAAATGAAACTGAATGTACACTGCTTTTTATATATAGTATTAGGTTTTTTTTTTTTTTAGATTGTTAAAATTATTTTTGCATCATGTCCATTCCATTTTTTATGTTTATATAAGTTTAAAGTCCTTTTGATAAATAAGACTGGAATTAGTAAAATAATTATGAGCATTACATGGCCGGTAAAGTAGGCAGCCTCAGGTTGAGTTGGGAATAAGTTGAAAGTGTGTGCTTATTATGGTCTGTCTGTTTAGCTTGATGATTCACATGATGAAATTAAGTAGATATGTGAGCATTTCTACGTTATATTTGTTCATTTTATTTTATTTATTTATTTATTTGCTTGCTTGCTTGCTTGCTTGCTTTGTGGCTCAGTAATGTAACCTACATCCACACATTGTTATTTCCTTGTGGTTGTCTGGTAGCTTGTTGGTTTGTTTTGTTTGCTTCCCAACCACATTCCGACAGACTCCGCCTCCTGAGCGAGTACGTTATACTGACAAGCAGTCCGACCAATAGATAGGGATGTATGACAGTCAGTTAAAAGCTAGTAGCTAATCATTTTGCAGGAGGCGGGACTTGTCTGAATGTGGTTGGGGAAAAAACGCCACTTGCCGTCCGGGTGCTGTTGCTCTCTACAGGTGATTGGTGAGAGTGTGCGACCAATCAGGTGGCGTCTAATCGCTCAGAGAGAAGTTGTTAACCCTATGACTGACGACGAATCTCTCAGCTGAAGTGATCAGTAAAACGGTGTTGAGCTACTTTTTGGTCGAGCGAAACTGGTGTGGATTTGTAGCCTTTTTGATAAACGATTACCTGGACTTGTAATGGATAAGGAAACGGGAGAAATGAATTTGCTGCAGAGGGTTTGTTGTGTCAGAGCTCTCGGTCTGAACTCTGCAGCCGTTGCTTGTCATGTAACGTTAACGTTTCAACAGAATTGTCACCGTCCACCCTAGTGGTTATAACGGGTAAGTTGCTCTTTTTTTGTGAACATAAGTCTTTTTGTTGGTGTTGTTGTGAAAAATAAAATATAGCATTTTTCTCATTCACGTTTAAATTTATGCCGTAAGGTTTTTCTTGTTCGTCGTGCCTGAGGAATTTTGCAAAACGTCGCTAGAATGAGCTAAACATTAGCTAGGTGGCTAACCCCGATAGGAATGTCTTGGCAGGTCCATGGTGTCGCTCTAACCTTCCATTTCTCCTTAAATGTCTAACAAGCGAAAAGTGACCAGTCTTACCTCAGATCTATCTATTTCTCACTGTTAAAACAAACACCCGAACACCAAGTCTGTTCTAATGGTAAAAATATTTTTGCTAGCCTTTTCTGGACACCCCTTTCCCCTCGACTGTATGTGGGTTTTAATTGTGTTAAAAAAAAAACGACAGTGTAACACATTTACGTGTTAAATGGGCACACGGGTCATTCTTATATCCACATAATCGCTCATATGGATGTCTGGAGTGTAGTTTAATGTGTCGTCGACTGTACTACAGGACGTGGGTGGCTATTTTAAACTTTGAGCTGTGTTTTTGAGCAGTTTATTCACTTTATATATTTCCGGTAATGTCATTTGCAAACATCTTGGCACGCGCGTCCAACTTCCTCCGTGTTCGGCGTCAGGAGGATGCACGCGCCAGTAGTTCACCGTGTCTCCGCCACGCTATTTCAGCATTGTGTCCGTCTCGCTAAAGTTGATTTGCTCTCGTTTCGACGTCTTTAAACGTGGCTGTGTATATGGCCTCGTTTGCGATAGGGCCTCGATCGTTGTCTAATTATGGTTAAAAGCGACCAGGTGGCGACGCCGTAAATGTTTTTTTTTTCCTTCAATCATGACATACAAATGCAGCACCGCTCATGATCGTTCCACTAGGAAAATCGACGACATTTTTCGTTGTCGTTCGTCGAGCCTTATTATTTCTGTCGAATTGTTTAGTGAGCTTGATTTCCTTGTTGAGTTGATTCAGTGTAACGGGATCGCCCCCTCTTTAGTCAGACCGCCATGGCATTATGTAATTACAGTAGCGAATTACAGACAGGCGGGACTAGAGCTGCTACTGCTCGGATTGTTTAGTCATTCCCACATTTCAGCAGGTTTCAACTGTTAGACACGTCATAGTGCAACATCGTTATGATCGAGTCCCTAGTTGGTTATTCCATCGTTTCTCTAAACTGCAGAGTGTAGCCCTGGCTTTGGGCCATGTCCTTTGGGTTCTAATCTCTGATCCTCCCCCTACACACACACACTCATCTTAGTTCTGCCCCAGTTTACTCTGGTGCAGTTGCATTGGGGGAAGGGTGGAGGTGGCGTTTGTGTTTCTGAGCCACACAGTCTGGGGTATGCTGAAGATTTTCTGATCATGACTCTTTCCAAGTTTCTTTAGAGCGCAGATCTCACTGGGTGTGTTTTTCCAAGAGTTTTTTTATTGTTATTGTGAGGGAAGACAATGGGAGGGGTAGGAAGCAAACAAGAAATAGTACTTTTAACTGTAAGACTCCCTAAATTATTTGTAAGATGTAATGTTCTTATACTGTGAAACCCTCTGAAACTAAAACTCTTTATTGAGTCAGAAAAGAACCTCAAAAATCACTGGTTTATGAAAAGCTTTCTCTTTCTCCCTCTCTTAAATATAGTGTTTAAAACTAGAGCTGGACAGTTCATTGAAAATTAAACAAAACTGACATCCAGAACCTCTAATTGATGTAATATTGCCCTAGTCAATTCTTCTTTTTCTTCTTCTTCTTCTTATTAGTTTAATTCAGTCTGTGCTCTTGTACTGTTCCCTTAAAAACATGCTACCGTATGTGTAGTCACATGACTCCACCCATTGCAGTTTGCACCATGCAAGCAACATGGAGGAGAAAAATCCATGTTGTTCAAATCCAAAAATTGTCTATTAATCAGAATTGATGTAAAATTCATTCAATAGTTATATTGAATAACTTCTGGCACTACATCAAATGTTTACATTTTTATAACTTCTGCTGTTTAAAATTGTAATAATTTTAGTCCATCTTTAATACATAAAAATTGTAGTGGCTAGTATGTGACAGGGTCAAACTTTGTACTCAAACAGATTACATGAAATTTTATGCAGAAAATACAGGCTTTAAATGGAAGATGGAAATAAAGAAAACAGTCAACATTGGAGTCTCTCTGTCATAGAGACCACCGTCCTGTTGTTTCTGTTGCTTAGAAACTTGGCCTAGTTGAACATAAAACAAAGAGAACTACCAGAGATAAGTTTTATAAACCAATGTCCTACTTATTTCAAGTAAAAAAAATTGAGATGTTGACATCCGGTCTGAGAGCTCAAGGCCCATCTGTTGTCTTTTGGAAGAGAAATCAGTTCAAGTCTTTTGTAAGAAATTAAATGCTCACAAGTCCTGAAATGAATTTGGTGGATTTTGAACAAGTGGTTTAACTATAAGCAGAAATGGAGTGTCTATCAGTGTACCCCTCTGAACTGTTCCACATTTTATAGTGTGCAACTACAAATTTCCATTAATGGAAATGAACATCATTTAAATATAACTAAAGATTGTGTATCATGAATCTACACTGTATATGAAAAAAATGTTGGAATTCTGGTCAAATGAACGTATTCTAAAATATTAAAAATTGTGTAAGTAATCTCAGTACAGTGGAACCTTGGATTACGAGCATAATTTGTTCCCAGAAGTGGGCTCGTATTGCAAAACACTCGTAAACCAAATTTAATTTTCCCATAAGAAATAATGGAAACTTATTCATTCCAAAAAATAAATACATTAAAATTATTACCACAAAATATAAAGTAAAAATAAAACCAATTAACCTGCACCTTACCTTTTAAAAAAAGTAAAAATAAATCTCGACAGATAAGTGTTTCCATTTATGCACGCAGGCACTGGGTGTGCGCGCGAAGCCCCTCCCGTCATAAGAGAGAGTGTGTGAACCGGCACGGTGTCAAATTACGCGCGTGCACACATAAGAGAGGCTGAGGGAGAAAATGGATTTTCACCTTCTAATGACACTTTCTTTTGCTTTACACACGCCCACGTGGTCAAAGTGTTACAGTAAACAGTACACGCGGGCACAGATGTTGATTTATACCAGTGAGAGATGCACACAAAGACCCAGCAGGGGAGAGGATTGGCCACAATTCCACAGCACAAGAGAGAGAAAAACCGTTGGCTCAGTTGTGATCATGTGACGCTAGGCGTCAAAACAAGCATCTCGTGCGTGATAAATGATACTCGGTACTCGTAAGCCAAGACTTGCTTGTTTTTCAAGTCAAAATGTATTAAAAATCTTTGCTCATCTTCCGGAACACTCGCAAACCGCGTTACTCGCAATCCGAGGTTTCACTGTAATCCCTAAACTAGTTAAGTCACAAGTCTTCGAGAATATTCTGCCAATTTGATGTTGAAATATCACAAGATCACAGTACAAAGTACAGCCCTTCCTGGAAGGTTTCAGACTTTACTTTTGTAACATAATAAAGTTCAAGGAGCCTGCACAACAAATGTGGGGCAAAGATCCAGAAAAAATATCAAATGGAGTGTGGTTGGAAAAAGTATTGAATATGGCACGACTGGTAATCTGCCTAGAGCGGGCTTTCTATCATAAGTCAGTATGTAAGGAGGCATTTGTCAGAGTAGCAACCAAGATGCCAAGGCAAAATCTGAATTTTTGAGAGATCTATGGGGGGGGAGGGTTATGAATTCACATGGGGGTCGTATAGAGAAAGTTTCTTTGGTCCGATGAGACCAAAAATGTAATATTTGGACTTTTGTATGTAGCTTTACGTTGAGCAGAAGCCCAACACATCTCACTGGCCTAAGAAAGCCGCAGAGAAGAATGGTGGTGGTAGCATTGTCTTACTGTGGGATGCTTATCACCACTGGTGGAAAACTAGTTAGGATGGAAGGCAACATGGATGGGGCTAAATACAATGCCTGGCTTAAATTATGGCACTGCCAAACTCAGTTTTTTTTCTCTCTCCTTTGTAGGAAAACTATGCTATTAGTTCTGCAGTCTTTTTAGGAATTGTACTGTTGAAGTGAATTTGAAATTAATCAAATTTCTTTGATTCATTGTCTTTTGATGTTTCCTTTATATTTATTGCTTATAATTTTAAGATTACTGTGCATATCATGCATCTAATCCACTTTTTCATTACCTTTATAGGTCCTTGAACATCTACATTAATGCATAAAATGGATAATATACTGCATGCACTTCCCTTCATTTTCAGTATCCTGAGATTACAGGAGCCTAAAGGTGAGGATGATTTATTTATTTTTAAAATGGGTCTTCGTATGGTCTAAGATAAATTAAAGGTGTCTCAAAAATGCATTTTAACATTTTAATTGTTCCATAAAATTTCTCTTTTAATTGCCTACCCACGAAATATATTGTATACACAAACAAGAAAAAGAGGCTAAACATGTTTAATATGTATATCAAGACAATATCAGTTCTGAAAATTGTAACCTTGTGGTGCTGCAATAGTTCATTCAGAAAGCCACATCATACTCTGATGGACAAAAAGTAAAATAAGTGTTTTTATTCTGTTGTCCATTTATGCTGCATACAAGATTATATAACAATTATCAGAAATAGCAACAAATGTAAATAATGTAGTAATGTTTTTTTTCGTTTGTGGGACCAATTTTCTATTAATTTGGTGTTTTATCATGGAGTTGTTGTTGTTGATCTTTCGGCTGCTCCCATCCAGTCCGCACTACAACTTGGCACAGGTTTTACACCGGATGCCCTTCCTGACGCAACCCTCCCATTTTATCCGGG
>JAQMYJ010000006.1:16321445-16343773 GCA_030014305.1 Clarias laeviceps | reverse complement strand
TGGCAGGCGAAACACCTACCACTGAGCCACCAGTGCCCAATAGCTAGTGAAATAGTGAGTGTACCCTTTCAAGGGTAGCTATTATCCCCAGAGGGGCAATTTGGTTTAGAGCCAGCTGCAGTGTGCATCATCAAACAAACACAAGACAAATAAATATGAACACAATTTTATAATTACAACTTGTCATTAACCAAACTGATAGCAACAGTAATAAATGACCCTTCAAACATGTTCTGCATTGTGGCAGAATACATCTACGCCCTGATGGTAGCAGCCCAAATTCACACCACAAGGGAAGGCTCGCATCAGCCAATATTAGTCATTCAAGATTTTACTAGCAATTTTGGCTCACACCTTCACAATACCCTGTGAAAGATTTTTCTGTTTGACATAAAGTAACCTATAACAGCAGATAAGAGTTTTTTCAGGAAAACAAAACTGAATTTATAAAACAAGAATAATACCTTTACATAAATGTGATGTTAAAAAAAGAACTTTGAAGCTTACGATAAAAGTACATACACTGAAGTGTACTTTCTTACACACAACATCAACCTGGGGCTCTTCAACAGAGTAGTTTTGGAAATCGGTTTTGCATTGTTTGCTCCAAAAGCCATTTCTTCACAAGTTCTCAAATTATAATAATTCATCAAATTCACAACTTTACCAGTAAAGCAGAAATTATGCAATCTATTTGGAAATTCCTCTTCCTGCATCTATTTCTATCTGCTGAAAGCATCACCAGTCTAAATTCTTGATCCTTTATTTTTTATTTTTTTAAACCAGAGCTTATACAATCCACCATAACAAAATCTTGTTGGAATAGTTGGCTGTTTACACTAATAAAATCTGTTTCAATCAAATTGGGCATTCCCCCCCCCCCCCCCCCTAGCCAAGACACTTTTGTCTAGCCCTAGTTTGAGAAAACTGCTCCTTGCATAGAGAGCAGCAGAACTATAGCTCATTCACATTGTGATTGACATGTCATAGGAAGTCATGTGCTGTGATTCTGACCTCCTGTGATTGTTGGAAAGGCGAGTCTTGCTTAAGAACATGGTGTGGTTGCTTTGTGAGTAACCCTGTTGCCTTGCACATCCAGGGTCTGGGTTCGATTTCCACCGATTCCCACCTCAGGTCTGCGTGCATGAAGTTTGCATGTTCTCTCCGTGCTTGGTGGGTTTCCTTCGTGTCCTCTGGTTTCCTCCCACCTTCCAAAGACATGCAGATTAGGCCAATTGGCATTCCCAAATTGATCCGTGTGTGTGCGCATGTGCCCTGCGATGGATTGGCACCCCGTCCCAGGGCCCTCATCCCCGACCCTGTATACAGGACAAAGCAGTGATAAAGTAAGTGAGTTATTCGTACTGTGTACTCTATACACACACTGGAGCGTTACACGTTATGACCAGCAGAGGGCGACGGGTTTACCAGTTTTAGTGTTAAAGACTACCTGTGCGGAATCATTTATTAAGCCGCAATTATTTGACTGACTGTTTCCCCAGTCTTGGGTTTGTTTTTGTTTTGTTTTTTTCCATAGAGAATGACAGTGTAAATTGCACTGCAACAACAAGTTAATGTGACTTGATTATCTCTGGGCATATGTTGTTATATTATCTTAAGATTTTATTTATATATATATATATATATATATATATATATATATATATATATGTGTGTGTGTGTGTGTGTGTGTGTATATATATATATATATATATATATATATGTGTACAATTTGAGATTTATATCTAAAAGTTTGTCATCGTCAATTTGTAACATAATTAGGTAATCTACTATTATTACTACTAACAACAATAATAATAGCGACGATAATTGTAATAATTCATTGATAATTACTAATATAATTCTTTATTAATGGTTGTATTTTTAACAGATGTTCTGGTATTTTTTTATGCAGTATAATTACGTTTTGACAAATGGATAACAAATACAAACAAAAATACCACAACACACAAAAGCCGTTTTTATTTGTGCGTTGCACCCCTTCCCCCAGCGCGGGGGCGCGCACGCGTGTTGAAGTGCGCGGGAATGAGTGACGCGTGAACGCGCGGCGCAGGAGGAGGGGGTCGGGCCGCAGGAAACAAACCCACAGCTAAAGAGTTTTTAATGTCCGCCATGTTGGCCATGGCGCACTGAACCAGGGAGACAGAGCGGCGCTACGGCAAAATCACACCGAGAGAGAGCGACCGAGCCCCGGGCCTTTTCGGCTCCGTTCTTCTCGCTGGACGCACATTTTTCAAACCAATCCGAAGACTGACTCCGAATATCGACCCAGATTCCTCAATGAGAGGTCTAACGGTGTCATTTGGGAATCTGAAAGGACATTATATGTTTATGTTGCGTCTTTCAATATAAAAATGAGTAAATTGTCGTTTCGGGCGCGGGCGCTGGACGCTACCAAGCCCCTACCCGTCTTCCGCTGCGAGGATTTACCAGACCTGCACGAATATGCCTCTATCAACCGAGCTGTGCCGCAGATGCCGACGGGGATGGAAAAGGAGGAAGAATCGGTAGGTTTAAAAGACGCCATGGGTGATTTTAACGCACAATTTCTGTATTTAAACAATAAAAGGAGCGCCTCAGTATCGCCTGCGCAGCTTCTCACAAAATGGCCGCCGCTTGTTTTTTTTTCTCCGCGGTAAATCGTATTGTTTATGTACTCCGCGGTGAATTTTCCGGGCTGTGCAAGAACATAAAGACATTTTCTTATGATTTTTGGCAAAATATGTGTGTTCTATGGTTACGTTTGACTGACAATCGGCTTGCAAAACACAAAGGAGTCACGTGACCGTGGTTGAGCAGCCATTTTGTTATAGTTCGGTCGATGAAGCTCGTTGTCGCTGTAATGTTAGAGAGCAAACAGCAGAGGGCGGAACTGAGCTCCCACACCCACAGCACATCCACATGGAACACTGCGCTTTCACCCAAGTACTGAATTCAAACCAGTGCAGCAGGGTTTTGCGCAGGTCTGTGGATTTGAGGAGTGTAACATGCAGTCGTTTCCAAGTCAATGAGTGTATGAAAAATGCTTTTCGGGTTTTTTTTTTTTTTGGATTTTTGCTTTTTTTTATTTTATCCTTGATGTAATGGGGGAAATTTGCATTTAGACGTTATTTCTGTTGACAGTTAACGGTCTGATCAGAGAACAGTAAGAAATTGTTTTGCATTATAAACAACACATTCGCAGCTATAACGGGAGGTGTTTGTGTTTCTCTTAATGCATCCTGGGAGTTCTTGAATGGTGATCTGGGATTATATTTTGAACTTCTCAACTTTCTCATGTAAAACGACATGACGGACATGTATAAACTGAACAACAATTTCTTTAGTAAACTTTGTATTTAAACCAGTCGTTCTCTCAATATCACTGAAACAGGTGCTGTCCCAGCCACTTTTAAACATTTCTGCTGTCATGGTGTTGGTTATTCCTTCCTGCTTCTGGTGAAACACTCGCACTGTGTTTAGTGCATCACACCTCATTCAGGGCTCGGAGGGGGACTGACTTTGTCGAACATCAGGGTGTACAGATGCAGAACCAGCGCGTAATAGCATTTGGGCCTATACTGACCTGAAACCTGGATCGAGATCCACTTGTATATTTTGATGTCAATATGTTGTTTACTGCCCACATAGACCTTGCATGTGAACACAAGGTAGAATGTGTATTAAAGGATGCTGCCATCATCACGTTTCACAGAAACCGGAACAGACGCTTTCAGAGTCTCATTCTGACATTTTGGTCCATTTATGAGAGAGCGACACGAGTGCGTCCTGTTGGTCGAAGTTATAGAACATGAATAAACTTAATCTTTGTTTTGAAATTTTATTTAATCATTTTAATATTTCATTAAAAACATTTTGCACTTGCCCACTTGGATCAGAACCCCAAGGGAATGCTCACTGATGTCCAGCTCATGTGTGTCAGAGCTACAAGTGTTTCTGTTCATGGACTTATGAGCAAATTTGTTTTTGTCTTTGGCCATGTTTTGCTTGCATTTTTAACCTGGACCAGTGAGGTCAGATGTACACAAACAGTGATGCACTACAGGAATGTGAAGTGAATACCGTTCAATAAAATTTAAAGCACCTGTTAACATCACTGAAAATTATTATAATTTATTTATTTTATACATCCGTGTGTTTGTATGTGACTGATAGCTGTAACATACATACATCAAGCAGTAGACGGATTGAGCTTGTGACAGTGCAGAATTGTATAAGAGAGAATAAGAAATGAGAACTTCTGATGTCCAGCTCAGTTTTAATTCTCTGATTCAGAGCATGACAATGCCGTTTCCTTGAAGTTCAGTATGCGCACACTACTAAGAACGGAGTTGTGCTGTCGTTATAATAATTAGTTTAATTGGAATTTTTTTTTTGACAAACAATTAAAAAATTAAGTTATTAAGGAATGCAGATGGTGGCGTAAGATCCAGAAGCCTCATTACTGATTTTCAATGCAACATTTCTGCATTTGCTTGTGACAGAAATGTAATGGTAGTAATGTGTATGTGTTAAAAATATTCTAGGGTTATACCCCTCCAACTTTGCACTGCAGTTGCACACTTTATCATCACCATCAATGGGTTGCTCGATGAGGGCAAAATCTCACAAAACCATGGAGTTGAAGAGTGTCGTTTGCGTGGCTAGTGGCATTGTTCACATTTAAATTTTTGTAGATGTGCATCACTGCTCGTGCAATGTCCATTAGATTCAATTAAGGGAAGGCCATGATAGTTTTCATCCTCTCTGGTGGATTTTCATTTTCAATAGGATTTTATTTGTACAAAAAAGCTCTGTAATCTCAAAGTTTTGGAGAAAAGTTATTGAATAGTCCATTTTTATTATAGGCATACAGGTGAATTTTTCAATAGTCTTTTTGTATGCCATCTATTATAGGACGCACACACACAAAATCAGATATCAGCGGTATCCAGGACAATTAGTCTGTGCATCTATATTTAAAACATTCATAATTATAAGAGCACAATAAAGATGAGCACTAACAAGTAGTTTTGTGATCCATTTCGGCCTGTATTAAAAAATAAAGCTGTGCATTACAGTATAGTGAAATTATAGGTGCCCACAAGGCTTGTATAGTAAAGCCATAAGTGTTGCCCATAAGGTGATGCATCTGAAAGAGCTTTTCTTATTTCCCTTTGATTGCTTATGCTAGGATCAAATTGAAATGGTGTATAAAAAAAAATATGCTTGTCGGTCAAGTAGGGGGGATATACGTTTCAGTATTGGTGCCATTGTGATGTACTTTTTTTTTTTTTTTTTTTTGCTGGAGTCCCTGAACTAACATTTAGGTACACTGCACATTGCTTACTGTCGGTCATTGATGTAACTTGCTGGGAATCCAAAGTGATGCAGAGTAATTTTCAAACTGCTGTGTGCTTCTGCATGTACAAGCTACTAAGTGTATTCACTCAGGGAAAACAGTGTTCTTAGAAGTAGTGATGACAGTTACTAAATAAATTAATATTAAAGTTTTCCTCTCCTGGTTAATGATGAATTAAAAGCTAGTTTTTGCAGATGGGCGTGTCTGCTTGATTAGTGTAAAAAAAAAAAAAATAGTATACTCAAAACAGCAGGATTTTATGACATAAAGTCTCTTTCATACAAAGTATTGACTTTTTTTTTTTTTTTTTTTTTAATGCAGACACCGAATCCAGTCTACTGCTTTTCTCTGTCCATCATTTTAAGCAGCTTTTATGCACTGAGGTAAAGCTTAAAGTGTACCTATTATGCAAAATTCGCTTTGTCATTTTCAGGTGGGTCTCCAGAGTGCATGTACAAACAAAATGGGGGAAACTTTCCCTGCTTTTTGTACTTTCTATTTTTGTATTGGACGGGGCTTAGATTTACCAATAAAATTTTCTCCGTGATGTGACCTCATAAGAGCCTATCCCCTGCTGTGTGGCTCAGCACTGCTTTTCTCTCTTGGGGCATGGCTCATTTATATACACACACACACACACACACACACACACACACACACACAAATAATGGGTTTGTAGACTGAGTGAAATAAAGGGATTTCGAGGTATGAGAAATGCATGAACTTTGGGGTTATTTCAGCTGGAGTGCACCCAGTTGATTTAAGACACTTTCGGTGAGCCCTGAGGCTCATGTTAACTTGTCAAAGAAAAGGGTAAATAACAATGTGTTCGATTACGAAATTGTGTGTAATGTTCGATTTTTAGGAGTTACGGCTCTTTGCTGTGATTAGTCTGTAGATAAGAGCTTGAAATTCTCTCACGTGGGTGAAAATATAAAACTACAGTGCAGACGACATGTTTTTATACACAGGTATATTAGACGTTATGTTTTACTCCCTGTGGTCAAGTACCCTGTCAGTCCATGGAGGAGATGAAAGAATGCACCTATTTAATAAATAACCATGTACAAGTTGGCGAACATTTAGAGAACAAACAATACCTACTAAAATCCCAGTCAGAGAACCATCCTTATTAATATTGTAGATTTCAGTGTAATGTAAAATGTATTTGTTTAAAAAATGGCTGTCTTGAGTTATATGAAAAATACCATGCATAAAGGCCATTTGTCTTACATGTTTTGAGAACCTGTTGAAAAATTTGGGACAGAATTTACTTGGTGCGCATTTGTAATTCAGAGTAAAACAGTCTTTCTAAAATTTAATGCATCACCTCACACAATTTGGTTCTGGCATCTCCTTCATGGACTGACTGACATTGTTTATGGCTACTTTAAACGTATTCATTATTGTTACTCAGAGTGGCTTGTTCTAGATTAACTCCATTTACGTTACACTTAATTTTATTTATTGTTTAAAAAATTGATATAGTCCTGTTATCTTGAGCCTGCACAAAGCCTGGTAAGATTTGTCCATGTTCAGTGTTGGCTACATTTGGGCATTTATTATTTCCTCTGTAGGACTGAGTCATAAGACGATCCTTCTTTTGACTTGAGCCAGCGGTTGAACAGTGACTTGAATGTATGTTTATTTTGGAGTAACTGAGATGCTTTGTCATTATGGAGACTGGGGCAAGAGGTGCTGGAACTGTTCCAGTTGGAGTTGACCTGCTTTCACTCAGTTCCCAGACACAGTGCTGAGCCAGAGTAAATAGACCGCCATGGCTGCTTTAGTCAGCTCTCAGTGCCCACCTTTAGGAGCCGCACACCTTCCTAATTCAGCAGAGATAAAACGGGCTGATGAGTAGACATTAGTGTTCTCATCGTCATATCTGTGTAGCACGGTCGTAAATAGATTGGACAAGTGGCATTCCACGAGTGCTGATGGAGAGTATAGCAGCAGCACTGGGACGTCTAATTGTAGCATCACTCCAGTTCACAGATATTCTAATAATTAACACTAAACCGAGGGCACTACTTGGTATGTGAAACAAGGGATTCTACACCCTACATGGCTTGTTTCCTTTGTTTTACGCTATTTGGGATTCACCCCTGGAACAGTTGGTTAGCCGAGGCTATTCGCAAGCGGGATAGATGGAGGCATGGAGAGAAACTTGAGTCGTTCTTCCATGTTTTATTCGCCACACTTTTTTTTTTTTTTTTTTTTTTTTTTTTTTAAACATAGTACCGGTAAGTGTTGAGGGCTACTTTCACCCCTGTTAATTACACTAACTTGCCAGATCCAATGTGTTGGCTGAGCAAAATAACTTTTAAAAATAAACAATTTATATGTTGTTGATAAATGGTGTTTGTGGAACTGTGTTTATAAAAGCAAAATCGCACTCGAGGTCATGCTGTTGTGCTGAACATTAGCACAGCTGTAAATATTTTTCAATACCCTGTAAATTTACCTTATAAGTATGTAGGTAAAAAAAACTGAATAAAATCCAGAAACGAATTGGGAAGCTTTATATTACAAAACCACTGCTGTATTGAACGTCTGATTGAATACAGTTGAGCTTTTGCTTTCTCTAGTTCTGTCCATAAGCTAAAACTACATTTTAAACAATAACAGTTACATGTGGACACGGTCTGGAATTAATTTTGCGAAAGATGAGAAATTCACAACTTTTTTTTTTTTTTTTTTTTTTTTTTGTCACAAACACATTTGATTTTCAATTATATTTGAGTATTATACTGAATACAAGCTCATAGGTATTTGGCAAAATTAGTTTTATTGATCAGTTGATTATCTTCAGAGTATGTAATAATTTTGATTGGGGAGTCTGGTGAAGATTAACTTATTCACCACAGCCTCAGCATCATATGATGCCTCCTGAAACACAGTCATCTCCAAACCAATGTATGAAAAGCTCTTGGCTGCTTTGTCCTCCCTTTATTCTGTGGCAGCGTGCTTTTGTTTTAAAGGTTGGCTGACTCTTTGTAAATATCGCCACATTTTAGCATAGCTACTTAGGCTTACTAAGGCTAACACTAGCTAGTCTCACACAAGTAGCAGCCAGGTAGAGCAAACAGAATTGGCATGGCGGGTGGCTTTCTAATGTGTGCATGTGTTTGTCAACGCATGTTTGTGTGTCAGATGCCCTGAACTGCAGACAGCAGAGGTGCCGGGGAAAGATGCTGTAGTTTCACAAAAATGAAGATTTATTTATCTGACTATTTTAATACAGACGTTTACCCACCATGTGGCAGATAGCCCCATGAGATTTCCTCACCAAATAGGAAATCAACACGCGCTTGGCAGGTGTTTGATTTTGGACTCTGCATGAGGGTCCCTGTTAAAGTCACTAGCAGCACACCTATAACGTTAATGTTAAATTTAAATAAATAACTATGTACGAGTTGTCAAACGTGTTGTGTGTTTTGTTTCCTTTTTTTTTTTTTTTTAACATTACCTGCTAAAATCCCAGTCAGAGCGCTATCCGGTGGTGAAGATATTGAAGGAAGTTGAATAACATTATGTGAACTTGCATGACTGCTGATGTTTGTTCCTCTTCCAGCAAAGTAACTTTTTGCTATCGAATATTATTCGTGCATTCAGGGGTTTCATTGTGTGGTCAATTCAGACAGCGGTGTACATTTTAAATGTATTTTATCATGCATTGAATAAAAATAAAGGATGGTGAAATGGAGCCACACTTTTGACACCCCTCTACTGTAAACAAAAACACCACTTTATAGCAACTCTACTAGAAATTATTCACACATTACCTGTACAGTCCTGACTTCGATCCAAGCCATTCTCATGTTTGGGTCCTTAATGTAGTTTCTGAAGCAGAAGCAGTGAAGTAGGCCCAAACCCTGGGATAAGTGTATTAGTGTAACAGGATAGTATAAAGAGAAATAAGGGGAGTTTTTGCCGTTACAACTGTATTGTTATTCTAACTTGAAATAATACATTGATCAGCCATAACATTATGACCACCTGCCTAATAGTGAGTTGGTCCCCCCCACACACACCACCATAACACTGATGCGCACTGTGCATTCTGACACCTTTCTATCACCACCAGCATGTTCAAATGAAAGGTTTAGTAACCAAAAATTTAAAGCATATTTTTTAAGCTATGTAAAAGTAATTAGTTTTTGCTTTTTGGAAACCTAGTGTGAACCCTGGAAGAGCAAATTAATTCAGAAACTGTTGACATCAGTAAAGAGCAACATTTGGCCAACCTGATTTTTATTTTTATTTTTATTTTTTTTTCCTCCCCCTCAAGCTGTGCCCCAGGTTGATGTTAATGAGCCGATGAGTTTCTAACAGCCTGTTACATGCTGGACTACAGGAATGCCGTGCTCCAACCTGCTGTTTTAAAATCTGAAACGGCGGGTTGCCATAGATAATTTGGCTTTAGTTACATCTAGTGCAGAAGACTATCTGACCCAGGTCTCTGGTAATTGTTTACATACCATAATTTTGCTGCAAGAAGATGAGTCATGAGTCAGGTTGCTTACGTGCATGTGTGCTAGAGAGAAAGACGTACCAGTTGGATGGTCTGCGTTAAGAAATAATACAGCATTTTCAGTTTAGGCTCTGTATTGAAATGTACATGCACTCACTCTTCTCTTTATTTTACACACATTTAGCAAATCCATTTTGTGTTTATACGGCATGGCATTGCAGTTTTGTCCAGTCGCGAGTCCTGCACCAATCTCTATATCCACCAAGAAGTCGTGTATTTAGGTTAAGTTTCATTTAACTGAAATGTTAGTTGAATTGAACTGTTAGATGCTACATTACTGAATGTTTGTTAAAAACATGAAAAAGTAGAGATCAGGAGGAAATTGATTGAGTCACAATTGTTTTGTCGCCATATTCAGTCCAAAATAAATTTTTAAATGATTTAGGACATCTGTAGTAGAGATGCATCGGTCAATCAGCCAGTGACCGGTATTTGCCATTGTTCAGCCATGATCAATCACATTGAATATAACTCATTTGCTGAATTCACAAGCTTACAAGTGGCACAAAAGAAAACCAAGTTTTTATGGCATTACATTGTCAGAAGTTGTATGCGTAAAAAAGTGTTCAATCTGCATTTTACTCCAAACTCTGACAGCAATTTAGTCTTAAACCCATTCATTACACATTTACACCAGTCTCAAAACACTTCGTGCACTAATTAATCTTGAAACATTAAGGAGACATTAGAAGACATTTGGCCATGTGCTCACAATTAAACTAAACATGCATTTGAAGGTGGAAAAATGTTTTTAAAATCCTCGTACTGTGTGGTACAGTCTAAACTACATTGCAGCATTACATCGCACATTCGCATCCCCTGTGATAGTTGTGAAATATTTGCCAAGTTTCTTTAGAAATAATTATGACTGAGACGTGCTGCTCAGTTAAAAACTTGGCATTTTTAATTTCTAGTTGACTGTTAAACTCTTGTATTTAATCAGTTTGTATTGTTTAAATGCTGCTTTTGGTTTTTAAATGAGAATTACTATAACAGGCTACATTCGATTGCTCATGTTCAATTCCGTTATGAAGCTGATTAGTAAAACTTGTCATGACTTTTTTTGGAAGGTTCAAAGTCTTAAAATTGTAACAAAATCAGAAACATATCGAATCAAGACATTCATATAATTGATTCTTCCCCCATGTTTGTATATTGTTAGCATCGTTCTAGAAAAGCCACTCCAGATGAGTAATGTACATTTTCTTATCAGTTTTAGTTCTTACAAATCAATGTCTGTATGTTGATAAATGCTTGTTGTTTGTAATGCTTGATGTTACTCTGTAAACAGAACGAGGGAACAAACATGGATTGTAGAACAATACACTGAGTTAACTCGAGTTGCTGCAGCATTTCAGGTCATGAAAGACATGGTGTCCATTTGCTTTTTGAGGCAGAGGAGTTCAAGTTGTGCAAAAATGTTCTTTAGCACATGGTGCAAACTGTTTCTCTCTCGCTCTCTCTCTCTCTCTCTCTCGCTCTCTCTCTCTCTCTCTCTCTCTCTCTCGGAGTGCGCCAGCCGTGACACTATGACCACCTGCTTATTTTTGATTGAGTTTTGCTACCAAAACACCTCTGGGGGCATGGACTCCACTAGGCCTCTGAAGGTTTGCTGTGGTTTCTGGCACAAAGATATCTGTAGCAGATCGTTTAAGTCCTGCAAGTTTTGAGGTTTGAGAGATACAGAATTAAATAAATAAACCCTGTGAAATGCAGAATTATACAGTACATAAAAAGTAACTTCATGAATGTTATGCAGGCTGCAGGCAGTCATTAACATTTAAGCTCTGGTAAAAATTTCCCTTAAAAGTGCACGATCGATCGGGCAGTGAGCAGAGCAGTCTCACGTGTAGCTGATTCCATGCAGATCGCCCCGTCTGAGTATTGCAACTAAAATGCGTTTGTGAATTTGAATCCCGCTGCAGCCACCCATCGCTTAGGAGTCTAAGGATCTCACTGGCAAACTTTAGTAATGTGGATGGCTTGTTCCTCCTGCCCCTAATCATACATAGGCATTTAGAAAAGTTGCTGGTGTGTCATGTCTTCGAGAATACACTGGATAGGCTTCAACCTCCTTTGATAGTAGCTGTACACTGATTTTCAATTGAGCTTTATTTGTAAATCAAATTAGGGTTTCCCCTTTTCATTAACCATGAGCAACGAGCAACTTTTATTTTAGGATTTAAGTGAGAGAGACTGAATGAAATCATCCTGTAACCTTTTGACGTTTAGGAGGAAATGTGAAATTTGCTTAATGGGACATATTTTATGAGCATGTTTAATAGAACATGCTTTCTTTTTTTTTTTTTTTAGCGGAAGGTTAAACAAAAGCTTGCTGTCGATTATAGTTTTATGGGGAGGGAAAACATATCATACAGCTCAGACTTTTAAAAACTGAATCAGCCAAGAAAATTGCAGTTGCCATGTAAAATTATAATAAATGTCCACCTCGCATACTGAAACTGTTTGTCCTGATCCGTGTGTGTGTTGTAGGAGCACCATCTCCAGCGGGCCATCTCAGCACAGCAGGTGTACGGGGAGAAGAGGGACAACATGGTGATTCCCGTGCCCGAAGCAGAGAGCAACATCTCCTACTACGAATCGCTGTATCCCGGCGATTTCAAGATGCCAAAGCAGCTCATTCACATACAGCGTGAGTTGGCAAGCATTTGGACCTTTTAATATGAATGTTAATTAAGCAGAAGGGCAGTTAGTGAGTCCAGCAATAAAACTGCTTATGAATGCAGGAGCAACTTTGTACGTGTATGTGCAAGTGAAGGTTGTTCATGTTGCAAACTTCCTCAGATTTCTTTGTGGGATGTCCTTGTTATAGTAAAGTAATTACAAAGGCTCTGTGTGTGGAGTGTATGTCCTATAGTAATCATTATTTGTCCATCTGTCCCCCAAAAGTGTCATTAGTGTATTTTTTCACACTAGCTAGGTTTCCTAATCTGCAAGCAGTTTTTTTTTTTTTTTTTTTTTTTTTTTTAAACTAACTGGAAAGTGAAAAATTTAAGATGCTTCTAATGTTATCAGTTGTTGTGGGAGAGGATGTGAAAAGATCTGAGGTAATATCTTCTTAGAAACACATGATTTTCTTATTCAGCTTTAACAAAGCTGTTAAGTGTGTTTCGATTGATGTTGACGTAGTCTTTATTGTTTTCCACATTTGTTTTGTTTGTTAGTTGAAAATCCCTGTGGTACCTGCCATATATTGAGGTTTCTGCATTTCCTGAAAAGCATTTGAATACATTGTGTGCTCCCCATGGAATTTTTTTTTTTTTTTTTTTTTTTTTTTGGTCAAACTTGCGCAAGTGCATCCATCAGAAAAAGTGGGTCAGTTTTAATAGATATTTTAATCATGTGTAAAGGTGTGCGGGTTTATAGCAGAGAGTTTCGTTTTCATTAAGAAGCAAACCAAATGCAGACCTGTCTACAGTTTACCGATTTGTAAATACAAACATTTGGAATCTGGTGCATATCTCAGTTAGCATTAGGTTTGTGCTTTATAAGAGAGTGTTATATAGTGAATAGCGTTAAAATATTAGTTGAGCTTGTGTACCTCGGATAGTTGTCTGTCTGGTTTGTTACCCTGTCAGGATATGTCCTGCTGCTGTTGAAGGGGATATAGACAGCCCAAAGAGATGATAAAAAGGTGCACGATGTCCGAGTGAGGGAATTTAAAAATCTGTGTGCACCGTGACAAATTTAGTATACTTGTGAATGCCATGTTGGTTAATCTGCTGTGATTAGAATGTATTCTAATTCTGGGAGCTCCTTTACTTCTCTCAGTTTAGTGTGTTTGTTGAGTCCCTTGAGACATGCTGCGAATGCTCAAGTTTGTGTTTTTTGTTGGGCCTCCGAGTTGCGCAGTGGTAAAGTGCTCGCTCTATCATCCGGAGATCGCTGGTTTGATTCTCGGTTGATGCTGTAACTTCTCGCAGCCGGAGGTCTAGAGAGAGCTGATTGGCCGAGCTCTCTCAGAGGGGAGGGATGAGGGGTACTTTGCGCCCCCACATTAATCACGGCTCTACAGCCAATCAGGGGCGTCTGTGAGTAACAAGTGTGTTACGCCGTTCCTAACGGTGCGTGAGTGAGCAGTTCAAAAAGATGCGGTCAGCTGGCGTCACGTGGTTTGGAAGAAACACGTGATAGTTTTTCGGCCCTCCCGGCTGAGTGGTAGTAGTAGCCTTAATGTGGGAGCCCCCTAGTGACGGGGAGGAATTGGACACGAATAAATTAGAGAAAATCGGGGGGAAATCCAAAAAAAAAAGTTTGGGTTTTTTTTTTTTTGTCCTCGTCATAATTTGCTCAAGACTTCCAAGGAAAACATTTGGAAAAATGTCCTGTTTTATTTGGAAGTTGCTGAATGCAGGTTTAATTTTATGTCTTCTACCTTACTCAATTCTTGTGTTTTAACTCATTAGTATTGCTGTTATTGGTTCATAATATTAATCCTGCTTGTATCAATCCATTGCCAGCTTTCAGTCTGGATGCAGAGCAACCAGATTATGACCTGGACTCTGAGGATGAGGCGTTTGTGAACCGGCTGAAGAAAAAAATGGAGGTGGGGGTGCTACAGTTCGAGCAGATGATTGACCGGCTAGAGAAAGGCAGTGGCCAACAGGTATCAATATTTTGTCTTATTAATAACTTTATTATTTGTCAAGATCATGGTATTATTTTTATTCAGTTCTTAAAAATGTGAGTCTGGTTAATACTTGAAATTGAACATAACGCAAGATAATTGTTTTTTTGTAGTAAAACTTTAATAAATCTCCACATTTAAAAAAAATATAATAATAATTTGTGGAGAAACCAGTAATTGTTATTGCTAAGCACCATGTCCCATGTCACTGGCATTTAGCTGGTAACTCTGCAGGAAGCCAAGCTCTTGCTTAAGGAGGATGATGAGTTGATCAGGGAGGTGTTCGAGTACTGGAGCAGGAAGAGGAAAACGTGTAAAACTGGATCACTCACACCAGTAGTCAAGCAGGAGAAGAGAGATTGCTCCAGCACTAGTGACCCTTATGTTGCCTTTAGGCGCAGGACCGAGAAAATGCAGACCAGGAAGGTGAGTGTCTTGAGTTGGCATCTCGTAGCTTTGTTCTGTATTTTGCTGTGTATGTGAAAACATACTACAACTACTGCTTTTCTAAATAGTTTGTTCTACATTTCACGATTTCATGAAGTGTGTAACTTTATAAAGAAAATTTGCAGAGCATTAATTAAAGAGAACTCTTCTCTTTCTATTCTGACAGAACCGTAAGAATGACGAGGCATCGTATGAGAAGATGCTGAAACTGAGGAGGGACCTGAGCAGGGCTGTCACTATTCTGGAGATGATCAAGAAACGAGAGAAGAGCAAAAGAGAGCTGCTGCACCTCACACTTGAGATTGTGGAGAAGAGGTATCATGCCAAAATACAACATAGCAAACTTTCATACTAGTTCCAGACTCTATTTTAGCTTTAAATGAAAATTAATTGCTACCCACTTTGCACAAGTGCTATGTAACATGTTCCATGAAAAATGACTGCCATTCTCTGACCTATTTCTCAGAGGCAATTGGCTTAAATATTTCGCACATTCTCTGGTGCAATCTGACCGGTCCTTAAAATGATTAATCCAAAGACTTATTCATGCAATAAATGCAATACAAGCTACTGTTTTGTGGAATTGCACTGTTCTAACTTAATGTAGGATCAGCAAAATAACTTAATATTTACAGCTTCAGCATCTAATGTGGAGTTGCATAGTAGGTCGCCTTTAGTTACCTCTTGAGGTTTCCTAATCCAAGTATTTTTACCACTCACAAACTTAACATAGTGATTTAATTGCATTGTTGATAAGAGGGTAAGACATTGTCTTTTAAATGAGTTAAAACAAGCTCGCTGATGTGTATCCTCAGGAACAGCATGCCTGACTTTGGTGCTGATGTCATGGCTGAGGCACTGGCCATGGCCAAGCCCATTTATAAGATTCCCATCATTCCTCTACCTAGCAGCAGCCAGTACCGCCACCAGGACCATGTTGAGCTCAAGGACTATAGGGCTAAGGTGAGTGTTTATCATAGAGCAGTCAATCCTAGACTGTATAATGCATATTGCAGTGTGTCCATAAATTATAGTTGTGTAGTTCAGAATGAACAAATGAGAATTTCCTGGTGTTTATTGACTGACTGATTCAATGATTTAGCCTGAGAAGACTGAGGTGGTCCGGACAAAAAGGAAATACGAGAAGAAGCCCAAGATCCAGCCATTCTCCACTCCCCAACAGTCTGGTTCCCACCTTTTCAACCTCAAAGACCTCAACCAGTATGACTTTCCCAGTTCAGATGAAGATCATTTTTCACAGGTATAATCTCGTACACCACAGCGTGTACAGGTGCATAGTGCACATTTCCACATGGATTTTTGTGCTAGGAGTTATCTTTTGAACACATTTGCAACACTTTAAATTGTTTACACTGATTTTTTCCCTTTTTTTTTTTTGCAGATGCATTCTGGGTCATCAGAGGCTGAGGAGGAGAATGACCCTGATGGAGCTTTTGCTTTTAGAAGGAAAGCAGGCTGTCTTTACCACTCTGTACGTCCCATTCTTCATCTCTTTTTAATTGTTACACAAGTTCCTTAACTATTCATCAAGCGTTTAATATAAACTTGGTTCATCCCATGCATTGATTTAACTTTTCTTATCTTTTTCCCTCTGATTCTCTTCAGGCTCGTTTGGATCAGAGGGGAGGCTGGCCATGGTGTAGTGAGGATGAGGGCGGGTCATGTGATCCTCGATTCCGATATTCACTCACCAGCCTTTCAGCACCACGGCGCTGTCTGGGGTTGGCGCGGCGGCGGGTGGGACGGGGTGGCAGGCAAGTGTCTCAAACATTTGGTGCATTTACACCACAGGACCCTTTATAGGGGAAAATGGTGGTTGCTGTTCTTTTACAAAATCTTATGTCTTGTCACAAATGTTAAACATAGTCACAGTTTCTTCAGTGCAAACTAGAAACTGTTTTGTATTTTCCTAGTAGAGGACGGGGCCAGAACCATTTACTAACTAAGTGTTTCTGTTCGATGTGTAATGTCTGTGACATACAGAGTGCTCCTGGATCGGGCTCACTCGGATCTCGACAGCGTTTTCCACAGTCTAGATTCCCACACAGAAGGAGGTTTGGCAGCTTCTGCTTGTCCTCCTCTCCCAGAGAGCTCCTCTTACAGCAGTACCTCTTTCCCCACCTCGTCATCACAGACTTCTACTTCCTCACCAGACCTGAGGCAAGTCCTACAAAACATTAAGACCTGCCGCTGGAGACACTTTAAACCACGGACACTAAAAAGCCTGTCAGACGCAAGGAGTAGCTTGTCCCACTGCAGTTCCAGAGGCTTCAATCGCTCCTCAACCACAGCATTAGGATCAGGCGTCAACACACCAAACAGAGGATCTGCTGCTATAAATTCTTCACAGGGTGAGTTTGAATACACACTTTTACTCAGGCTCCACACTTGTTCCAGTTGTTGCTCTTCACATCCTTTACATTTAAAATTTGTCTAGTATACGGTCATGATCTTTTTACTTCTAGAGAGGGAGAGAGAGAGAACTTTATTAATACCAGAGGGAAATTGTAAAGTTTCTGTGGTTAATAATAGGATATTAAACTGTTTGTGAGTGCTGTTGGTCTACATCATAAAACTGAGCCAGTAGATGTTAGTGAGCTGTAACTGTGTTAATTAGGTTTATTCCTGTTTTGCAAATAAAAGAACATGGCATCAGTGTGGTGTTTTCCCTAAATAAATTGTGCAGTGGTTGTTTAGTACAGCATAGCGATGTCATGATGTGTGCCACCTTAAATACTTTTTCATATTAATGCATTCCTGGTACACAAAAAAAAGTTAGGAATTAAAGCAAACTGGTAGCAGTTATGGGAATAGGCTGGATACAGACATGATGGATAAATACATTGATGGTAATAATTATGCTTTATACTTATGTTTATTGTATTTGTTTGCCAGTATTCACAGCAGAACAGTTCCAAGAGCATCAGGAACAGCTGGCTCTCATGCAGAAACAACAGCTGGCGCAGATCCAGCAGCAGGCCAGTGACGTTTCAAACAACACACAGGTGTGTGTACGAGTGAGTGAGGTAGTCAGACCAATATAAGACAGGTATTGCATTTCATTTTTATGGTATAACTTCTCCCCATCCTCAATTTCCTCTAGTCTCTCATCTCCGCATCCAAGACGCTGGACTCAGCCAGTGCCCAGTTTGCAGCCTCTGCTCTTGTCACCTCTGAACAGCTGTTGACCCTGAAAGTCAAAGAGGATGGTGTTGTAGGAAGTGGAGTCAATGGCATCCTTCAGGCCTCAGGTGAGAAAAACTGGACATGTAATTGTGTGTATGAAGTTAAGAAAACAATTGTGAAGTTTCTGGAAAATCATGCAGTTTAGAAATTGTGGTTTCCAGACATGGAAAAGTTATGGGAAATGATAAAATATAAAGTTTTTGACTAGGCATGACATTTTTTTAAATGTTATCCTTATTCACCTTTTCAGCATTTGTGTGTAAAGGAGCAGAGGGTTGAACTTTGACACCATGCATCTTCACTACCTCATATAACTTTAGCTGGCTCTCTGTGACATCTCCATTGGGTTAGAGCACAGGACATGGGGGCTGTGTTGTATACTTTGGTGTTTTTGGCATTTTCTATGTACGTAGTGAGTGAAAACGTTAGGATGGATGCTAAAAGAAGTGTGTGCAATCCTCCTCTAACTTTTACAATGCAATAATATTCAATTATCAACAAAACCAGCTGTTCGTCTCCCTGTGTGCAGTGATATCGTGCAGTTTATTTTTTCTGAGTAAGAATAAATTTTCCAAATGCCCCGGAGAGGTCATAGTCATGACAATTTGATCAAAAAGTGAATTGTCCCCTGTGATGACGCATCCACATTAGCTCTCACTGAAAGTTCAGAGTCGATTATGTTTAACATTAGCACAATATCGAAGTGGCACAGAGCACATTTTGGTCCACGACAAAAGGACAAAAATTGGTTAGTGAGGTGTGTACCACCCAAATATAGCGTTTGCTGCTTTCGTACTAGCACCTGGATCCACATTAATTCTGATTATCTTAAAGGTTTGTTCAGAACCACAGTATACAAAAAGATATTAATTGTGTAATCTGTCACGTGTTTATGAACGGGATTTCTCCCCACCCCTTCATATGAAACCAGGAACTGGATATTAGTGGACATATTCATCTAAAACTATACACATGCTTTCTGCTCTTTACTTGTAATAATTTTGTGAGTAAATCACTGTTTTAACTCTATTTCAGGAGTTTATAAGGGCTTACAACACTCTACTACATCTGCTACTATGCTCACAAGCCCATCACCAGTAACTATGACCCCTGCCCCTGCTAGCTTACCTGCTTCTAACAGTACGAACTCCACCACCACTTCTATCCATAACACACACAATCCACTCAGTAATCACGGGAACAGTACTGCCAACGCCGCCTCTCAGCTCCTGATTGCCAACAATCTACGTCTGAGCGTTGCCACGCCCCCGATTGCCCGGCATCTTCCCAGAAGTCTCGGTGGAGTGCCGCCTGCTGCCTTAAAACTCGCAGCTGCTGCTAGCAATTGTCAACTTCCCAAAGTCACCACTGGGTGAGTGCACATACACCCCACGTGATTGGATTAACTATATATAATTCTACATTTTATTTTATCGCAGTCAGAAAACAAGCTTCGAAATACTAAATCTTTTTTTTTTCCCCAGGGAGAATCATGAGCAAGAAAAGCAGGCCCTCAACAGTATAGCGGAAAACACAGTTGCTATGGAGGTGACGTAGTAACCGTTGCCTGGGCGATCTTTTCCCTGCCCACTACATTCTTTTGGTGCTGTGCACCAATCATTTTTGGGAATGCAAAGAGACAGCCGGTTTCCACAGCAACTGTCAGACCTTGACAGCAAATCTCATCTTTTTCCCCATTTTTAATATATATTCATTATTGTTAGAGAAGATTCATATGTAAATTATGAATATGGCGAATATTCAATGTACAGTAACTGCATATTTGTATAAAAACAAAAAAATCCCTCCTCCACCCCACCAAATTCTTGTATATATGTTACTTGAATCCAGATTTGTTCATTTGTGATGTTTTGCACTTGGGAAATACAGAAATTAAAAAAAAAATAATAAAAAAATAAAAAATAAATAAAAAATAAAGCAGAAGGGGTGGAAAAAAATAATGCTGAGAAGAGTGAGCTGTGTGTTGAGAGGGTGTGTTTCGGGCGAGAGTACAGAGTCATTGCATTGTGCATGGTGAGGAAACCTGCTGTTTTACCTATTTATTGTGCTGTGTTTACACTTTTCTTTTTCCATGAACACTGTACCCTTATTTGTTCCTGTGTTGTAGGTGTTTGGGTAGTGACCGTTGTGTGGGTTTTTTTTGTTTTTGTTTGTTTTTTTTTGTTTTTGTTTTTTTACTTTGTGAACAGCATCAGGTTCTTTATTCTACATTTCTGATGGATTTTTGCAAATCGTATGAGTGAAACTCCTACCCCCCCCCCCCTTTTTATGTGTCTTTTTGTCTTTTAAAAATGTTTATTCCCCCTTTTTATGTTGAGTTTCATGTTGTTTTTGTTTGGAATGGGCTTTGTCGATTTGTCTCTCAGAGTGTTTGGGGATGGTGGGTGGGGTGGTGTGAAGGAATCTTCCATTTAACTAACAATCCCAAAAGTGATAGACAGGTCATGAAGTCTTCACTCGGAAGCAATCTGTGGCTTCCACCTCAACTAAGCACTGTTTTTTTGTTGACTTAAGTAATGATTATTGCTGCTTTTGTATAATTTTAGTTCCTTTTTTTCATACTCTGAAATATAGCTCCCCTCCCCCACATAAGTTTCTTTGTACAAGAGACAGTTATTTTTGTATCTTTTTTTTTTTCTTTTCTTTTTGCGTGTGTAATATATTGTTTTAGTTCTTGTGGTGAAGCGACTTTGTGCTTCGCGTGGTGGAAGACTTTTTTTTTTTTTTTTTAGTTCTTGTCAGTACCCTTCACTGATGAGTGAATGGTGATGACTGTCCATTCTTGCTGTGCCCGTGTCGTTATTTCAGCTGAACGGCACGCAAGATATAGAAGGAGCGGGAGGAGTCATCCAGCTCAAATCTCCGACAGACTCCAGACTATTAACTTTCCTAAAACCACAAGTTAAAATGGTGTGCCTTCCTTTGGGAATATACTGCTTCATCTCTTCCATGAAGAGGATGGCTCTCGGGCAAGGCTGCAGTTCTGTGGTCCCGTGTTGTCCAGAGCCCAGATCTCCAATACTCAATCCACTGGCTGAACTGAACCACCATCTAGTCCAACCTGGTGGCTGACGGAATTAAACTATAAAAAAAAAAAATCATATTGAAAAATCAAGAGGGGGAAAAGATGAGACCATTCACACAGAAATCTGATAATAAAGCCCAGGTTATTATATGTGACGAGCGATCTTTGTGTGGTGTTTTATTTTTTTATTTTTTCCCTAAAAAAAAAAAAATCTATAAAATGATTTTCACATAAACATAAATTCACAATTTGTATAATGCAAATGTTCCCCACAAACCAAATTCCTTTATTTATTCCTCTTCCGTAATTGCTTTATCGCACTCTGGAATGGGGCGAGCACATACAGATCTTATCCTTCCAAACCTGAGAGTTAGAGTACCTGGTGATCAGTCCACAGCTTGGATTCATGGTAGATATCTACAGACTAACTGTAGTGTTTTGGGGGGAATGTCAATTATTTGGAGAAATCCTACAAAGATAAAGGGAATGCAGTATGAAACGTTACAATACATGGAGTGTAAGTGTCTCTTAAAGCAAGTGTCCAGTATCTGTTATCTTTAACTGTCTAGATGCTTAACACATTTTTGTTGGTCCATCTTTATCAAGCTATGATTAATTAATGGTGGTTACATGAAACCTGAAGAAAGCTGTGTCATTTGGAAATTAAATTCTGAAACTAAATTTCTGCTTGGACGTATAAGCTATTTAGTGACTATTGTCTTACCATTGTGTGACTGATGCTTTAGAAAATAAATTTTGAGAAAACAGTATTTCCATTAGGCTTTTCACAATTTATAACAAAGATAAAAACAGACTTGCAGGGAATTGGAATTATTTTTGAACTTGCCACTTAGCTATGGAGAACGTTACCATTGTAGTGTAATCCAGTAAAATCTAAGCCACTGATTTGAAAACAGAAAATCCTTAATGAGAATTTCATGTTGATGTGTATAATATATATATATATATATATATATATATACACACACTCAGCAAAAAAAGAAACAGGAAGGACAGCTGATCATCCTCGCAGTGGAAGACCACGTGTAACAACACCTGCACAGGATCGGTACATCCGAAT
>JAQMYJ010000006.1:16281553-16292902 GCA_030014305.1 Clarias laeviceps | reverse complement strand
GGCAGTCGTATAAGCATTTCACTGCATATCGTACTGTGTATGACTGTGTATGTGACAAATAAAATTTGAATTTGAATAAGCATGTCTAGTACAAATATCTGTGAATCCTAAATGGTAATTGCAATATTTTTGTTAAACCCTGTAAAAGAATTAATAAAAAAAATATTAAATCACATCTTACAAAACCACTGCATGACTGCCAAAGTACCGAAATGAGCCTAAGGCTTTTGAGCATGCTTAGGCAATATTTCTCAATTATAAAAAAAAATCTCTGCCTCACACACACAGTGTTCCTGGGTTGTTGCAGGCTCTGATCCCCTGTGACTCTGACCAAGGTGTAAGTGGTACTGGAGATTAAGATTCAGTTATTTGTCTCATGTACCTTACAGCACAGTGAATTTTATTTATTTATTTATTTTTCGCATACATCAGTTAGGAAGCTGGGGTCAGCAACACATGGTGAATCAGAATATAGCAACCCTGGAGCAGGTAGGACCTTGCTCAAATGCTCAAGGGCTCAGCAGTGGCAACTTAAACTCCTGACTTTCCAATCGGTAACCCAGAGCCTTAACAGTTTGAGCCACCACTGCCGCCAAAACAACTGAGAAGGGACTTGAACCCTCAATCTTCTGATCCGAAGTCAGGCGCCTTATCCGTTAGGTCACCATAGTGCCTAATATTTGAATACTTAAGACTGCTCTGCTGCAGTCAAAACAAGATTTCTCTATTTTCCCCTCACCATTTATGGGCTCCAAAAAAAAAAAAAAAGATTGAGAACATGTGCCCTGGTGTTGTTTTGTAGCTATGCAAAATACAGATCAAGTAATAAATGAGTGATCAACGGTAGTTTTTTTTTTTTTTTTAATACAGTAAGTTCATGTTGGTCTCTCAGTCACACATGTGTCCATGTCCCCGGTTCATCCTCCCATGTGAATGTGGGCCAGGCCTAATTCCACAGAGATGATGATAGCCGAATGAGGTAATGGCTAGTTTGCGAGTTTTCTTAACGGTTATACACAGTGACAGCGAGCGGAAGTCAAAACATGACCTTACAACGTGGCAGTCGTACATTGTTAGCAGGAACGACTAGACAGTAAGATCGTGATAGGTCTAATAATGAATGTGTGAGATTTGCTTTCGTGATTGTTGTTATGAGACGCAACCGCCCCCTCGGGACACAGCGGTGACGTCACCGAGCATCCGAGCTCCGCCGGAGAGAGAGAGAGAGGGCGAGGGAGAGAGGGAGGGTCTGAGCTTAGCGTGCGGTCTCAGGTACACACCCCGCAATGGCTTCAGGATTAGGGGGGCTGTGAGACTTGAAAATAAAAAAAACAACATATTCATATTTATCTTATCGAGAACACCTCACGTGAATATACGTGTGCGTTGTGAGCTCGCACAGCGCGTGGCGGGGCGCGGCCTCCTCCTGGAGCAGGATCTCGGCAGTGTTGTGACACCCCATCAGCTCTGGGGGAAGAAAGATGGCGGACCCGGCGGAGTGCACCATCAAAGTGATGTGCCGCTTTAGGCCACTAAACAATGCCGAGGTGGAAAGAGGGGACAAATATATTCCCAAATTTCAAGCAGAGGATAACGTGGTGGTTGGGGTAAGTAGGCGGAAATGTCAGTGTGCGTTTTTTGTTGGTTTTTTTTGCTAGCTCGTCTGTACCCTTGGCTGTAGCTGGCTAGCTAGCTGGAGCTTCGTTGCTAAACGGAAGCTCGCCCATTGTAGGCCAGCCAATTCCCAAACCTTCTTCAACCAACGGTGTGGGTAAACCACAGGGTTTGGACACGTACCATTTTAGTAGTTATATTTACCATAATGCGCTAGTTAAATTAAATTCCCATGTCTTTATTGTAACCTTGACAACCAGTTAACATTTGCACTGATCACAGGTATTGCGAGTTGCCGGCTAAGTCGCTAGCTACAATCGCGATAACGGGTGACAATTGTTGTCCATGAATGACTTCATACTTAGCTTGCTAACTTTGGACTGTGTAGCAAGCTAACCTTAGCCGTTTAGCAAGCGAGGCTAAGCTAGCTAGCCTGGTCAGATGTGTAGCATCATCCTTTGGCCCTGCCTTTCAAACACTGCGACGAAAGACAAGACAAAGCTAGCAAGCTAACGCTGGTTATGCCGGTTGAATTAAAGATCAGTGATGAAAGATTAGAAACGCGCACAGGGTGTATTTTATTCCTTTGAGCTGATCTGGAGATAGCTAACCGGTTAGCCACCCACATATCCGCAACTTATCGGCCTTTTTTATTCATTCGCTCTCGCTTGGTGCATTGGTAACGTCGCCAGCGGTAACATTGCTAATGAGTGTGAAACGTATTAAAGCTTCAAGAGAACACATCAGCAAGAATGATGAAATATAAATATATATATATATATTATTTTTTTATGATTTTTCCGGCATCTTGATTAACGTTATTTCATTTTTAGGCGAAGCCAGTTGGCACAGCATCACAGCTGCGGCTTGTCCATCATCCAGCACTTGGCCTACTTTAATCTCTCATGGCAAGTTAGACAAAGAAAACACTAAGCCTTATCATTTACCCCTTTTACAATCAAATACCACTTAGTGGTTGTTCTTGTGCTAATTGACTAAAAGATGAATTACGTAAATGTGTTTGGTCTGTGGTCACGACCCATTCAGACATGTTGCGTACTCAAGTGCAAAAGTTTGCATCCCCATCCAGTTTTAACGTTTGAAATGTCCATATGTGCAGTTTACACACACAAATCCAGAAATTTTTTTTTATAAGAAGTTATAAATTGAGCTGCAGTAAGAAAAAGTCTGAAAAGCAAAAAAAAAAAAAAAAGTTTTTTTCTTTCATGACTTTAAAGCAGGCAGTGTGTGACATCTGACATATAACTGCGTAGAAGAATGAACAAAGATTAATGCAAGATCAGAAGTACCCGAGCTCAAACAAAGACGCCTAAAGGTGCCTAGACGCTGAAGTAATCCGAAATCATGATTGACGCCACTGATTGTGATCTAATTATCTAGAAGTATCTAAAATGTCCCTTTTAAAGGAGCCACAACAATCAGAAATATTTTTTATTATTTAAAGCTTTCATTAGATAGATAGATAGATGCTGTATTGGTCCTGAAGGAAATTCCCAACATTTAGTAGCGAGGATATAGTAACACAGTAGGCATATACAGTAGATCAATGTGTAGATCATACAGTCAAAAAAGTACACATGTGGGAGATGTCTCATGCTTAAACAGAAATGACTAAGAGAGAAACAGAATATAATATGTTAAAAATGAGATGAATATGTGCAAATATAGGCAGTGGAGATGAATATTCAGTGGACTTAATAGTGCATATTGAGATGTGCAACCAAGTTATAGCAATTAAAAGGGGCAGCAGTGCAAAAAGTGAGTGGAGACCTTCATCTGTTATGTAGGAGAGCTACATGTATAACTGAGGGTGAGTTGTGGTTGAGGGACCATCATGACCAAGAATCCCAATAACGTCCCCAGGCACCCTAAAGTGGAGTTAAAGCAGCGTCTGGCCCTAGGAACAAAGGATTTTCTGGGTTCTTTCAGTAGAGCAGCTCTGTGATAGAAGTCTGTCATTGAACATGCTCTTCTGCTTGGCGAAAGCTCCATACAGTGGGTGACTGGTGTTGGACAGCATTTTGTTTAAAGACCTCCTTTCCAGCACCAGCTCTAGTAAGTCAAGCTTAAAGCCAACTCAGCTGCCCTAACTATTCCAATCATGTGATTTTTTTTTTTTTGAAGTTCCTTCCCCAACACACTACAGCATAGAAGAGAATACCGGCCAGCATTGATCAGTAGAACTCTGTACTAGCTTTTTGCAGATGCTAAGAGAGTCCAGTTTCCTCATCACCTTCAATGGTAACCTGTAGTAGTGTGGACACAGTCTGACGAAAGTCTATCATGATTTCATTTGCACCAGTTTATAAAATCCTCCACAATGTTTCTGTACTCCTCCTCTCGTCCATCCCTGATGCACCCCACAATGGCAGTGTTATCAGAGAACTTGTGAAATGAGACCAAGCTGTGCCTGAAGTCAAAAATGTTGTAAACCGGTGGTGGGGGGGATATACGTTACCTTATCCTGGGTGATGGGTGACTGGTTTCCTCTTATCCATGTTCAGACTTCTTGTTTTAATGTCAGTCATTGTAGTTTTGCCCTCCATTGTGTGCACTTTACTGGCCTGTGTAATTCTTAGCCCAGAGCATTGTATGTTAAATTAAAATGCGTTTTGATGAACTAATAGCTGTATGAGGATAAGCTGTCAGGAAAAGGCCTAGGAGATAATCTTACCAAAAAAAAAATTAACCAGTGTGCCTAGCCGAGAGACGAGTCAGCCGTATCAGCTTTATTTTGCAGAGGAGTGATGTTGGTGTAGACATGATTGCTTTCCCCATAACAGAAGAACTGTTATGAACATTTGATGGGTTTTATTAAATATACTTATACTATTAAACATTCAGAACTGTAGTTGTGTAATACATTTTTATTATTGGAGCAGTTATAACACAGTGCACAGCTGTGGTATAGTCTTATTACTAGTTACAATGCAATTTCACTTCACATTGAGCTATATACTGTCTCAATGTGAAGAGACTAATAAGGAAGATCCAAGTCTTGATGTTTCATTTTGTCAAGCGAATAAACACACTATGGTGTATACTGCTTGAATTACCTGCTGATTTTGAAGTTTAAGCATTCTCCTGATGTCATTTTGACAGAATAGACTTTATTAGTCCTGTATTACTGGTGTTTAAATGAGATAATATCTCGTATATGAGGATAGTCACTCTTCCTGTTTGCCAGCGTGAGGCAAAATTCAATGATCAAGCTAAATTGTAGACAAGGGGTCATCCGTTCCCATCTTGGAAAGCCCGAGTCCAACACGTCATGGTGATTTTCCTACTATGTGAGGAAGGGAGGAGGAAAAAAAGTATAAGAGAAAATTCCTGAGCTGCTGTCAGTAGTCCTGAAATGCTGCAGGAGAGACTGTCATGAGTCTTAGGGTTGGAATTAGCAGGAAATTCACTTATTTAGTACATCAGTACAAGATGTTTTGGTCATGTCACCAAGACATCATCCTGTATTTCACATTATGTAATGTATTAGGGGGTGTTTTTTTTTTTTTTTTTTTTTTTTTTTTTTTTCCCTCAGATCACATGAAACAACAAACAATTTAACCATTTGTTTAAGTGATAAATAATGTAAAAAAAAATTTCTTCTTGCTTTCTGCATAATTTGTTATTGGTCACCTCCCACTTATCAGCCAACTCTTCGGTCACATAACATCCAGCAGTCAGGGACGGCGAAGACTGGTACATGCTTCCTCAGAAATGTGTGAAGCCAGCCAATGTTGCTTATGCCGCATCAGGGAAAAATGTTATCTGCAGTCTTCCCCGTACATGAGCATGCATGAGCGTGCACACACACACACACACACACACACACACACACACACACACGGCTGGCATGTCATTCCACCCACCCAGAGAGTGTGGCCAATTTTGCTGTAGGTTTCCATCATCAGGATTTGAAAAGACAGATGTTTCCACTCTTGCAACAACACATCATTTGCACATAAAGCACTCTATAGACAAAATCAAGTTTTGAACTAAAATTTAGAGGAAAAAAAAAGAACTAAAATTTAGTTCGGAAGACACCATAGCTGGGTTTCTGTGCCAAATATACCAAGGAGTAGATGTTCTCTGCCCACATCAAGTATAGCACATTTGGTTTATGAACAGTTCAACAGCGCCGCAGCCTACTTTCTGTTAACTTTGCATTGACACACACGTACGCTCACTGGCCGCTTGCATTGCTTTTACTGGCCCAGACCCACTTTTGCCTTCAGAACTGCCTGAATTCTTCATGGCGAAGATTCAACAAGGTGCTGGAAACATTCCTAAGAGATTTTTGTCTCCTGTTCCACCACATCGTGCTCTTAAATTGAGACCTGGTCACTGTGGAGACCATTAGAGTCTAGTGAACTCATTGCAATGATCAAGAACCCACTTGGTCATTGTTTAAATGCTGTAGCCTACTGACTGACTGAATGTCACATCAGAAATGGATAATACCTTGGTTTTAATGCGGTGTTATTTGAGTTACTGTTGTCTTTGTGTCTGCTGTCATATATTTGCATATAGATCTGGCTAGTATCATTAAACTTTTTTTTTTTTTTTTTTTTCCTGCATTGTAGCTGATAAAGCCTTTGTTTTAGACATAGACAGAGTAACTGTGTGGCTACTGTCCTATCTTTTCTTTAATTGTACTCTGCATAGACAAATCTTTGGTGTGGATGGAGGGCGTGGTCTGGTGAAGATAGCAAGTATAAAATGAAAATGCTCAAGTGTGCTTGACTGGTCAGACAGGAATAAAGCTGATGAGTTTCAGTATAAATCACTTGCTTCCAGTCAGCATGTAATTGGTATTAAAATATGATCGTCTATTGCTCTGCATCTTTCTCACTCTCAAAGACCTTGAATCAAGCAAGATCAGGGGTACAATAATATTCAGGAGCATCAATGATCTATAGTGTTGTGTTCTCTTATAATTCCACCCAGGTTCATGATTAAATCAGTACCATTTGATAAATTTCTTTGGGTTTATTTATTTATTCATTTATTTATTATACTTGTTTGCGTGGGTTTGGCCAGTTGGCAAGGTTAACGAGAAGTAAAAAACAAACAAAAAAAAAAAGACGGCCCCAAATAAGTAACTATGATTCGTCAATGATATTAAACAGTGTGACTGCCCAATCAGCATCAACTAGAATGAATAATTGGCCTGTAATTATGCAGATAAGGAGAGGAACAGTGGTGTGCTGTGTTTGTGTTCTGGCGCTTATGGTGTGTTTATCTCAAGTCTGGCCTCAGGCCAAAACGTGGCTCTGTGGTTTGTGCAAGAGGACGTACTCTCACTAGGCACACTTTACATTTATGGCCTTTTGCAGATGACCTTGTACAGAGAACCTTAAAGAAGTTTTTTGAAGTCTTCGTCAATGAATGCATCTTGATCCTGACACCAACTAAGAGTTACTCGTCTTCACTCCCCCGTTGACCTGCAATTAACTTTCTTGGACCATCATTTATGCAACAAAGTGATTTTCATTAAATCTTGCTGCACACAAGATTTTTCTTATCTAACCTGGATAAAGTCACATAATTGACATCACAGTGATCGTACTAAATACATCCTGTGCTGCTGAACCATTCTAGAGAACAGTGTGGTGTCATCATACTATTCAAACAAACTCCACTTTAGGCTCCTTTTGTACTGATTGCTTAGTGCTAGTTATTCACCTTTTCCACAATGGGCGATTTTGTCAGGTTCCACCTGTGAGGCAGTTTCCAGAGCTGATCGCTGCCTCTTCAGTCAATGCTGGTAATTTTAAAACTTGTGCTGCAGCACATTTCAGAAGCAGTGCTGACTTCGCTAAACATACACGCCTAGTCTGGTTTTGACTGAAGCTGAATCTGTTTTGCTTCTGAAATAAATTCACTCGGCCAATCGTGTAGCGTTTTTCCTTTCAATTTAACTATCAGGCCAAAAGGCAATTTACTCTGCCTTACTTCTTGAACACTTCCAGTGGATTTTAAAGCCTCTCAGGAAGAAACAATGCCATGATGCAAATGCGGCGTTAAAAGCTGCTCCCAGAAAAATCCAGGGTTAGAATGTATTATAGGTGGCCTGCTGCATGCACATGACAGTTTTTCCCTCCATCTGATGTTGGCAAGACCTGTTAGCGCAGTTATGCAAAATGAAAGACCGTTTTTTTTTTCCTTTCTTTTTTTTCTCACAACTACACCTGCAAATTAATTTATTGAGCGATAGTCATGGCCACAAACAAAATGAACGAGCAAAAAATTTACACTGGAGGAGTGGCCTTCTGGTATTTGAACAGGTCAATTTAACCCCCTTTGAAAATTGTTGGAGCATGTTTTGGCCTGTAATTATCACAATAGGTTTATTGTATGATCATTTCTGAATATTGTCATCTTTTTGAATGCCCGACCAGATGTTTCTTCCAGGTATTTGCCTAATATGTTTGTGTTAGTGTTCCTTTTTTCTGCCTTCCTGCTGAGCCACACAGTGAAGTTTCTTTAACCATGTCATGCTTTTAAATGTTTATGCTGCATCGTTGTCAGGATGTTCGTTCAAACCATTGTGAGAGCCATAATAAAAACCATTTTGTACTAAACATGAATAAGCAAAGCTTAAAACAGATGCTGTGATTGTAACAGGCCTTGTCCCCTAATCATTAACAGAGTTTGCTTAATCACAGACTCATTTTATTGCAGAGTTCTAAATAGTAATTGCTGAATTCAGCCGGCACCACGCAGCTAAACAGTTTGTGTCCCTGTGTTATACTGTGATTGCAATCCCTCATGACTGCAGTCAGCTGATTAGCAAAAGATACAGTTTATTGCCAGCCAGCTACAATTTCTTTTGCACATACCGTGTCTGAATAAAGAGAGTCTTTTATATCTGTCTTTTATTATGTCTTTTAAGACAAATGATCTTTTATGTGGACACAGTGAACACAAACATAGAGAAAAATGCAGTGTTATTCAGAAGCTTCTTTTCTTGTGTTTTTCAGGGAAAGCCGTACATGTTCGATCGTGTTTTCCAGTCCAAAACTAGCCAGGAGCAGGTGTACAATGCATGCGCTCAGAAGATTGTTAAAGGTGAGGAATGTGTTTGAGAAAACCCAGGTCAGACTTGACTTTGATCATATACTGCATCATAATCTGTCTTAGTGCTGTGCACAACATAAAATGACTGAATGAACTTTTAGTTTTAGGAAGAGTCTTCAATGTGATCTCTTTGTCTCCATTTATAGATGTGCTCGAAGGTTATAATGGTACAATATTTGCTTATGGACAGACATCATCTGGAAAAACACATACTATGGAGGTATGCAGCTGTGGCCGTGCATAACTAATTTTTGATGCATTACAATTAATCAGTGCTCGGGGTACACATTTGTCTATTTATTTATTTATTTAGGGTAACCTGCATGACCCGGATGAAATGGGAATCATTCCACGTATTGTACAGGACATATTTAACTATATTTACTCCATGGATGAAAACCTGGAATTCCATATCAAGGTAAATAAGCTGGACCATAGAGCAGATCCAGGCTCACAGTGTATAAAGCGTAGTAGCTTTACTTCATTACTTCATGAGTGATTGTTGTTAACTTGATTGGTTTTGTTGCTAGGTCTCCTATTTTGAAATCTACCTGGATAAAATCAGAGACTTGCTGGATGGTAAGTGTAACACCGATGTTACTTGCTGTAACCACAGCTCACTGATTATAATCCTGGTGCTTAAAGTAACTACCCGGGGCGTTCGAGTCAAACAGGTACTTGATGGAATTTCTTGTGGATGAAGGCATGAAGCTGATAAATAAAATAAAAGATCTGAATTGTGTAAATATTTTAAAGGAAGGCTATACAAACAATGAATGACTCATTGCCGAGGTGGCTCTGGCCTCACTGCAGTTCTTCTCCTGACCATTCAGCAAGTGGACCAACTGATTCTTCAACATCAAAGGATAACTTGTTACCAACTTGTGTAAAAGATGCATCTGTCTGTGGGAACTGTACATGCAGTCATTCACAAACCCAACTTTCACAGGGACTTGGCATGAATTTATTGCTATATCCCCTCTATATTCCTTATCCCGCTCCTAGCCATTTCCACATTTTGGGCAATTAAAGGAGTTCCTGCGTACTGAGAGAACTTTCTACCTTAGTGGTATCCAGACACTAGTAAAACATTGGAATAAGTGTGTTAGTGTATCTGGGGATTATATTGAGAAATAAAGGTTGTTTTTACTATCATGACCTTTTTTTTTTCTGCGCAATTAAAAGTCCCAGTTTGTCTTGAACGCCCCTTATAATTATACGGTCATTCATTATACTGGTGATTTTATATCAAAGCTTTATTAGAACTTGGATCATTGTTGCAGTAAGGGATAACACAGTGTAATTTCTTTTATGCATGATGACTAGGTCTTTTTTTTTTCTGTCTCTTTTACAGTGTCCAAGACTAATCTGTCTGTGCACGAGGACAAGAATAGAGTCCCATATGTCAAGGTGAATATGATACCCAAACAGTGGCATTAAAGAGGAAAACTGGGTGGCTGGTTGTGTTTATGGATAAATAGGGATAATTCATGGTGTCTTTCTCTCTCTTTCTCTCTTTGTGCAGGGTTGCACTGAGCGCTTTGTTTGCAGCCCAGAGGAGGTGATGGACACCATTGATGAGGGCAAATCCAACAGACATGTCGCTGTGACAAGTATGCCCAAGCCCTTTTTTTTTTTCTTCTATTCACAAAAACAATGAGTTGCTCGTTAATTTAATATATCATGTATCAGCACTCGCCCAACATGTCTGTTGCTGTCCACCCGTTAATCACTGCAGGCCTTATGACCACCACTGATCGGATATTCTGTGGGTAGTAGACCACCTGCTATGTGTTTTAAACACAGTTTTAGTCATTGAGTATTTTCAATACATTAATAATGGTTTAAAAATCTCAGCAGTAGTGCTGCATCTGATTAAAGTTTTACATAAACTACAAGGATGTAAGTGCTTTGCTGTGGAAAATTGGTCACAGCTGCAGTTATGAGTTATTATATTCTCTCACTCTCTCCCTCCTTTCTCGCTTGCTCGCGCTCTCTCTCTCTCTCTCTCTCTCTCTCTCTCTCTTTCTCTCTCTGCATGCTGTATGAGTATAGCTAGAAGCACCCATCATCTCAGTATATGACTGACTTGTTTATTAAAGAAGGCTAAGATTAAGCATTCTATTTCCTGAGTTTCTGGAAAAGTTTCACAGAAAACAAAATGTTTTTGAAGTTTGCTTTCCTGAGGAAATTACCCAGGGAATATTAGTTATCTTGTAAATCTCAACTCTGATTCGTGTTAATCATAAACATCAGACAGGAAGTGTCGTCGGATTCCATGTTTATTCGTGGTTACTGGAGAGTTGTAAATACCTAGGGATGCATTAAGAGCTGCTGCTGTCAACAGCTCTGCATTTATTCCTGGCCTTTTCTGGGAGTCAGTCAAATTACTTAAGCTTGAATTGTTTCACTGACAAGCTATCCATGTTGCATGAGTGATCGCACAGAACAAAGCAGGGCGGTGATGTATGCATCACAGAGGAAGCATATGTAACCTCTTCCCCTTCCCTATTCAGTTACTAGTGTGGAAGCATTGCAGCTGGTCTGATTTGGCTGTGACCAGAGGTGGAAAGAGTAATAAATTTTTGTACTCAAGTAAAAGTACTGTTACTTCTGTGAATTTTTACTGAAGTACAA
>JAQMYJ010000006.1:16250492-16262731 GCA_030014305.1 Clarias laeviceps | reverse complement strand
TGAGGATGCAGGACAACCACCTAGTAATGCATTACAATAGTCCAGTCTGGAGGTCATGAATGCATGAACTAGCTTTTTTTTCTGCATCAGATACGGATAAGATGCTCCTAAGCTTGGCAATATTTCTAAGGTGGAAAAAGGCTGTTTTTTGTGATATTGGAGATAATATTTTCAAAGGACAAGTTACTGTCTAATATTACGCCCATGTCTTTCACTGTCGAGCTGGTAGTAACAGTACATCCTTCTAAACGCAAGCTGAATTGTGAGAGCTGTTATGTACTGGTTCTTGGGCCAATAAGTAATATTTATGTCTTATATGAATTTAGTAAAAGAAAGTCATCGGTCATCCAATGTTTTATATCCTGGACATACTCAGTTAGTCTAGACAACTTGGGTATTTCGTCTGGTTTTGTTGAGATGTATAACTGGGTATCATCAGCATAACAATGGAAACGAATCACATGTCTTCTAATTACGTTACCCAAGGGAATCTATATTGAGAACAGCAGAGGTCCTAAAACTGACCCTTGTGGGATCCCATATTTCACTGGCATTACCCCAGGCAATTCTCCATTTAGATCTACAAAATGGTATCGATAAGATGGGTATGATCTAAACCTTTTTAATGCCAGTCCCCTTAAAAAGCATTTAACTTGAGGCATGAACCAGTGAGAAACAGGTGCAGGTGACGAATGATCAGGCTGGTGATTAGTATACTGGTGATGCTGAATGCTGTATCTTTAGGCACTTTCCAGCCTATCACGGTAAAATATTTGTTCCAATTTCCTTTATTTAATTAAGTATGAAGAAATGAGGGGTGACTCAAGACTTTTGCACTGTACTGTTTTTCTTCTTGAAACCTGGATATTGCAGCTTTAGAAATTGTCAGTGACAAATGGATTAGTTTTAGTTTTAAACATGCACTATATAGACCTTTTCAGGTAAAATATAGACATAAAATTTACAAAGGTTTTACACTTGTGAATGACACACTGATGCATGCATACATGAAATCTCCACACATTTTTGAACCAGAGACATTTGAGCTCTGAGCTATCAATGCTCAAAGATAACTCGAGGGGGTCATGTGGTCCTATATGACAGCCTGTAGCAAGAACCTTTGTGGAAATAACTGGTAAAGTAGAAATGAAACTGGAATCACTTTGGTCAGTCCAGTCCAGTCTGCATTCAATGCTGTAATCCCAAACAGGGTCAGTTTCAGAGTAAATGCTGATTTAATATGTGTTGATTAATATAAATACATTATTTGAAAATAACACTTAATGTTTTTTAAATGGATACAAAAATAGATATGAATATGAAGTTCAGTGTTCCTTTATTTCTTTCAATGATGTTTGAATAGGTTCATATGGCATCACTTTAGGAGGTGAAAATGATGGGACGTGCAACAGGTTTTTAACTATCATCTGGGATAGTGTTTGAAGGTGAAGTTGCAAAAAAGGGTCAGCATTTCAAAAGGGTAACATTTATGGGCTGCATCAAGCAAAGAAAACAACTAAAGAGATTTGAAATGAGTGGAACTGGGTTAAGAACCCTTCAACACTATCAAAACCTGGAAGGATAGTGCTGAGCCATCAACTTTGTGAGAAGGTGAGTCAACAATAATGAATGAGGATCATTTAAACACTTGTTGAAGTTGGATGGGGAATAAATAAATGGTAAAAAACATAGCTCTGTTAAATTGTGAAAGTAAGATTGTACCTTCTCATGGTTAGGGAGCATAAAGATTGGACTTTAGAGCAATGCAGAAAAGGTCATGTGCTCTGATGTTCAGATTGACCCTGTTCTAGAGTGATACATGCGTTAGGGTTTGCATGAAGGGAAGTGCATGAAGTGTACATGTGCACAGTCATGTTTTTACGCCATTCCTTAGTATCTGCCTGGTCAGAATGTTTATATTAGGCTACTTGTTTGTTTATATTTTGGTTGAAAATGTTGTAGGCAGCAATAAACAAAAATAATAACAAGAGTGTGAATATGTGAGCGAGGTTCACAGAAGTCAGGTGCATGTCTGCACCCATTTCAGGTTTAAATCACAACATATACTGATGAGACTATTTGGGTTAATGTCTTGCATGCATTTAATGGTGTTTCCACCCTTCCACCTGTATGTACTAAATGAAATAATTCTCAGTGAAATCAGTGTGAAATCTGTGACGTGCTCCTTTAAAGACAGAACAAGTTTATGTGAGTCTGTCAGTCATTTTATTTGACCGTAAAAAAAAGAGAAAAAACCCAGACATGCTGTGAGCCAGTAGTGATTCCTCTGTGCTTTGTGAGCCTGACCTCACACTCTCAGCCAAACTCGAGTCCTTCCATCTGCTCCCTGCCTCCGCTTTGGGATCTGTTCAAATTCTGAAATGGGAGACACATGGTGGAGTGAAATCCCAGCCTTTTTTGGTTTGTGGTGGAATGAGGCCGTTTGCACACTTGAATAGTGATTTGGCTTCGTCTCAGACAGCTTAATGTTACTAGGCGTCACTCACCTATTGCTACATCAATTGGTGTGAAGTAGAAACTTACTCTACATCAGCATTTGATGTCAATCCCTGCTTTACAGATTACAAACCACATGGTGATAGCTGTTTGATGAGGCATGTCTTGGTGCTAAGAGGTGAGAGTTTGGTTGTTGGGATGTTTTGTGTAGTTTCTCCCTAAGTGTGTAAGGATTGTAATTTCATTGAAAAAAAAAAAAATCTTGAGATTTTGATGGAAATTTAGGTTAGTTTTTGTATGAAAAATTGTTGTACAACTGGAGAATATTGTGCTCTGGCATTTCATGACCGTGGACAATTGATAATTAAGGAAACATCGCAAAAATTTAATTTTAAGACTTTGAGTTTGTTGATTTCTTGAAAATCCTTATACTTAACTGTTGCTCCACACACACTTGTTGTCAGTGTGAAAAACAGTTAGGATTGATTGTTAACCGATTAAGCCAGGAAGATGTAGTAGAAAATGTCCAACCAATCAGCCAAAAGAGACACCTGTTATAGAGACTATTATAGAAATAACATCGACTATGGCATGGTGTTTGGATGTTAAGATGGCCCTTGTACACTCTACCCAGTCCAGCTGGAGGATCTGATGTCTCCAACAACCTGATGGGAAGTATTTAGGCTCTGTATCCTCATTTGACTTTCCCCTTTTTTTCTCAGTTAACAGCACTTCCCTTCACCGAAGTGTTGTTTATCCTCTCTGTTTTCCTACATGTTGTTTTCTCATGGCGTCACTCTTTAATGAGTGCTGAAATAATCTTGTTTTGCTCTTCTGGCAGCTGCGGGGTCTTGGCAGCCAGGATGATGTATTATGTCAGGGTGAATGCAAGTAAGAAGGCTTTTGATTTTGTTGCCAGAAATGTTCCAAGTGCCTTTAGTGCTGCACATTTGGATGCAAGAGGAGGCAAATCCTCACCGGAGCCACTCTTCGACCTGCTAAATAGGTTTAAGTGTTTTTAGATGGTGTCTGGTGGGATACGTGATGTATGTAATACAAGTAGTTGTTGCTTAATATGAAATCAGAGATGATGTAACAGAAAGAACGATTGAAGTGCTAATGTGTAATGTTTATGAGGACATGTTATATCACACCTTGGGTAAATTCTCCATTCAGATGCTGTGAATAAATTTTCAGTAACCGCATGGCTCTGAGAGTAGTTCCTACCAAACACCCAATCCTCATTCTTCAGTCTATATTCCATCACCATTTCTTCTTTTAATTACCCTGCAACAGAAAAGATGGAGCACATCTGACACATTTTCATAAATCCATCCCTGGCACGCTCTCAGATTTTGATGTGAGCTATGATGATGCAATTTAAGTGCTCAAACATTTTGAGCAAGAATTTATAAACTCCAAAAAGTTCTTGTCAACATACATGCACAAAAAGTCACCACTGGCATACATGCTCACAGAAACTACATCTGTTGCAACTTCATCTGGGGTGAAAATTTACAATTTGAAAAACAAGGAGAAAAGTTTTTAAAAGTCAGAGTTGAAACTTTCAACTAAATAACAGCTGAGTCTCTGCTATCTCATAAATGATAAGTTTGTATTATTGCATTCGGTCTAATGTTATTGTATATTATACAACAGTTAGTTCTGATTGGATGAGGGACCTCCCACGAGTGGCGATGTGGCACTTTCAGAATACACGTGATGCGTTATGTCATCTTAAGCAACACTTTGGTCAAATTGTTCTGAATTGCCTCCGAAACATCCTTGTTTTCTTATTTACAGCTGCAAAGCTAATTAGCTTCTAACTCAAGCCTGAATCCCAAATCCCTGATAAGGGGCACTACTTGGACACCCTACATGGTACACTAACTTTAGATTTTACATCATTTGGGATTCGTCTCCAGAACCTGCAAGTTCTAAAGCAGAATGAGTAGAAATATAAAGAGAAGCTTACGAGATTTACCAGAGTGTCCACCACCTCCATGGTTTATTCTCCTTACCTTTTGGTTACATAATACCAGTAAAAAAAAAAAATCCGTTAATTACACCAATTGTAGGTCTTCAGGTCTGCCGGTTGCTATTCTTTAGTTCCACCAGGTTTGGAAAGATGTGTGTTGGTCGAGCAAAATAACTGTTTAAAATAAAGAAACAGATCATATTTCATCTGTTACTAATAAACAGTGTTTGTGGAACTGTTGTATAGAAGCAATATTACATTCAAGATTGTGGATGATATCAGCGTGTTTGAGTTTCCTTTGGCATTTGGTGCCCTCATGCCTACCTGATATCAGTAAGATCAATAAATATTATAAATATAAACACTCTTAATCAGGAAATACAATAAAATTCATTCGTTGTATTCCCGCTGTTGGGTAGAACTGTACCCCTACAAAATTTACACACAACTGTGCTCTGGTCCCAAAATCAAACAATTATTTTTGTATTTTTTTTTTTTTAATTATCTATGGCAGTTATCTAAGCCCAGAAGTGGCACACTTGGCTCTAACTGCCATGTCATGCTCCCAATCCTCATTTGAGCGCTGATGCTAAAATCTATTTGTACTACAAACTGTGACATTGAAATTACGATGCTCAGTTTGTTGAAAAGTAGGTCGTAACTAATAAACTGGCATATACAGTGCATATTAATTTTTACTGCAGAATTGCCCTCTGGAATCGACCTCATTTTTGTCTGGTGTCTGAATCAAGCACTCGTAGATGAGAGCTGTAATAACTTCCTCTCAGGAGCTGAGCACACTTTTTTTTTTTTTTTTTTTTCTTTTCTATTTACAACGTTAATCAGTCTCAGCTGTTCCCAGTAAGGCATAGTTATGATCTGACAGATGCTGTAATTTTTATCAAGACTGTGCAGCCAGATGTTTGACCTGTTTGTCATACACAAGCTCCCAGGAGAAGACTTGTCTGAAGGAGCAATATTAGCGGAAACTGATGAATGATGCAGAGTTCTTCGAGGCAGTGTAGGTCTTATTCCCACCATGATGATGTCTGTACACTCAGACCTTCGTCTGAAATCCTCAGGCGTATGATTGTTTTATAAACTCACCCTATTGTGACACTCCGTTCTGATTCTAATGTGAACGTCTGTTCTCTGAAACATCGTGAGGTGAAAACCTTGTGCCATCTGGGTTAAAACGTCATGAGTTTGTGCGACCATTCATTCATTTCAAACAATGGTTGTGATTTTAGCAAAAATATTGTCGAGGTTTTGCTCTGGAAGGTGACAAGCAGTTAGTCGGCTGTATTTGTTGCAGTCCAGAAGAAGGAAGTAAGCCGGAGGCCTTCATTGCTGTTTTAGCAGCTATTGCTAGTGCTGTTACGAAATCCAGTGCTGCTGGTACTGATTGATGTCAGTGAGAGGCCTACGCATCTGCAGACAGTTGCTGGAAGGTGGGGTTCATCTGGTGTGTGTTGTATTGCTCTGGATGTGTGTTTATAATTCTCATGAGAATCAATGATAAATTTTTCTGTGACAAGCTTATTATTAGTTGATTCTTGACCTCCAAAATTTCCTGAGGAAGAGAAGAGGAATTTTTACTATTCCCCTCTGCAGATCCTCCGAAATAACAGAGAACCAGTTTTTAAGTGCTTTTATTAACGTATGCAGCACGCTACTCAGTGAGAGTCGTAATGGCTTGTGCGACTCTTCTTACAGTATTCACTTACGTACAGTGGGTAACCCTTATTTTGGTCTCCATTATGGTCTCCAGTTTTATTTTTAGGACCGGGACGTTAGACACTGTACTCAGATCAAGTCCCCTGTTTTATAGATAGATGGTTAGGCCTGTATTTGTTCCCTCATGGTCAGAGACACTGGTTGCTATTTGTATCACTTGATAAGGCATTGATAGGGAAGAGTATGAGGGCTAGAAAACTGATCCATAAAAGAACATGAGACGTCCGACATCACGTAAGATGCAGAGTCTGCATGAAGTTCACAAAACAGCAGGTGTTTTTGTGGATAAAATTTATTAGAATTAGTCCGGACAGCGAGTATTTCTCTTTAATCCGCTGAGTTATTAACGGCAATGAAAGAAGAGGTGCAAGAGCTGAACTTGCTGCTGCAGTCACTCAGCTGCAGATCCCTTCTGTGAGCATGTCAGTGTATATTTAACTCACGTGTAACCAATGAGGGAGCGCCTCGTGCCTTTGTAGCTATGCTTCCGCGAGGGAACAGGGAGGCATGATGGATTGTTAGCGTTGGGAACAGAACAATCAGACTACTATTTAACTGTTCGTCATGGTTAGCAGTGATGTTTAGCAGAAGGTATGGGTGTGTGTGAGTGACACAAGGTGAGGGTCTGCAAAAAGTTTGAGTCGCGGTTTGGAAAAACGTTGATCAAGAAGTGTCATTTTTGTAAGTTGGTACATGTGCAACTTGTGTATGCTCTCGTATGCATCCTGTCATTGTAAATTGATTACTAAGTTACTGATATGCTTGTTGCTATGGAGTCCTCACGCATGATTGTGTTACCATGCAGATCCCCTCAGTGCTCAAGGATACAGCAGAAAAAGACACGGCTTCCTTTCTGTGAGCATGTCTATGCCGTGGTGTGTGTTCGAGGAATACGATGCTTAAGAAATCATGACATGATGGAAATGAACCGAATCGTTTTATCAGAATGCAGCGCGCGTGTTGTCATTTTTGACGAATATGCTTTGATATGTGTTTTCAGTGTGTTTAGGATTTGATAACTGGATGTATCAGATTAGATACGACTTCCTTTCCAGTTTGATTCGCTGCTGTATTTCAGATATTGCTCATAAACAGGGCACGAGTGTTTTTGAGGCTTTTTATTACTCAGCACAAAACATTATTTGGAGATTACAAATTTCTACTGCAGGCGACATTGTTCTGGATCCATAAGAGGAAATTGTTAAAGATGAATTTGGTGCATGCTCGGTTATTTCAAAATTTGGTTAGAGTGCAAGCGAATTACGACCACATGCTGTTTTGATGGTGGTCTCAGTCTAGTTTGCTAAGGCTTTCTGTTTGGAAACTAGAATTTGCCTAGAATGTCTGAATAAGAGGCCGCATTCAGAAATGACAGACAGTAAACACATTACCCATCATCATTTATTTTTATCTCATCATTATAGTCAGGTGCTCTGCAGAGACTAAAGCTTTTCTTTCTGAGCCAGATCTCCTTTTATAATTAATATTAAAGTTTTCTGACCTCCATATTTTTGACTATACTCTAAACACCTGCCGTGTTTCTTCCTCCTTGCAGAGACGTGAGGATAGATAACCTTAAAAGATGCGGATCCTTTCAGCCTGCGCATTCTGAATCTCGGCGCGCGCACACAGACATACTCTGAGTCATGTCTGAGATGGAGGGTCGCAGTGATTCAGGCCTAGCTCCCGGGCAGGTCTATGTGGAAGTGGAGTATGATTATGAGTACAAGGCCAAAGACAGACTCATTTCCATACATCAGGGCGAGTGCTACATGCTGGTTAGGAAAACCAACTCTGACTGGTGGCAGGTGAGGAGGGATGATGGCACGAAGGCGTTCTATGTGCCCGCGCAGTATGTGCGGGAAGTGCGTCGGGCGCTTGTTCCACCCCCTAAACCACGCATCAAGCCCCCCATCACGCTGCCCATCACTCTCCCCATAACACATTCCCCCTCAGCCAGTGAAAACCTGCAACAGCGGGCAGCATCGGATATGGTCAGCTTCGGACGGCCGCCACCTTCTACGCCTTCCCCGTTACCAGAGCAACATACGCCGCCCTTACTGCTGCGGGACTCCAATCAGAATGCTGGGATGAAAGACGTGCTCGCAGAGCTCGCTCTGCTCAACAACAACAACCATCATAACCATCACCATGGCAACTCAGTGCTGCTCCCGCGCACCAGGCCCGAGTCGCCATCCAAAGAGCCGCCAGGTTGCCGAGGGAAACCCCAAGGAGTGTCACCGTCGGATACAGAGGGATCATCACCAGGAAACGGCTCGGAGGCGTTGCGTAACGATTCAGAATCAGGAGACGAGCTGAGCAGCAGCTCCACAGAGCAGGCACAGGTACGTGAATCACGACACGATCGAGCTTTTACTGGAGAGCTATTTTATCAGATGCGTGTTTTATTAAGATGGTTAAAGAAGACTGTTCTCTCTGTTTTAACATCCAGTCTGATGCTATAAGGCAGGTTAGTCTCTTGCGGGTCTCGCTTCCTGCTGCACCGCATTATTTCATAAGTGTCAGATTTTCGCATTTGACTCCATGATGTTTTGTCTCCCACTGGATGTAGCATCTGTTGCTCTGTTGTGGCGAACCTTTGTAGCCTGCACATTTGCACAGATGAGATGCCATAGTGCATGAATTATTTATACACGAGCATTTAGCCTTTAGCTCTCTAAACAAAAACACTGTAGCTAAAAGTGTGGACTGCTATGTCCATCTTTCTCAGTCTCCCTTCCTCTTTGTCTCTTCTTTTCTTGTTGCCGAGTTTCAGGGGGATAAAGGGGGTGGTGGGAGGCAAGAAAATAGGTCAAGCTAGGATCTTGTCCCCTCCACCCCCACTGCGTGTGTGTTTTTCTTATAGACAAACAGAGACATGGAGAGACAGACAGCAGGTGACACTGGGATGTGTGGGGCTGGGAAGAGAACTTTGTGTTCTGTTTTATTTGTCAGATTCAGGCTTTGTCTGCAAGTGCTAGATGATTACATAATACACCAACCACTCATGCAGCAAGCAGTGCACAAACACATCATCCTAATCTCCATCACGTTTGCTTTCAGTCTTAGTGTCAGGCCTGGAAAAGAAGCTGCTCATTTGATTAGAGGACTGGGGTCTTACGTTTATAGAGGACTGGGGTCTTTCCCCCTTCTTCTGTTCCAAATATGCCAGCTAATGGATTTAGGTTTTGATGGATTTGGTTGCCTTTTCTCACCTTCTCCTTTCTTTGGCTCTCTCGCTGTTTTTCACAAGCACACACCCATTTAACCTTCACCCACAAAATTAAGATTTTCTAGACTTCATGGTCTATACAGTTGATATCAGAAAATAAGCAGCAAAGCTTTAGAATTCCTCATGCTTGTGATATAACTGCTGTAAAGACATTTGCATACGAGTTGTAGTTTATCCTACGGCAGCTGACTTCTTTGATTAGGAATGCTGTTACTGCAGCCCGTAGCAGAGATAACAGATGATTTTACTTTACCATAGCTAAATGCTGAGCTGCTCCAGGCTCCTCATCGACCATGTATCACTGAATCAATCAAAACAATGTTTAAAGTGGTTTTTCAACCACATACGAAGTCAGTTTTCGAACAGTGTGCTGTTGTAATTTGTGTTGTTTTGCTCAAGCCCTGTGGTCAGTCTCATAGGGCAACACCAGCCAATCAGAATAGAGGTCATTGGCACCCATAAATCTTAGACACTGTAACAAAACAGCGTTTACTTCAAAGAGATGTTAAAACATTTACGGGTGTAGGATATGCACCTAAAAAAGCTTTTATAAATGAAGTGGCATTAAGAGCAAATAGAGCAAAACTCTCCCTCCCTGTTGTAAAGGCAGTTTGCTGAAGGTGAATTATGTACATTAGCCTCTGATAGGAGCTTATGTAGCTTTACACTCTCTGTTATCTATGTAAACTTTGACCTGTGACTTCACAAGCTCGTGGATTCTAAGCCAATTGAAATCAACACTATGGTTTCTTTAAGAGGTTTCTTTCTTTAATTTCTTTAGGAAATTAAGAAGCAGTGGCCTTTTCCCTCACTATATTCATATAAAGTACACTATATTGTATACACTAGTGTTTTTTTTTTTTTTTTTTTTTTGTGTGTTTGTTTTTTTATGGTTAAATTGAGTCACTTTCCCGCATGCCTGCTACGTTTTCTTATTAGCAGTGGACGTAGGTCTGACTAATGGCAATGTTCACTGGCCCAAAAAAAAATCCATTTAAAAATGGATTACTTACTTAATTTTTAAAACTGAACTGTGGTCAGAAACTACACATCAGGAATGACCGTGGTCAGAGATCACATCAAATCTTTGGTGAAGTTGCAACAGTAGAAACAGTTTAATAGTTTAAGTGAAGGCATTTCCACCCACAGTGTAACGAGAACTTGCAGGATTGGGACTAAACAGCTGTGTGGCCATAAGAAAACTACTTGTTTAGCGAGGCTAATATAAAGTAAAGGACTCTGGAGCAAATGAAATGGTTCAGATGGTCTGAAGAATCCAGATTTCCTCTATTCTAGATTGATGTGTGTGTCAGGTAAGGAGGGAAGCACATGAAGCGATGTACTCATCATGCATATGCCCACTGTATAAGTCTCTGGAGGCGGTGTTATGATCTGGGGTTACTACAGTTGGTCAGGTCGAGGCTCAGCAACATTTTGGCAATAAAATGAAGTCAACTAATGACCTGAATGTACTGAATGACCAGGTTATCACATCTGTGGATGTTTCCCTGATGGCATGGGATATTCCAGGACTCAAATTGTGGAAAAAGTGGTACTGGGAGCATGAGGAATCATTTGTCACATGAAAACAGACCCTACATTGCATGCTTTAACAAAAAAAAAAAATCCAAGAAAAAAAAACCCTGAAATTCCTAACAATAAATATGTTTGTTTTAGAAATAATAGTTGTGTGGAAGCAGGGACTTTGTGTCCAGCCTGCCTCTTGTCCAGTCTGCTTGTTCTTTGTGTGTTGTTAACTGCTTGTAACAGTTTTTTTATTACCATGATATTTTTGCTCATATATCATATAAGTATTTGCATTGCACAGTGTAAACTTTCTGTTTCAGCAGAGGATGATGAATCTGTAGAGCCTTAGCTAGTGTCCAGCCCACCTTTCTGCTTTAATACTGTCCATGTTTGTTGCTCTGACACTATCTGAAAAGCAAAGTATTTCTAAATTAGCTGAATTGATACAGAATTATTGTTGTGCTAATATTAATGAAATATTTGAACGGCATGGCTTTTGAATAGAACAGTGATAAATATCCTGGGGTTTCCTTTCCTTAAGTGTCGCACTCCTTCAAAGTCCTGTATCGTCCCTCCCTCTGCACACTATAAAGGAGGCCTCTGCTTTTTCTCCTGAGCATTCCATTCATTCCTGCCCCTCCAACACACACACATATACACACACACATGCTCATGTGCACACAAAATTTGGCTTTGTTGAGAAACTCTTTTAAGCCTTGCTGATCATGCATGAAAGCAGAGCGCTCCTCAGTGTTGTATATTATTTGCTTACCTATCAAAGAAATATTTCTCTTTCTGTCTCTCCTCTTTTATACATGCACACACACAACCACACACACACAACCACACATATCATGTCGGTCATGTAGAACTCCTTTGACGCTAAAGCACATTTTATTAAAATATAAAATGTAAAGTGATGCTAGGGAGACTTCTGACAAGGTAACGCCAGAAAGAGCTTTTAAAATCAAATGTTTGAGATCTACAGTACTGTGTCTTAGGCACCATATTAAATGCTGTACCAATTTTGTTATATATGTTTATCATTTCTGCGTAATTATGTATGAATTCAGTATTTCCATATATGCCTTAAAAATTAATAAATAAATAACATTACAGGAGAATATATGCAAGCTCAGTAAAACCTAACAGCTGTTTTCTTATAAAACTGCACAAATCTGTTTAAAACTCCTGACTTTAAGCAATGAGTTTTCACTCCAAATATTGACTGTTATTTTATTACTCTTTATTGCTCTTTATAGAAGTTTCTTTTATGCAGAAATGTTTTCAAAAGCATCTTTTGCTTAT
>JAQMYJ010000006.1:16236875-16250392 GCA_030014305.1 Clarias laeviceps | reverse complement strand
CTCCTTTCTATTTTTATGCAAATCCCAGGAGCGTACATTAGGTTTTTTGTTTCCATCTGAAAACTGGTCTGTCTTGTGCAATATATATTTTTTTCTTTACAGCCATGCATATATTCTCCTTTTAATATTATCTATTTATGAATTTTTAAGTTATATATGGAAATACAGAATGATTTTTGTACATAATTATGCAGACATGATAAACATATATAACAAAATTGGTACAGCATATAATCTGGTGCTTAAGACTGCTCAGTGTAAAATATTTCTACATTTTAAAATATGCTCTACTCAAGTGTATTTTATTTATTATTTTTTGAATTCTCATGCATCATCTACCTTATCTTCTACATTTATCACTGTATTCATTTATACCTTTATGATTCATTAATTTTTTTATCACCATGCCCCTCTCTTCTTTGGTATACACTTGTTGCTGAACTTGGTGTTTTAAAAAAATTAATCACCCAAACTCAGTGCGTCACCTTTGGATGACTGATGTGTTCCGAGAGATTTGAGATTCCTTAGCAGCTAAGATCAACTTAGCAGCACCATGGTTCCACATAAAGGCTCATTAGTAGGCTAATATCAGAGGAAAATGGGAAACAGCTGGAGTGAAGTCACCTGAAATGCGAGTGTGTGTGGCGCATGTGTGCACGTGCGCGTGCGTGCATGTGTGTTGTAGTTGGGCAGATTCTGTGATGCTCTCGCTGCATCTCCTGCCTTTCCTGTGCTATGCTGACACCGACCTCTCTCCTGCACTGAGCTGCTGTGTCTGTGCAATCGGTGATTACAGTTGGTCTGATGTACGTGGAACAAAATCCACACTAAATTCTGATACGGTAAGTCAAGCCTGATACAAACCCCCTCTGCAGCTATGTGCACTCTTCCCCCTGTTTCCCCCACTGATGCTAATCCTTGCTTGTCTCTCTGCAGTTCCTGTTGCTGTGTGTGTGATTAATTTAATCAGGCTCGTCACTCAGTCTATACATGAAGTGTGAGGAAAAAGCTTGTGGATGTTGTTTAGCTGATGATGCATTCAGCCTCAGAGATATATGTGATGTGATTACATCACATGCATTTGTTTTAAGCTGACTGGACTTTAGGAAAATTTATCTTTTTGTGTGCGTGTGTGTGTGATTTACCCTCACGTAATCAGCGCTATGGATTTGCTAAGCTGTTGCAGGCTGTTGTTTGAAAATTTTGGAGCATTTGTAAATTGCTTTTGGTATTTGGCGTTTGCACACCACCGTGTTGAATTTGAAATGAAACACTAAAGATGTCAAGAATTTCAGCTTTAATTCAAGAGGTTTGACAAAAGTGTGGCATCAACCGTTCAGGAATTATAACATTTTTGAACACATACCGCTATTTTTTTGGTGGCTGAGTTTCTTCATTCAAGATGGTTTTCGAGGTCTTTACTGCAGCTGCCTTCAGTATTTCATTTCAAATTCAGTATGGTTGTGTATCAAGACCAAATGCCAAAAAACTTACCTTTATGGTTCTGACTATATTTATAACATATCAGTGCATCACACAATAAGCAACAGCATCAACATTTAAAAATATTAATCTGTCAGGAATGTCCTAATGAAAGAGTTGGTCCTGCATTTTCTATTTAAAGTAGTGCCAGTAAAGCAGTTTAAAGCATACCTTAGTATCAGGTGGAGTGGATATCAGTATAATTTATCTGCTTTTTTGTTTATCATTAACTTTTTCTAAGTTTGATAGCCACCCAGTCTAGCATGGAGGTTGAATGACTTCCAGGTAGTAATTTGCATATTGTACATGACTGAGCTCAGCCCAAAATGATGCATTAGAGTTTCACAAAGTATGAAATGTTATATTAGATGTTGGTTGTAACCAAACCAATTACACATGCTAATTTAACTCAAGCATGTGCTCGCCGAGCATGTTAAATGGAACCGTGTTTCAATTCGGTCAGCGAGGTAGCGCAGCAAGTAGAGTCCCCTGTTTACTCCCGAGCTTGGGTTACCATCTCTGAGTGTAGTTTCACATTTCTCCCTGTCTCTCCAGGTTTTCTCTGGTTTCCCTCTCACCTCCCCAAAATGCCATGCTGGATGGACAAGCCAGTCAATCACTTCTAGTTGAACGTGTGTGTATGTGTGGTGCACTGTGATGGACAAGTATCCTATTTATTTAACTTTACCACTAAAAATTGCATTTTCATAAATCTTAAGTCAGTGTGTGTTTTCATTGGTTTTTATATGTATCATTTTAAGGAGGGGGGTGTGGGGGAAAAAAAAAAAAAAATTTTTACAAAATCTTAAAATCTAGATTTTTTTTCTTCGTTAAAAACTTCAAAAGAGAGGTTTCAAGCATTTAAAATTCACATTTCAGCATTCAGTGTGTTGTAGGCTCTAGCTGAGCTATTCTCCTTCTGCAATTCCCTCTGAGACTTGAGGTTGAGGACTGGTGGAGTAACAGAAAAAGATTTGCCCTCATTCTCTGTGTGTGAGCTTTGCTGTGTTGGGCCTCGTCATGCCACAGCCCATTATAATGCAGAGGGACCGTGTGAATGGCTCTTCTAGAGCGCCCGGGCCTATTGTTAGGGGAACACTCCACCTCTGGGTTTTTGAATAGCGGGGGTTGAGACAAAGAAGAGCATGGGCCAGTGAGGAATGATCCGGAACCATTTCCCCAGTCCTGCACGTTGGCGATATCAACTTTGCTGCCAAAATCAATCAGTATTTTATGATGCCCGTCTCTTATGGGTCAACAGTGTGATTACTCTGTCTTATATGCATGCATATTCAATAACCAGAGCTATATATGGATAGATTAATGACATTTTAAAACTGCCTTAATGTATGTTTAAGCACTGTATATACTGTACATATGGGCTTGTAACACTAAATTGCATTGTAGATATAGTGACAAAATGCTGATTGTAAGATTCAAGGCTCAAATCCCAGGCTTTTTCAGAAAGCTACTCCTGAGCCTCTGAGCAAGACCTTTTAATCCTCAAGTGCTCATCTGCATGCTTGGATTGTGTCTTGTCTTAGTTGAAGTTGTTTTGAAAGAAAGCAAATTAATATCAAATGAATAAACATGAAGCAGTAAAAATAAAAGTAAAAATAGTTTTTGCACATTCATTGTTATTTCAATGATTTTTTTAGTTTTTTTTACAAAACGTTCTATTATTAAAAAGTTAGTTGCTCTTTAAATACTGCAAATTTAGTTATGTTTTAGCAAGACTGGAATGAACATTTACAGTTCTTTACAAGTTACTAGATTATTGAACAGTTTATTCCATCGTTTTACAGTTGGATAGCACACACACACACTGTGCTCAGTAAAAACAAACATCATTGTTTGGCTCTACTGTTCTAAATTTAACATTTCTCTTCAACACCTTTGTGTGTGCGTAACATCGGATAGGAAGTACAAGGCCACTGGACCACGTGTTCTTGTTTGACATTATATCATGTCCACTTTTTTTTTTTTTTTTTTTTCCTTTCAAATCCAATGTGTCAGTGTTGCTTGTATCCAGTGAGTTCTCTTTTCTATCCCTCTCTCCGACTTCTATAGAAAGGAAGGATGTTGTCTGAATGACAGGGAAAGCGATGTTGTTTCAGAAGTTCTCCTTCAGTCTTCAGACAGTATCACTCAGGGAAAGCTGGAGGGTGCAGGAAGCAGCCAGTGGTGTACTGTGTCTTGCTGTTTTTCTCCTTAACCCCCTGCTGCCTCCTATGAGCAGTGTAAATTTGTGTCTGCATGTACAACGGCCCATTTAGTGAAATGCAGATTATTTGACTTTACAGTAGGAATCATGAAATTGGATGAAGTGGAATGTGCTATTCAAACTTTCTTTTCTACTGACTTTAAATTGTGTTTAAATGTGATAAAGAGGACTTCACTCCTTTAACTAGTATGCAGTTATACTTTGCTATTTGGTAAACAAGCACATGTTAATAATGTGCTTTGAACGATAGCATTTTAGCTGAGAATCTATGATGTAGGAGGTCTAAGGAAGGCTCAGAAAGCCATCTGGACCGGTTTCCTCCCCTGTCCAAAGCCTGCAGGCCATCTGCTCCCGCGAAGCTTACCTTGAGGGTCAGTTTTATATATATACATACACACACACACACACTTCTCTGTCCAAGTGGACACTCACTTTGCAGATTAGTCACCAGGATCATGTACATGTGCCAAAGAAAATGTTTTTGAAGAAAGATTTGAAACTAATTTCTGTCATGAGCTCACAGAACAGGAGAAGATTCTGGCTATTTGCAGTCTATCAAACGAAGATGTGGAGTCATAGCTGAAACCATAGCTAGTCTGAACTTGACTCTGTAAGGAACAGTACTGATTACATTGTTTAATTAGAAGCTTGTTACTGGGAACATCGAACGTTTTGCTAGTACTAGCACTGCTATTGCTGTCTTCTAAACAATTCTCCACCCGTATATGTAGATATCGATTAGTCTTTGCAGAGACTCGGGTATGTCTGTGAACTGCTTTCCCTGATTTCCCTGTTCATCAGGAAGTTTAACCTGCTTCTAAGTAATCCTACTTTCTGCTGCGTTCACAGTCTAAGTATAATGAATCTGATTACATGAACACAAGTCTGGAAATATGCATTAATTGCTTAATTATGACTTTGTCATGCAGAATTCTGATTGATTATGCACAGAACTTGTGGTTTGTGTGTGTGTTAGCAAACCTTGTTATGGTTTAGTCTTTGTCTGGATTACTAGGTCATGGACAGCTGATTACTGTGCCGCCAGTAATGGTGGTTCCATTGTGCAGGATGTGAAAAGTGACGTACTGCTGTTCACACTCACACACACCCCACCCCCTCTAAAAGCTTCTTAGTGGAGCTTTCTGTGGAAGCTTTTGTCTGGGTAGATCAATTAGATCTTTTTGGTTTAGCATATAATTATGCATTGATTCCTGGGCCTGCTTAAAGACATATCTAGGTATATATATACTCTATATATAGACATTTTGTGTCATAACTACTTACAAGTGGCCACAGACAGCCATAACACAGGACTTTTTCCCCCACTCAGCTCCCACTTGCCCTCCTTGGTGTGGTGCTGTGGCTCTGCTTTTTAGAGTCTTACAGAAAGAGTGTGGTGTTCGTGCCAGTAGGCACCGAGTACCCCTAAATGCCCCTTTATTTTATTCTATGCCCACATAGGAGGTCTAATGGCTTCTCTGCCAGTCCAAACACTCGGAGAGCCGTTCTGCATTTTTCTTACTCTTTCACGTCTCCACAATGATTGGTTTGTTTTTTGGAGCACGCCGCCTCGTCACCCTGCCCCACGAGTTAGCGAGCTAATGAATGATAGAAAGGGAGATGTGAGAGATCTGGTCCCTTTTAAACAATCTGGGCAGTTGTCTGTTCTGTGAAAGGCTTTTCAGTGAACACCTGCCAAAAGTGAGGTTTTATGGTGTTTACTTGATGCTGAAGTAGCAAGATAATTGATTACTACTTAAAGATATAATTATAAATACAAATAATAAATAATATAAATAATTTCAATGATTTCACATACAGGAAATGACTTAACAAATAACACAACAAAGCATTTGTCTCCTCCTTCTCGTGTGTCTATTGGGGATGTAATGCAAAGACTCCATCTATCTGTTTAGCACATCAAATATCTATCCCTAGATCTGTAAATCCAAAGTGTATGTGACCTTAATCCCAGAAACACTGTTGTTGTCAGCAGAGTAATAGTTTCTGTTCGGGTAAGACTCTTAATAGCATCACATGAAGCCTGCACACACGGTTCACTTTTTTATTTAAAGTTCAAATGGGCAGAGTGGGTCTAAATCGAAATATCTTTTGGCACTGATTTCCCTTTATGTCTATGTGTTCTGTCTCAGCAGAAATCATGGTGAGGGAATAGAGTAGAAAGCCTGACAAACATTATTGATGTTGACATGGCGGAGTAATTCAGCTTGTAGCTTGAGCAGTATTGAGAATAAAGCCTGCTGTGTTATTGTTGCTGATCGTAAGTACAGTGTGATGCTGGCTAGTTGATTTGTGTTTGGGGAAAGATTTAATTGCTGATGTTCAGTAAATTCACATGCAGTCCTGTATAAATTAATCTGCAGAGCAGTTAATATGCCTTCACACCAGGTGGTCTGTTGCCCCTGTCTGCCTGTTTATTGGTTACATCTTGTTCTTTAATACTAGAAAGCAATAACAAGGTAATTTTATACAGTATATATTTTTTATTTGTGTGGTGATGCTTAACGTGATCTCAGTTTGTTTTCTTATGAAACCACAAGATGTTAATCCTTCTTTTTTTTGTTGTTGTTGTTGAAGTTTCACCAGACTTTCACCCCTGGCCCAGACACCTCACTCGGTCTGGCACTGTTTCCTGTCTGGATAGGTTCCTTGTTCTGCGTATCTGACATCACTTCCTGTCTGGGGCTGGATGTTTGGTCTGTTGTTTTATTTTAAACTTCTAACCTTCGAGCTGCTATTCTCCTTTTTTCATCTGGTGTATGTGTGTGTGCGCACACAAGTTCAATGGAGTCACAGACTATCCAATATCCCACATGATTTTTTTTTTTCCAGTCAGAGGGAAAATTATTCTACTGCCAATCAAAGCAAATTTCTACACACAATAGAAACAAGCTAATAATATTTTTCCTCGGCCTCTCGTTTATTCAGTGCTTAGAACATGAGTTGTCTAGACAAATCCCTTTTCTCAGTGCAGGTTGAATGTTAATTGCACTTGTTAGGTACCTGATTAAACATTTAGTGTCAGATTTCACAGATTTCTTTTCCTAAGGCGAATGAAGTAGGTCTGGTGGTTTCTCAAACATTAGACATAATCGTGAGTGGAAGAAGTTGAAGGACTCTTCTTGTAATTTGATGTTTTTTGAATAAAGATTTTGAGAAATTGAGGAATTGGTTCCTCTTAAACATTTTTTGATGCTGAATTGAATGGTGAAGTCTACCGAAATGGGAAGTGGTACTGTCTGTGCCTTATCAGGTTTCTAAATTAGAAGAAAAGAACAAGACAAGAGATAAAGAGTTCCTCTTGTGCGCACACACTCGCACTCATTCCTTGATGTATGCAAACTCCTAAGTTGCTGCAATCTCATCTTGTGCTGATTGAAAATTTAAATCTGCTTGATTAAGGCAGTAATTATACACACTATTGAGGTTGCAGTTAACCTGGATTTAGTTTGCATAATTGGGTGAGTGGGTTTGGATATGAGTGGGTTTGTCTTTCTTGTGTAGCAAGGTTGTATAGATATCGTCACATTTATGGATATTGTATTTACCTGCAACTACAAAACCGTGGCGAACCTGAGCTAACTAATGAGAGGAGCTTCTATTAAGATCAGGCATGGAGGGGTTTTGGTGAGGTGAGGTGAGAATTGCTCCAATGTGAAGAAAGATCTCTCTGTTTCAGATGTGTCTGGGCTGTACGCCTTGATATGGCTAGACTCTGTTAATCAGTGAAAATTAGAAAAATGTTAGTAAATCTTCATTCAGAGTAGCAAAAATAACTTGTGCGATGAGCATTTGATACAGATGTTAACCTGTAATGCAAGTGACTTTATTCGTTTCTGTAAGTTATTAAATCAAATACGTTTACACTACAGGCCACATTGCGCAATTCTAGTCAGCGTCCTACGCATGTACACAGGCAAAAAGTCACATGAATTCTGATCTGGTGTTCTCATGCAATTCACATGACCATTTATGGAGGACTTTGCATGTAGGACTACATACAAAAGTGATTCAGATCCGATCTGAAAAACATCAGTGACTCAAGTGACTCATTTCCAATTTTTTTTTTTCTCTAATGTGACACAGATCAGATGTTTTGGGCTGTCTGTACCCACAAGTCCAGGCAGCCCTAAAAAGAAATCAGATCTGAGTCACATTAGGGTAAAAAATTAGAAATGAGTTAATTTGGATTTACCTGGGAATGTGACTGTAGTGTATATCTTCCGCCTATTGATCAGTTATTCAAATACTGTTTAGATGCAGTGTGGTTTTATGTAGCTGTAACGGGGCTGGGAATCCCAGCGACACTTCCTTCAATGTCAGCTCTCAATCAAAAATCTTCTTTAGAAGATGTTTAGAAGAAAGTAATGAGTCAAAACCTGGATGTATTTTATATCTTTATTCTCAAGTGAATTATGTTATTTATGTTTTAAACTAGTGGTATTTTTCCAACCTAAATTCACATGCTCTTTTTCACACTGTGAATGTTTTACTAATTAAAAGTTTAATAAACTTTTAGTGATTAAAACTTATGAGATCTGTTTTTGAGAAGTGTGTACTTTCTCTGACCCAAATATCACCAGCTGCTGTGCTGTTTATTACATGTATCATTATCATGCATTTTAGCACAGATTTTGTAAATTAAACACAACTTGCTGACACATTTTATTGGTGTGCTGTTCAGATAAAACACATGGTGATGTAATCTCACTAAAAGCCACTAAAACAATAGCATTTTTTGTATTCACATTATAGTCCACCGCTGGCTTCAGGGTTATGCAAATTACACGCCGTCATTCCCATAATCTCCATAACCCGATCTTATGTCAGACAAGCTGTATTCCGTCAACTGTTTGGCACTGGGGGATGTTTTGCTTCCAAGAACACAATGGGCACATGAGAATCAGTTATTTAACTTTTTCATTTCTTCCAGTCGCTTGATCATCGTAAGTATTCTTCCTCACACTCATTCACTCTGCAGGTGATCAAACGCAAACCTCCTGCCCTGGAGCGTGTGAACTGCTACTCATGTGACCCTTGGTAGTGTGACCTTTGACCTCCGTGTGGTGCTGACACACCCCCAGCACTCTGAGATACCAGTCCTTTTTTTGCTACCTCCACTCCTGTCTTTGTCTAACCCTCTCTCTCTCTCTCTCTCTCTCTCTCTCTCTCTCTATGTGACTTGCCCTTTTCTTAAACGGTGAAGGACGGTGTCCTAATGAGGGAGTCTATTTAAAGTGAACTCCGATGGCACTAAATATAGCTGTTAAGATGCTCCCTCTCAGCTCATAACTACATCCGCTTGGTTGCACGGTTTAGATTTGAAGGAAGCTCTTTTCTCTTCCCTCTTGGTGGGATACACTACTTCCTGACGAGCACCAGTTTTTACCACGACCTGGACAGGGGACATGTTCTCTTACCTGCGAAACCCTCATTACCTGATACATTATAAAGATGGCATTGAGGTACTGAATGAAAATTTGACCTGTTTATTCTAATGTCTTGATACCTGCTATGTATATGTATGGTTTGTTGGATGTTGCTGTTTTCTCTGTTTTTCCTGTGAGAAGGTAGAGGCTGTAACCTTAGGTGACGAGTTTCAACAAGGGAAATTTTGCTTCCATTCCTGATCATTGATCTCTGTGAGAACAAGCTTTGAAGAGTAAATATATAGATTTTTTTTGAATATATAGAATATATAAAATCTATAGAACTGCTTCAAAGACCATGTGTCAAAGAAGTTATATTCAGATGAAATGCTAGGAGCGTGTAAAAGCCCAACAAGTGGGATAAGCATCCATGTAAACAATTGGGTGGAATCTCTAATCAGAACGATTTGAATTAGATTATTATTATTTTTTTTTTTTTAAAGTGTCCATGTCACAGCTTTTAATGGCAGTATGAGGCTTTGTTTGAGTGCAGTGTATAAATGAGAGCTGTAATCTCATGAAGACCGAAACACTAAAGTGCTGCTCTCTTAAAGTAAACATGATGTGAAAGTGAATTTTTACCGGAGCAAGTAGTACCATGGCATTCTGGGTAATGTAGGAACTGTTTAACTAAAGTGATAATAGACAAACGTATCAATGAAAGAAAACTGCCTAAGTCATTTTAAAATAAATCTTGGATGTCACTGAAGATCATATAAAAACAAGATAATTATAAGTCTTTTGCAATATTTGAAGAGTTGTGATTTTACGGTTTAATATAAGATGCTCCCTATAAAAGAGATAAGCAGTAAGGCCTCACTGACTGCGAAATGTGTGCGTGACGCGTCAGTGTGGTTACTGGCGTCATGTTTGCTAACGAGACCATGACTCAAGTCTTCAAATCAGACGCATGATAATGTCCAGTCTCTGTGTGTCCAGGCTGCTGAAAGGGGCTCTGTGCTCCACTTGTGAGACCGTCACTGTTTGCGCTATTTCTTACTCAAACACCTCTCATGGATTTGATTAAGGGGAAGAACTATTGCACTTTTCCCATTTTTAATAGAAATGTCTTCTGTGGCATTTCTTTAAACATATAACCAAGAGTGAAGTACAGTGCGAACATTGAGGTCTAGCTGGTATTTTTTAGGAAAACGTATTTCTAACAAAATGATTAAATAGTAGTTCATGGCATTCAGTCCTTTTTGTTGTTTATTTGTATATTTTATTACTAAAAAGGTAAAAGTCCTGCATGGAATGCATAGTAAAATATCAGTCTCTCTCTCTCTCGCTTTCTCTATCTTTTCCGTGATGGTTTAATCAGTTTTTGATTGATCTTCAAAGAAGCATTTGGTGACCGTCTTCTGTTTGGCGATGCATATTAGCATGCCATGTGATCAGCAAACCCTTTCTCATAACCCCGCTTGTCTCTTGCTTCTCCTCCCGCTGTGCCTCACGCTTTCTCTTGTCATTGTCTGTTATTGGGAGGTTCAGGGGACGGGACGGGCTGAATAGCTGTTGTTTAGTCAGTACTAAAGAGCAGTTGTCTCCTTTTTGGGTCCTTTGGAGACAAGCACCAAACCTTTCTCTTAAACTCTGTTTTTTTTCTTGACTAGACCATAGATCAAATCTTCTAACCTTTTTGATTATCAGCCTCCAAAGACAAAGCATATATATATATATATATATATATTTTTTTTTTTATTTTTTTTTTTTTTATTTATTTTTTTTAATTTTAATTTTATTTTTTTTTGTTCTTGCTTGCTTCTTATTTGAGTGGGTGAGAAAGAACTGTGAGTGATTTGAATATTGTGTGGGCGCATCTCCATGAGCAAGACTTATAGCATGTAACTTATTTCTGTGGGATAAATTGACATGAATCGTGCGCAATAATGTGCTCACTGTGGCATTTACAGCTGTATGAGCCATTGTAGTAGTACAGAGTACTGTCCTTTCTTATGCTTAAATGTACACAAATTTCAAAACTAACTGCATTTCAGTATAAATCATATGTTAATATCATTTCTTGCAGAAAACTGTGATTGGGAACATCAAAGGAATTTAGTTGTTATTTGAAGCTTAGGTGAATAACCATACACAAGCATGCAGGCAAAGGCTTAAGAAAATGAAAGGCGTATCCGTTGAGCTCATCAAAGCGGATTTCTTTTTATGTGTTAAATTAGGATTGTAAAATGTTGTGATTTAATAAAATTTTATGTTGATTAGTTGAAGCAACAAATATGGTGAAACCTGTTTTGGCAAATTTTAAAGTACATATTATCTCTAGTAACAGGTTAACAAACAGTATAAAAAATATTGATTGCATTTTAGTGAGAGAGATAGAGGGGTTTACTGATATTAAATTAACTCTATTACCTATAATATATAGACCTTTTAAAATATTACAAATCTGAGCATTAGTTTTAAAAATCATGTTAAAAAGGTTAAACCTATTTAGTCTTTTCAGTACGAAATAGTTTTGTGCGTGCGCCCTCGCATGTGATTCCTGAGCTTCCTGCAGCAGCATGGTAGAACAGCATGACTCTGCCGCCTATTGCAGAAATCCTGCGTCACTCTGCCACTTGTGACACCATTACCATCACAGCCAAACAGAGACATGCACTGACCTACTAATTAGCTACAACCAATGGCACAGTAGGAATTAATGAGGGATTTATTCATTAGCCCGAGGGATTAGGTCCTCTAGAGATGTCTGCACAAACTTCCATCTGGTCAGAAGAGCACATGTAGGCATGACAAGTTGCTTGGGTCATGTACAGCATATGGACTGCTGTGTTTTTATGTTTTCGGGAGCCCTGATGACCTTGACTAATTCATTTGCATTTGTAGAGACCAACTGGTGCAGTTTAAATAATTTCAGGAAAACCCTGAATTTATTTAGTGTGTGTGTTGTATGTGATGTAGAGACTTACAGCTTGTCTGCCCGTGTGGCCTTTCTAGCTTCCGCTCTGTGTGTTTAGTTGCAATTGCTGTGCTGTTGCTAATAGCTCATGAAATGTCTGCCAAACTCTGCCCGAGGACAGGATGGGGCAGATTGAAAGGCCATGGTACAGGTCAGAGGTCAGGATTAGGGTATACGGCTCAGCTGCTGCTAAATGCTTTTCCCAACTCCAGTGTTTATATATAAAATAAAATCTGAAATAGTCTTCGGTGAAGAATTTCACTTGGACATATTACAGCTTCAGTTGTAATGATGTGTGCAGGTTTTAGTGCAGATGTGTCATTTCAGGCTAAATGCCAATGTCAGAAAATTGTATATACAGAAAAGCCTCTGCTTGAATACACAGTGTAACACAGTCTCTGCAGTCCTTAGGCCTAACCCTGTCAGTGCTGCTTGATTGACTGCCAGTAAACTACATAGACTCTCTGGGTTAACTAATGAAAACACATTTTTACCAGGCACAGTCTGGAGGAGAATGTAGGACACAGGCATATGTTGAGGGAGCGTAAAATGAAAGAAAACAATGTACAGACCAGGAGACCAGTCTTTCATTGATGAATAATTAATGGCATGAAAATCCAAGCCAATAAGAAAGGAATTTACTGCTGTGCGGAGATAAACCTCGTGCCGCAGTGGGTTTGGGATAGTGCTGCACACTTAATCGCAAAAATCTCACACAGAAAAAATGTATTGCAAAAGGCTGCATAGTCAAGAATTTATATAAAGTTTGTCACTAATTTAATGTTTTTTTTCTTTTTTTTGACACACATTGGCACACAAGAATTATCTTCGAGATCATTTGTGACATTATTTCTTGTTAATAGTTTCATATCGCAGTTTAAATGACAGTGTTTTTTGTTTGTTTTTTAATCATATTTGGCAGCCCTAATTTGGGATGATAAGCGTTAAAGCTTAAATATACACACAGATGTGATGTAAAATCCAACTCTTGCCTCAGTCAGTATACAGTTTCAACAAAAGCTAATGAAGTGATTGAGATACCATGATAAAGTATAGCTGTTATAAGCATAAGTGCGTGGCCAATTAAATTAACTTTTAATTAATCGGGTATAATAGCTCTAACTCTGTGTGCGCATGCAGTTTTTAGAAACTAATAAAAAAATATTATTAACTACGAGAAATAAATATGGGTTGTCTAACAGATAGATACAGGATTATGCTCCAAAAATTAAATGCCGCAAGCATCTTACTTTGTTCAAGTCCAAATTAAAAAGCTCTGGCCTGTAGAGTATCAGTGGCCTCATAAAGGCATTTAATTACTGATATTTTTATGCCTCACATCTTGTGGTGCAGACTTTAAATATAGAATTTGTGTGTGTGTGTGTGTGTGTGTGTGTGTGTGTGTGTGTGTGTGTGTGTGTGTGTGTGTGTGTGTGTGTGT
>JAQMYJ010000006.1:16208288-16218819 GCA_030014305.1 Clarias laeviceps | reverse complement strand
AACAGATGCCATTAATACAGGTAACGAGTGGAGGACAGAGGAGCCTCTTAAAGAAGTTACAGGTCTGTGAGAGCCAGGTCTGTGGCTGACTAAATACTTCCTTGCCCCACTGTATGTAGGTCGTTCACATTACACATGCTGGTGCGTGCTCTTTCATTATACAGAAGTCCTGTTTTCACTGTCTCCATTACAAGTGATGCATTTGTGCAACCGTTGAACCCTTGAATCCTCTTTGAAAAAATTCAGGAGTGCACTGTTGTACACACTTTTGTGTAAGTCGTTGCAGTTGATGGTCCCCTACTGTGTGGTTTGTCTTCAATGCTGGTTTTCCGTACTTCATCCATCTGTGCACGTTGCTCTTGCCAATGATGTCATCTGCATAAACATTCTGTAGCCGTCTGTGGATGTTCGACAGGCTGCACCCCTCCTTTGTCAGGAACTCTGTGATTTAAAAAAAAAAAAAAAAAAAAACAGGAAGAGTTACTATAAAGCAAGAGTTACTCCACCAACATGTGCAGTTTGAACGACTTATGCCAGTTAATAATCCGAACAGACTCGGTTCTTTGAATCTCATTCATCAGAATGAACAAATCTTTAAGTTCATTTCGTTCTTTTGATCAGAAATAAAATAAAATGTTACATTTTCAATAAACAGACACCCAACATGTCTACATACACACATTTTGGCTATAGTTCCAGTAATGAAAATATTTCAGTGCTGTAAGGACATATTATGATAAACAGAATGAGCAGCTGAGTTATCTTATCTTCTTGTTCGTTTTTGTCACGTGACTCTTAGAGACACCATGTAGTGCATTACACAGGAAACTGAATTGAGCGATTCTTCTCATGAGTCTTCTATTCTGAGTCGGTCGTTCTTTTGAATATATTGCACTGCATAGCATCTATGGGAGTCACGTGACAGAATAATGAACGATTCGGACTAGAAGATTCAAAGGGAACTACTCATTTCAGTTTCCAGTACATAATCACTGAATGAATCACTCTCTGAGACTACTCGTTAGTCTGAGTCATGTTAAAGACTCGTTCAAAAGGAACGAATCGCTCATGAACGACCCATCGCTAGATGACAGGAGCAGGATCTGATCAGTTTGCTGCAGTTACTCTTTTTTTCTTTCAGTTCTTTGTTACTGTACATGTTCTTCCATCTAATCTGTTTTCAGATCAGGTGTTTGGGTGCAGTGTTACCAGTCTCTGTTCCAGGGAGAACACCTCAGTTCCCAACTTTGTCCGAATGTGTATTGAGCATGTGGAGAGCGCAGGTGCACAAGAGCATTTCACTATACCTGATTACATTAGTGAACAAGACAAAGTGTATTATAAATTACATAAAACCTGAATGAAATAAATAAATAATACATTGTTTATTCATTAAATGAAATATGGAATATATTGTTCTCTCTCCTTAATTCATTTTATTATTATTATTATTTTTTAATTTTTTTTTACATATACCTGTACAGGCTTAAATGTTGATGGATTATACCGAGTTAGTGGAAATCTGGCTGTCATTCAGAAGTTGCGCTTTGCCGTCAATCATGGTATGGACTGTGTGTATTTATGTAGTTTTAGTATAAATGTGTGTTCAGTCTGATGCGTTTACTGTGTGCCTGTTATTTGTCTGAATCAAAATCACCGTCCACATGGAGTATATAATTATATAATCGGTTCTCATATGCAGTTACTAAACATATATTTTTATGTGCATCATACAGCAATATTTTGAATTGATGTATAATTTATGTAATACTACGATTACTCTGATGTAAATTGTCATATACATATATGTACGTGTGTGTGAAAAACAGATGAGAAGGTGGATCTAGCAGACAGTAAATGGGAGGATATCCATGTGATCACTGGTGCGCTGAAGATGTTTTTCCGGGAGCTTCCAGAGCCCCTTTTCACCTATTCCTACTTTAATGACTTTGTTAATGCCATCAGTAAGTTGACGTTTTCATTGCATATTTGCTCTAAAGTAAAATAATGATGATTAAAATAAAGTAGTAAATGGGTGAACATTTAGAATGTTTAAAACTAATTGTTCCAATGAATTGAATGCATTAGATACCCTGCCAACCCAACACAAAAAAGTTGCACACGTTAAGATTTCATTTGACAGCCTGTAGCTCTTTTTACAGCACACAATGTGTTGTCCAATGCATGTGTGAAAATGATTCCTCATGCTCCCAGAACCACTCTCACAGTTTGAGTCCTGAAATAAACCTGTGCCATCAGGTAAAGATAAAAACCTGGTTATTCAGTACATTCAGGTCATTAGCTGACTTCATTTTATTGCCAAATAATGTTGCTGAACCTCAACCTGACCAACTGAAGCAACCTCAGATCATAACACTTGTACAAGGGGCACTATGCATGATGGCTGAATCACTTCATGCACATCCCTTCTTACCCTGACACACCCAGCTCTGGTGTGAACTCATCAGACCACATGACCTTTTCAATAAAATCCAGTCTTTTTTGCTTCCTAACAAATTGAAGTTTTGTTTTTTGTTTTTGCATAAAATTATTAGTGTTACTAACAAGTGATTTTCTTATAGTAACAAGTGGTCTGTCCCAATCCTGTTGAGAGTTCTCATCACATTGTGTGATTTCTTGGTCAGTTTTTTACATTGCAGCTTTACCAAGCATTTAAGTGTTCTCTCCATTGTCCGAAAACATTTCTTCTAAATCGACAGTTCAGCACTGTCCTTACAGGCTCATTACCCAATTTCATTACCCACGTTATCAATATTTCGTGATGCAGGCCAATAATTAGGCCCTTCTGAAATGTTTCCTTTTTGTCCTAGCAGTATATTTTACCAGAGCAAGTAAAATGAGCACTCTGGTTATAATACATTTAAGTTTGAAATTTCAGCTGGGCATTGCATTAACTACTGATATATTTACTGTTTACAACGTCAAGATAATTTTCTAAATTGTCCCATATTTCACATCTTAAATGATATTACCATTAATGTGCTATATAGTTAGATTGTGTGCGCTCTGTAGCCACAAGAGGGAGCCACAAACCATGTTTTGTCAGAAAAAATAAAAGGTCAGCACTAATGCCACTTTCATTCATTTTTGACAATTTTTTTCCCCCACCAGAAAACTCGGACTACAAGCAGCGACTTCAGGCCATAAAAGATTTAATCAAGCAGCTGCCAAAACCAAATCAGGAGACAATGCAAGTTCTGTTCAGACATCTGAAAAGGTAACGTCCTACATCTGATAACCTTTATAGGTTAAAGTATTACTTCGAACTGTAATATATTCGGTGATATGGAGTTTAAGGCTGAACATAGTATTGATTTAGATGCGTATGTTCATGTTCTTTAGAGGTGAGTAGGGTACAGCGTGTGTTCTGTTTATGCCGTCTGTATTGAGTTATCTCACTCCATTACTGAGACAGATCTGGACACTGGCCAACTACATCATTATGGAAAAGACTGGGTGATGGTAAGAGGGTGGGGGATATGCAAGGAGATAGGTGATAGACCACATCCTGATGACACCATGGTGTGATGCTGGAATCTAAAATGAGAGAGAGAGAGAAAGATTGGAAAATGGTCTACAAAGGGGGAGAGAGGTTGACTGGACTGATTAAACTAAATAAAGATTAACCAGCATGTTAAGTACTGCAGGTACTGAAATGTTGGATGCTATATAGTCTGTGTGTATGTATGTGTGGTGTGGTGGAGTTATTACATTAGTATATTGCCTGTGTAATAATCCTACCTACATTAATCTCCAGCACCAGCATTTTGGGGTTCTGCAAGTCAGTGTAGCTGAGATTGTCTTAAAATTTAATGATGCACTCTCACACACTTGAATGCATTTGCCATTTATACCATTATTTTAAAAATGCACAGGATACACACAGTTTTACTGTTCACTACTGTCACCTCCGACATTAGCATAAAGTGCTCATATAGTCTCATCTCTCTGTTTCAGTCCTCTTGTGTACATTATGTGAGCAGTATTTTCCTCCATATTAACTTTTCAGAGCCATGTCCTTTTAGTAGCCATGGACGGACACTAGCACAGTGGTAATTATCAGGTGCACTTCAGAATCCCAGTACACAAACAAGAGACACTAACTGTTGCATTTGAACATATATTTTTTTTTACCTATCTAGTGAGATCTGTACAATAGTGTTATATAATGGCACGTGACTACAGGCAAATTATCTTGAGTAAACCGTGCTATATAAAAGCTTATTGATTTCTTTTTTTTTTTAAAGCTTAAAGCACATCGTTGAGTATCTCTGTAAATCTAATAGGAAAGATGTACGTTAAGAAGAGTAAGGAATGGAAGTCTAAAGCCTTCCAGTGTGGACTAATAATTTAAGAGGATGGTAAGAGACAAATTGTCGGTGACGTTGTCATTGATGTAGTGCTCACATTGACCTGTATTTCACCTCTTACACACTCATAAAATGCTCTCACACACAGAACTTCCCGGTGTGAAGGTGAAGCGCTGATGGCAGTGAATCAAAAATTTGGATGTGATTGTAACAAGAGGGCTTCAGAATTAATCATAAAATATTATTTTTTAATGGTGATTAGGCTTTTAGTTAATTATGTTTCATTACTTAAACTTTATCTGTGGTAATATTGGCAAACCTAGCTAAGGACTTTAGATTCTTTTCTTTTTTTTATTATTATTTTTTCTAGACATCAATTACTACTGTATATCTAACTTTTTTTTCAAGCTAATTATCATACTATAATAATTGTTATTAGAAGCACTTTTATTCTGCTTTAGATTTATGCCTTTAAAGGAATGCAGACTTTTATTGCACTATGTAAAAGAAGTCCCTGTGTTCTGTGACTTTAGTATGATAATAAAGTTCAATAAAATTCTTATTGTTAAATTGATGAATAATTATAATGTAACTGGGGAAATTATCATTGTAGCCGGAATGTGTGCAATCCTGTATTGGGGTATTTTGTGTGTTTTTATGAGAGGTTACTGAGTCCTCTATGTGCTCAAAATAAAGTAGAGACAGAATTTCTTTGTATTGCATCAAATCAAAGGAGGTAATATGTTATATTTAGCTCGGTTAATCATGCTTGCATTCATGTAGTGCTGGAGCAGTGAAATAAACAATGCCCTGCTTCTGTAAATCTGTAATTTGCATCTGCTTATTCAGGTAGAGGACAAGGCAGTAACTAACTGGGACGGTGGCCCAAAATTAACATTGGGTCTCTTAAACGGAATTGCAGTGTTAGAGAAAGGTCATAGAGCTGGCTGTAATCTTCAAACAAGTTTATCACCTCCATTATTTTGATTGAGTGTCACTTATAGCCACTCTAAACATCTTTTACACTGCGCTCCTGCTGTGGCCAGCTAGATGGAAAAGGTGAGTAGATGGAGGTGGTGTGCTAGAGGGTGTAGTCGTTCTTTATGATCACTGCAGCCTGCTAGCTCACGCTCAGTGAAGGTCTGTGTTGGGACTGAGTTCAGATTTCATCGCCATATCAAACACTGACATTTGCCTCCATTTGCATTTAAATGACTCTTAGTTCAGTCTAACTGGAGATGGAAGACAGAGGTAGTGCTGGTTCATAAACATCATGCCCTGACATTTTACTCTTGGAAAAACATTAAACCCGTACTTGTATGTTTACATCACAGTGAAAGACATTCTATTCTACCTTGGTCTTTAGTTGTTTTTGTTTATTTTGTTAATCATACAGTTGAATATATCAGTGTTTTATTTATTCATTTATTTATTTTTTAAAATGTGTGGCCATAAAATTGGCCAATATAAATCCGTCTCTCTTTTTCTTTCCTTCAGAGTGATTGAACACGGAGAGGCGAACAGGATGACAACTCAGAGTGTGGCTATCGTGTTCGGCCCGACCCTTCTGCGACCCGAGACCGAAACCGGCAACATGGCCGTCCATATGGTCTACCAGAACCAGATTGTAGAACTGATCCTCCTGGAATATGACAACATATTTGGCAGGTAGAGGGCCTGTGGTCTGTACACTCAAGCGCTGCTTCTCCAAAAATAATGCCAACCCATGACCACTGCAGAATCTGTCATGTAGAAGCAATGGCATGCTTCAGTTTCTGTGGACCAGGCTTTAATACTGAACATATAAATACAAGAATATCTGCATTATAACATTGTTAAGTGGTTAAAATGTTAAAAGGTACTTGATGCACTTCCTGCTTTTGAAGATGTGCAGCTATTTCCCTGGTTTACTATTCCTGAAAAGGAGCTGCTACTCCTGATTAAAAATAAGCTGGATGGACTTGTTCATTTGTTTGGCACAGTGGATCATCATTCGTTTTTTGCTCTAACTGGATGTTACACTCGTATCTATACCAGTATGGATGACTTTGCTGTGGGTTGAGCATCACGGAATATGAGAATATTTCAAGTGTATGTATATAGTGAATACTGAAGTAAACCTGAAACTGATCTGGAGTTTCACTTCTTCCCATTATGGGCAAATCTGCACTTCTGAACATTTTTTTTCCCTGAAATAACGTGAAAAGTAAACATTATGAAATACAGTATTGCTTCTCAAAAGCTAATCTGTGGATGGAAAATGAGCCATTATTCAACATAAATATGAGTAATGGCTTATCGTCAGTATTACATGTTACATAATTGAACTCGAGAAGGATTTACTTGGCTTACTAGACATGGTTTCTTCTGGTTCTGCTTACAGAGCTTATACTATCTGCCATTTTGACTGCAATTTCATTCTATGATGAAACTGGAAAGATTTACTTCCACAACTGACTACTGGATTACTGATCTGTTCATCTCCTTTTGGCAGCATTTCACCCAATATGGTCACAAAAGGCTTCATGAGCTCTGGGGAACTCTCCACTGTAACACTCTAATCAAATAACTGGATTACGGCAATGTTAGGATATGGAAGTGAAAGTAGGACATGGTCAGGTTTCTTCTCTGTCTAAGGAGGAATAAAATAAACAGGTTAACATGATTTAAGATTTGGTTGCATCTCTCTTTCTCTCCTTTATATTATTATTATTATTATTATTATTATTATTATTTTGTAATTCTTGGTCCATACACTACTCTCCCGATACTTTCCCCACTCCTGCATTACTGGAATTTGAAAGTGGAGATGTTTTCGTTCGGTCCTAATGCTCCTGTTTCAGATCAATATATCTCACCATCTACTTCTCTCTCTCTCTCTACATCACTACATCAGTATGAAAAGAAAAAGGCAGGGTTGTACAGGAAATAGTGTTTATGGTGTGGTCATGCTGCACATGCTTTGTTCAGGTACACATTATGAAAAAGCCTTTTATACAGGAGTTCCAAAATATATGTACAGTCTACAATTAAAAGATTTTGAAATCTTTTGAAGTGCAAAAGATTTCCCTAATATTGTATAATAAATATTAGAGTAATTAATGAGATATCAATTGCTTCAGATGAAGGGTTGTATTGCAATGCATTGTGAACAGCACATTTGAATGTAATTGTGAGACTAACTACTGTTTCTGACATTGACATGTCTAATCCTAAATAAAAAAAGAAGTTACATGCAAACTATAATACTGTTCTTGTGTGTTTTATTTAAGCACGTTCACTACATGCTTAGGCTTACTTGCTTTTTGCGGTTCTTTTAATGTGAATTTCACATGTAAAATTTTATGTTAACGTTTTAAATAAGTGACTTTTGGAAAATCTCTATAATGGTCGGTGAGTAAAACGCTGATGTCCTACAGACTCTAGACTATCCTTATTAGGGCTATCATTAGTTTTTCCGAATTAATTTTATATAGTGTTTGCTTCTTTTTTTTTCCCCTTTCTTTCCCTTTAGTAGGATCCTGCCTGGATTGGACAAATGCAAGACAAATAACAGGGTAAGTCTAAAATCACAGGCCTGCTTTAGACCGTAACCTGTATAGCAGAGGGGAGGGCATCAGAATTTCCAAATGAGAAAACAATTAGCTCATATCCATAATTCAGAGCTCTGACCACAGCTTTGAGCAGCTAGAGGGTCAGCGGTGTGTGACGTGCACATCATATTCTAATTTGGATTTCAGGGCAGCAAGGCAGAAAAGCTCAGAGTCTCTCAGGTCCACGGAGGCCAAAGTGTGGGGAGGTAATTCGAGCTTGCCATTATGAGCCATAAAACATTCATCACCTTGGTGCTGTGTCGTTTTCTGACTTTCTCCTCCAGTGTTCCTTCAGCACTCAAATGGTTCTAATTCATGGCCTCTGCACCCACCAATGCAAAGCTTATATGGCCACATGGCTTAAAGGGTGTGTGTATGGGGGTAGTGCTCTGATCCAGTCCTACACACACATCTTGGCAGTAAGCTTGTGGTTTTAAAATCGTAGCGATAAGTTTTAATTCCTCTTTGATCAGAGCCTTTGTAGTCTCACGTGTAGTTTCTGTATTTCCTGCATAGAAGCCACACCTAATGTGAGTAATTGGATTCAATGGGAAACATGTGGAAACGGTTAGACCCGATTCAGCTGTGTGTCCATGGAGACTGCATATTGTTGAAAGGCTAATGCTGGTGAGTTCTAAAAAGGTAAAGTAGTGCGAAATGTATAGCTTAAGACAATATTTACAGCTCATTTGTCTTTGGCCGGCACAGCGAAATGAGGCATCGAGAATCATTTGCATGTGGACGGTGCACATAGGACTAGTGCAGAATTTTATTTGACAAGGTAACTACTTTCATGGATGTTTATATGAATGTAAACAGTTTTAGCTGACAATAATTCTCTAGTCGATCTGTCTTTCTGACACTTATGAGTGTCCCACAAGTAAGAATTTCTCTTTTATTTTAGCCTCAGCAGAGGAACAAGACCTCCAGTGCATAGAAGCCTGTGCACTAATATTGTTGTAGAAAATTACAAAGATGCTTTTTCTTTCTTTCTTTTTTTTGCTTGAGCTATAGAAATTGACTCGGATTACCGTGCCTAAGTATACACATGCATTATTTAGTTTTTTTCCTCAGCACAACCCAGGATATATTCAAATCACCACTAATAACACATTCCAATCGTTCCATAGTAAAGATATTGCTCAGTCTAAAAAAAAAAAAAAAGTGTTGAACTCTATTTGTGAATGCGTTTTGCATAAGCCTGCTTTAAAATCACATTTTTGGTGAGTCTCAGATGACATAATCATGTATTTTGAATGTCATGGGCTGTGCTTCGGTATTAATGAAGTTCTCATGGCTGGACTTGATGTCTTTTTTTGCTTTGGAAAATCCAATGCATTTTAAACAGAGATTTTATTATGAATTTACATAAGGTAATTGCAGAAGGCTGGAAATAGCAGGTTGGTATATCTAAACAACCTAACAGCACAACACATGCATGCAAATTCATGTTCCTTCATTCGCTAATACAATCATCCCCATTAACCGGGCAATAAATACAAAGGATGCTGTATCGAGCTGGACAGATAATGAACTCTCTGTCTGCATGTCTATTTAGCGCTGAAGCCTGCTGTGTGATTGGCTTAGCCATGCTACATTACCTGAGCCATCATTAAAGGGCCTATAAATTGTGCTCGAGGCAACACCTGACACCGCCCAGAGGAGGAAAAAAAAAACGACAGCATGTGATTTGGCTGTGATTTTTGAACACTCTGCTCTCTCCTCACACTCGTTCTTGGTTCGAGTGCTCCTACCTACTAATTTGGCTCGAGCTACTAATTTGCTCTTGACGGCCATGTGGTGGGTCTCTCTTCCTTTCTGACGAGTCGTCTTCAGGCCACAGGAATGAAGCTGGTCCTAGTCAGCAGCTTATTAGGATGTGGAGTCAATAACAGAGCCAGTGTTACCCTCAGAGACTTAATGATACGTGTTCCAACATCTAACCTCCTTATTAGTGCTACTAAGTGACGATCACACTTATAAATAGCTCCGTGTGCTTCTTAATTATAGCCTGAGAAATCATAGGGTTGTAAGGATGTAGTGTGTGTGTTGTTTTTGCACGAGCATGCACACACACACACTTTTGCATGATAAATGAAGGGTGTTTGTGCTGGTATTATGACTGCGTTTCCCCAGAGTTTACATTACACTCTTGCCCACCCATACACATCTCTCGCACACGTGCAGCCGAGCCTCGTTGCGGAGGTGATTTATGGCAGGTACTCAAGCAGCCGCATTGCTAACTGAAGCTGCTCCGCTGTGGCTATGAGAAATGTGTTTCAAGGTGAAAATCAATCTGGGCATCTTGTGCAGATGCGTGCAGTATCTTCTTATGGACTTTTACTCCCATAGGCATGTTTAGGTTTGAAGGAACACTAACGATATGGACAATCTTATTGCAATTCAGGATCATAGATTACGCACTGCTTGTACTGTTAAAGGAGAACAACAGTGTTCAAGTTCCTCAATCTACTGCATCTGGGCCTGTATTCACAAAGCTTCTTAAGCCTAAAAGTTGCTCCCAGTGATGAAATTCTAAGAAAATTCTTAGAATTATGACATTTTCTTAGAATTTTCCCTTAAATTTAGGACTAAATCTTAGTAAAG
>JAQMYJ010000006.1:16198097-16208188 GCA_030014305.1 Clarias laeviceps | reverse complement strand
TCTGTTCTATTATCATATATTCTATTTTCACAAAGAGTGCATTTCAAGACCTTTGCAGAGGTCAGAGGTTATTTTTTTTTATCAACCAATCACAATCCTTGAATTGCTGCATCATCCCTAGCAACGGGGTCAACCACACCCCCTCACTAAGATAAAGCTTTTTCTACTTTCCTTACTTAGAGTTGCCCTGGAGTGTAGGCCTAATTACGAGGAATGGGAACACTAACACGTGTCCTGTTCTGACAACAGTTAAAAAATTATTATTATTATTATTATTATTTTTTTTTTTATGCATTCATGAATTCTTCAGTCAAATGTAATTAAGTTCCATATCTTTGCATAAGCTACTTTTTCCAAAAGTATAACATGTGGTTAGTTTATATCTCGCAGGTCAAAACCTTCAGCTCTAAACCAGTGGAAGAAAAAGCTCTAAGTACTGATAATGGGATGAAATGTTACTGCATTGCTCGAGGCAGCACCGTGATTCAGCGAGGAGTGTTAACGTCTCACAGCTCCGGGTCCCGAGTTCAGTGCTGGGCTTAGGTTACTGTCTGTGTCAAGTTTAGCATGTTCACCGCATTTGTTTTCTCGGAGTTCTCTGCTTTTAGCCCACAAACAAAAACATTTTGGTAACTGGATTGGCTGGTGTAAAATTGCCTCTAGTTCTGAATGAGGCTCCAAATCCACTGCAAACCTCCACATGCTGAAGAGCTCTGACTGTAGGGAGTATTTAATGTCTAACAAGTGTAGTTTTGATTTTCTTTACATAGTTGTTTTAACTGCAGACACTTATTGATGTAATTATACAAGTACTCTTTTTGTATTATAACAGAGATTTCATTAGTATCTTAAACATTTGGCCCCTTTAACAGGTTTGTTAATTGTCCTCTTAAAGAAGTCTTTTTGTTTGTTTGTAAGAAAATTCTTAGAATTATGACACTTTCTTAGAATTTCCCCTTAAATTTAGGACTAAATCTTAGTAAAGATAAAAATTATTCACAAAACATCTTAGACCGAAAAACAGCTCCTTTTAAGACTTTTAAGAGGCTTAAGGGTTTCTATAGCAGAGGACAAAATGGTGGAGAGAAGAAATATTCTCCAAACACTGAACGTCAAGCTAAAATTAAACACTCTGCTTTTCGGTAAATAAATGTAAGAACTTAAATATAGTAACTACTGTGTGGAAATTGGTTGCTTCAAAAGTAGAAACATTTTCAACATTTGGCTGTTTTAATTAACTTTAAGAAATTTAGCCCATAACAGAAACTTTGCATAAAGTAGCCTGTATTTATGATTCTATAATTTTCTTTATATACAAACCTTGTGAATTCACTGTCTATTCTATTATCATATATTCTATTTTTACAAAGAGCGCATTTTAAGATGTTTACAGAGGTCAGAGGTAATTTTTTTATCAACCAATCACAGTCCTTGAATCACTGCATCATCCCTAGCAACGGGGTCAACCACACCCCCTCACTAAGATAAAGCTTTTTCTACTTTCCACTTTCCAAAATTACTTTTAGTCTAGGACTCTCAGCTAGGACTTTTTAAGCTAAGATAGGAGCTCTCTGAGAGACTTCTAAGAAGCTTTGTGAATACAGGCCCTGATATGGATTACGAGTAATAAAATCAGTATGGTAAATAAATGTAAGAACTTTAATATAGTAACTACTGTGTGGAAATTGGTTGCTTCAAAAGTAGAAACATTTTTAACATTTGCCTGTTTTTATCAACTTTAAGATATTTAGCCTATAATAGAAACTTTGCATAAAGTAGCCTGTATTCATGATTATACGATTTCTTTATAAGCGAACATTCTGATTTCACTATTCTATTCACTATTCACTAGTCTATTCTATTATCATATATTCTATTTTCATAAAGAGCCCATTTTAAGACCTTTACAGATATTTAATATCAACCAATCACAGTCCTTGAATTGGTAGGTTTGAAAGGTTTTTGTACTTTCCTTCCTCAGAGTTGCTACGAGAAGTTTCCTAAATCACTTTTAGTCTAAGACTCTCAGCTAGCACTTTTTAAGCTAAGATAGGAGCTCTTTGTGAATACAGGTCCAGGACTTCACAATGCATTAAACCAGTCGAACCATGCAGCTAAAGTACAAGTTTATTTTACAGAAAACTTTATTAAAAGTGTCGACAAATTGAAACACTATCCCGTGTAACCAGATGTCCTATTTGATTCTGAAGGTCTTGATGAGAGACATTTAAGTCCATCACTACCTCTTTTTCTAGCACACACCAATTCAGGGACATATAAAATATCATATCACATATATAATAATGCAGTGAATAGCAGTGGATTCTCATGAGACAAAGGACAGGACAAAGTGCTGTCTAGGTTACAAACGTTTATTTTCATGTCATCTAAAAATCCACGAGGTGCTGAGAGTCGGATCTTTATGCCAATATGCAGAAGTGAGTGTTTATTGAACAGGGTCCTGTGCAACAAATCCTGCAGTGCGCACATGGGCAGTGTGTGTGTGTGTGTGTGTGTGTGTGTGTGTGTGTCTCTCTCTCTCTCTCTGCTTGGTCAAGTGGTATAGTGAGCCATGAGGATGTAATCCTGATACTGAGAATTCTGCATTCACTGTACGACACGGCTTATGTTTCAGATACGTCACTCAGATTCAGAAAATATCTTTAGAACAATGTTTTCTCCATACTGAGATCTCTTGTCTTTGATACTTGTACACACACACTACACATGTGATGATATCCTTTTGCCATCTCAGGAAGTTTTTCCTTGCCATTGTCGCCGTCACCCTCGACTTGCTCATCAGGAACAATCTGATTATTATCTAGACACGTTTCTCTCACACATACACACTTCCATAAATTTTCTTTTCATTTTTGTGAAGCTGCTTTGAGACAATGACCTTTGTTAAAAGCGCTATATAAATAAAATTTAATTGAATTATAGGTGAGTGTAACATTCTAGAATGTGTCTGTAAATCCAACTTGTCTCATGAATGTGCTGAAAATGAATCCACTTGTCCGTTCAGGATGAAACCGACTTAGCTCAGGATTTTAGCACATTTTAAAACCTTTTACATTTTTAACGGAAATATTTGTATAAAACGCTACCTGCCTTCATCATGTTCATAGTGATTTAACAGACATGTTTTCTTTCTTTCCTCCTATGATGAAAGAATGATAATTTTTCTTGCCTCCTGACAGGCATTACCGACATAATGGCCTTTCCTGCTCCACCCCGGCCCGACTGCATGTGCATGCGCTTGTAATTCAGTATTTAGCATAAGTACACTGTACTTCCAAATACGCCCCGTGCCCCCACCTTTATCTCTTGCTCTCCCAGTGCTGTAATGAGGTTAGAGTGGGCGGAGGGAGGGACTGAAGTGGATTAGTGTTGAGGTGATGGACGCTGGCAGCAGGAGGAGTGCATGATCCGTCCCGTGCCCATGCTTCAGTAGGGGTCGGCTGGGATAAATTCTCCCTGCCCCTTAGATGGAGCTCTAATTGATTTTTCTACCCCGTGCCATCTGGCTCTAAGCGCAGCAGGAGGGAGGAGGAAGAAAGAGAACCCCTGAAAATTAGGTTGTTTAGCATTGTTCAGCCAGTGCTTGGATGACTCGAGTGTCAATGTAGGTTGAAGGTAAAAGGTCAACGTGAGTCAAAAACAATACATGGGATACGTGCCAAAGTGTGAGGTGGTGGAGAGGTGAGTTCAGGAAAAGGAAAGTTGGGGAGGGGATGGGGGGGGATGGGGAGTAAAGGGCTGGGGACAGGAGAGAGTGATGAAATAATTCATTATGAACTGTATATACGACTCATTCTGTCACCTGTGGACCAGGTTTTCCCCTCATATACACACAGCCTGCAGTGTTTCCGGCATGTTTAATCGACATGTGCTAATGGGAATCATGCGTGTGTGTTGTGTCCAGTAAGTGCTCTGATGAAAGCATGATGGACTACGTCAGGCCATGTGTTTGAGTACGAGACATCGCATTACAGCGTTTAAGACACTGCCGGGAAGGGTGGAGCAGCTTGAAATGTACCTGAGACAAATCGAATTTCAAGCTCGATCGAATTAGATATGGGAGAAGACCGAGGGAGAGAGAGAGATTAGAGAGGCAGAAAGATGGAGAGAGCTCTGAATAGGCAGGAGAGCTGAAATTTTGAAAAGAAATGAGGGGAGTTGAAAGATTGCCGTCATGACCATTTTAGCTGACTGTACCTGCTCCTGATTCTCCTTCTTCTTCTTTTTCAATAATAATTATATTTTGAATTTTAATTGTGCTTTACATGAGTCAATGAATATTACTGATAATGAGAAATAAAAGCTTATGACCTGAAATAACTGAAATAACTAGGACTAGGCTTGGCTGAACATGTTTTTCCAGTCTGGCTCCGCTGAGTAAAGTGCTCAGGTACGGAAATATTGTCCTCCACAAGCACAATTAGAGAGCAATAGTGCAAATTCTCCACATCTCAGGAACTCTATTGGGATTGTAAACTCTATTGTAAACTCTATAAATAAACTCTATTGGGATTGTCAAACTTCTTTTTTCTTTTTGATGACGGTGCCGTGATAATTGCTGATAAGTCCATGTTTGTGGTCAGAACCATACAGTATTTGTGTAGATTCAAACTCTCAATCACACAATTACTGCCCATGTAAATAAAGTTAATAAGCAAATTGGGCATTTTCCTAAATTCAGCTAGCGTCACTATCTTTCCTTTATTTGGCGGCGTTAAAAGTAAAATGCAGGATTTAAAATGTGCTGTGATATATACAGTACTGTGCAAAAGTCTGTAGAGCAAGGATGACTTCAAAGGAAAAGGAAAAACCTGTGTACATCCCCAAAAACGGTAATTAATGAAACAAAGTCAGTTTTTGGTCTGATAATACATATATATTTTCCTTCAAATTTTAATTTTGTGGTGAAATACTGATGTTTGAAAATCATAAATGTTTGTGTACTAACTCATATAATAAAAAATAAGTACATAGATAAATAAAAAAAATCCATAGGGAGGTATGTATTAAAAAAACAGCGTGATTAAGACTTTTGCACAGAACCATATACATACACACACACACACACACACACACACACACCATCAGCAACCATTTAGCCATGCAGAAGAAGCTGCTGTGGCCTTGGCATCATTTTCAGGCTTTTCATCAGATTATAGATTTGTGCATTACTAATTCATGCTCTCTGGACCAAATGCTGCCCTGAAATCCAACCCTGATCAATGACAATAACCTTGGGGGAGTTCTCAAGGTTAGAAGTCTTTTTTTTTTTGTGTGTGTGTGTGTGTGTGTGTGTGTGTGTGTGTGTGTGTGTGTGTGTGTGTGTGTGTGTGTGTGTGTGTGTGAGATGGTCTGTCACAGGTTTCTTTTTCTTATCTTGCTCTGATGCAAGTTTTCTTCTTCTGTTCTCTAGTCAGTATTTACTTTAGTTCCTATCTTGTAATGAACAGGTGTTTGGTCTGGCTTTAGTATTAAATAAATTGAGTTGTAACCGAATCTGGGAGAAAATAATTTTTACATTTAGGAGAGAATTAATTCATGCAATGTCAACCTAAATACCACAGTTTTAGAAGTAAATGTTAAATATGAAGTTGTATCATTTTGATCTGTACAGTACTGTGCAACGGTCTAGAGTCACCGCCCACTTCTTCATATTACATTAAATTATGTAGATTAAATAAAATAAATGTGAACAAATGTTTTACTGTGTCAGGCTGCAAAGTGCCTAAAGATACAATTTAAAAATGTATTATTTATGTAACAACTTCAGCAGCAACCTCAATTCCCCTCTCGTCGGTTCCAACCACTCAGCGTCACCAGTATATCACTGGCCTGATCATCCGTCATCATCTGCACCTGTTTCTCACTGGTTCATGCCATAAGCTACAAGAAAGACTGGCTCATATTTTGTATTCAAAACAAAATATGAAGAAATGAGGGGAGTCTTTTGCACAGTACTGTACATCCATAAATCGGTCTTTTTGTGGCCTTGTTTTTTTCTGTTTCCCCAGAGCTTTACTGCCTCTAAAAAACAAATAAAAAAGAGCAGTACCGTCAGCTGGTTTTTATGTTGAATACTATTAAACTGCTTAGACACCCATCCTCCAACAACTGTTTGTTTGCGGCTGTATTTCATCTCAAATCAATACAACTCAAAGTACTGACTTATATCCGTTCTCCTGTTCTGGTCTATAAAGGGTTTCCAAAAGAGGGGAAACCCTAAAACAAATAAAATGTATATATTAGCAATATTTTAAATTGCTAACATTTTATTACATATTTAAAACTATTCAAAGCTTTATTGTCTTATTAAAGGGCAGCATGGGGGTGTTAGTGGTTAGCACTGTTGCCTTGCACCTCTAGGGTCTGGGTTTGATTCCTGTGCATGGATTTTGCATGTTCTCCCCATGCTTGGTGGGTTTCCTCTGGGTACTCTGGTTTCCTCCGACAGTCCGAAAACATGCAGACTAGTGACGTTCTCAAATTGCCCATAGTATGTGAATGAGTGTGTGAGAGTGTCAGCCCTGTGATGGATTGGCACACTGTTCAGGGTGTACCCCTGGGATAGACTCCAGGCCCCCTGCGACCCTGTATACAGGATAAAAACGGTATAGACGATGAATGAGTGAGAGTTTCATTAAAAAGAAGCTGTAAATTCTCAATTTGTTTTATTGTGAGACGGGGAGTCATAAAAAACAAACAAACAAACAAACCAAACAAACAAACGAACAAAAAAGAAAACCTATCTATAAAAAATATATAACCACAGATTAAAACAAGAACATATAAAACAAGTTGTGGCCATGCTGTTAACACATTGGCACAAATAAAACATAAAAAAAATAATAATAATCTTCCTCATTGACAACATTTTGGCTTTGTAAAAGAGTAGCACAGTTTTGTGGTTAAGGACGTCTGCGCGTATAGCACACAATTAAATTGTCAATGTTCAGTAGCTTCCATGTCTAGTGGGGAAAGAGACAGAAATGCAACAATGGGCGATGTGAGAAGAGAAATCTCCAATATTTCAAATACTGTGTGTTGGATTAAAAAATTTCAAATAATGTGAAAATAATACTCTTTCTGTTTTACAACACTTTGATTTTCCAGAGAGCTCTCCCTAGCTTTGTATTCATTCATTCTTCGAAATTATTCTTCATACTAAAATATATTATTGTATTAATACAAACTACAATATTGTACACTACACTGTGTAATAAATAACCGTAAAGAAAGAAAAACATATAAAAAAAAAGACACATAAATATAAAAGGTCTCTAAAACTAAACTTATACTGATGAAAAAGGGTGAGGAAATAATACTGCCATGACTGCAAACAAACATAACACAACATTCACTGTAAAACAAACAAGAAACAAATCAGACAAAAATGTAATACTGACTGTTATCAAAGTAAAAAAAAAAAAAAAAAAAGAGGTGAAAGGTTACGGTGGGTTCGTATTTAATACCTGAAGTAAAAGTGAATGCGATTAATCCGATGAAGAAGTGCATCAAACAGGGGAAGCAGAAACACTTCAGAGCTGGAAACGTTTTTTTGTTCTTTGATTCCTGATTGTTTGTTAGAATTCAGTTGTTCCTTCAAGAAGCAGGAACAGTCCTTAGGTTAGGACTAGTGGTTCGGGGTCAGGGGTCACAGGTTTGCTACTACATAGTGAACATGCTGTTGAAGAAGAGACGTGTGAGAGAAGTGCACCAGCTCTGTGCAATGGCACTTAACGCATGCATGCTTTTTGCATAAGGGAGGGTGAGGGGCAGCGAAGAGGCAGCAGGGGGGCAAATTTTAGACCCATTTAATTACTGAAGTTTCTTACAAACTTCATTTTTTTGTCTTTTTTTTTTTGGGATCTAAGATTGTGTACCACCCCCAATTGTTTTCTTACATTTAAGGCTCACATATCACTTCCAAACAATCCAGACAGACAGATGTTGAGCTAGCGTAGCCTAGCGTGACACATGGGTTAGCTTGAGAGTATTAATACTGAAAGGTAGACATTGAACAAGGCCCACAGAGGTGTTCATCAGTAAACTGGGAGCATGGTAGTGCACAGGATCTTTTTTTTCTTTTTCTTCCTTCATATGCAATAAAATACTGAGTTTTGTTCATTGGCAATAAAAATGTATAGAAATCTCTCCCAACTGTACAGCTTTTTTTTTAAGGTTTAAACAAGAGTGACAAAAAATTAGTAACACTGATAAAAAGAAATCCAAGGTGTTTTAGTAATAAAACGTTATTAGCTAAAACGTGTCTAGCTTTCAGTCTGTATATGTGTAATTTTTTTTTTCATTAAACTTTGTATTTATACAAACCATAAACACTGAAAATTGTCCTTATGTGGAAAAAAACACTAGTTTTTTTTTTTTTTTAATCATCAGGCACACAAGGGGTTTTTATACACAGTAGTGGGATAAAATGCAACGGCAGAGCTCCTGCGCTCTCGCTCGCTTCTTCCTTCCTTCTTCGTGTCCTTCCTTCCTACTTTTAGCATTTCTTGCAATCCTCTGGAAGCAGCCTCATCTGCAGTCTTTGTTCAGATTAGTAATGTTTTTGTAAAACTAGCAAAGTAGCAAAGAATACGAGCGAGAAAAGCCCTGATGTGGTTTCACTTCATTTCACATCTCCGTTTTCACTGGGTGTGTTTCCTTCATTTCCGCTCTCCTCCTTCACATTTTCTCCTTCATCCTCTGCTTTCTCCTCTCCTATGTTCTCCTGCATGTACATCGGTTCTGCATTTTCCGTCTCCTCTTCATCCTCATCATCCTCATCATCTTGCATCACCACGACCTTCATCATTTCTCCATCTTCCTCTCCCTCTTCTTGACTTTCCACTGTACCCTCCTGCTCATGTCCTCCGTTTTCCCTAACCGCCTCCTCATTTCCCAGTTCCATTTCGAGAAACTCCTGCTCGCCGCCGTCTTCCTCATCCTCTCCTCCTTCCTCGCCAATCCTCACCACCTGAATTTCGTCCTCGTCCACCATGCTCCCCGAGCCCATGGCGTCTTCCTCCTCACTCTCCTCGTCCTCCCTGGCGCTGCTCCCTCGTTCGTCTGAGTCCACCTGAGACGGCGGCGAGGCGGCGGAGCTTGCTGCTCCAGGCCGATCTTCGTTGGGATTCTCCTCCTCTTCGTCTCTCTGCGCCTGGTTCTGGCCGTGTGCCTCCTTCTTACAGTAGGAATAGCGATGGTTCATGTGCTGCGAGTAGGAACCGGAGTGAGAGAAGCGCTTGCCGCACTTGTCACACTGATACGGCTTTTCTCCCGAGTGCAGCCGCAGGTGCTCGATCAGGTGGTGCTTGTGTTTGAAAGCTTTGCTGCAGATCCCACATTCGTGAGGACGTTTACCTGTGGGACAGTGGAGAAACAAATGTGCGTGCTTTATTTCACTTAGACACAAACAACTTCCTAATTATTAGCAACCTGTATGAAAATTAGCCAACATTAATCAAATATGCCATGATAAATATTTTCAGACACTTTTTCTTGTATGCAGACTAGAAGCTTGTGTCCAGAAAAAATGTCTAATGTTTGTTTCATCTTAACACAACAACCGTCTGTGACTGTACTTTCAATGAAGTGTCATGCAGTTCATGCACTTAATTTCCAATGTGTTCAGTTTTGCATCCTGCAACAACTACTATAGGTATAGAAATGGAATGAAATAGTTAATCAAATAGTAAATAATTAAGCATAACTGTCAAGAATCTGTGGAGCCCCCAAAGACACACGAGTCAAAAAAATAAAATGTTGTTGGTCTTTCGGCTGCTCCCGGCAACCTGCCACAGCGGACACTTGGTCCGCACAGGTTTTATGCCGGATGCCCTTCCTGATGCAACCCCCACCTCATGTTACCCGGACTTGGGACCGGCACTGCACCCAGTGGCTGAGGTTTGGGCACTGGCTGGGAATCGAACCCGAGCCTTTTGCATGGCACTGAGCAACAAATAAATAAAATATCGGTGAATACCAGAATTTGGTCATATATATATATATACTCAGCAAAAAAAGAAACGTCCCTTTTTCAGGACTGTGTATTTCAACAATAATGTTGTAAA
>JAQMYJ010000006.1:16128296-16197997 GCA_030014305.1 Clarias laeviceps | reverse complement strand
ATACAAATATTTACACATTAAGTTTACTGAAAGTAAAAACAGTTGAAAGTCAGAGGACGTTTCTTTTTTTGCTGAGTGTATATTATATTGAGAGAGAGATAGAGAGAATTACAATTATCTTGTGAGCATGAGAACATTTCTGGTATGCATCAAATAATTGTATGTAATTATCAAAAATAAATACATAAAAATAATAATAATTTTTATTTTTATTTATTATTATTATTATTATTACACATCACTTTAGGGGCTCCATTAGAATCAACCCGATTGTCTAATTCCAAAACTTAAATTTTTTCATGCCACTTCCACTGGCACTGTTTTTGTCCCTCACTGGCCGAATGTGCTCGTGAGTTCATGCTGAGAAAACACTAAACTGTTCGAGACGTTTTTTAAACCTTTTTAGTCACAATTAAATTGTACTTCCTTTTATTACCTGCTTAGGTTTCTTTTGTATGTTCTACCTGAAAGATCTTTGCTTTTCTGCATAGTACTGAATACTGCAGTGATTTTGTGTGCATGAATTGCAGTGGAAATTTGCCTCGCATGTTTTAATAGAATTTATTTATTTTTTTGATAAATAGGTGCACATTCATTAAGGCTCTCACCAATTTTACAGTCAACTGATGCCAGCCCAAATGTAAGTGTATGTCTTGCAATGTTGTAATGAGTGAATGATCACATAATTGATTTATTCTGTAACTGGAACAGACATCAACCAATTTATTCCTGCTGTATACAGATGTGTGCATGTGTAATTATTAAGCATGCTAAATTGGAATAAAATAATGACAAGTGGGTTCATTTCATAAAGCTGACAAGAACAACTAATGGTTGGTTGTGCATCATCACTCCCTCAACAACAGTCCTGAAAATTATTATTATTATTATTATTATTAGTTGGTAAATTAATGGTGTTATCCATTAGCTCCATATTTTTTACGCACATTTCTTAGATGGGCAGATACTCCTTTCAAGCCCTGCTGCTAATACAGTATATTTATTTCCCTCTTCCAGTACTGAGTAATAATCATACTATTAATCCCATTACATGCCGTCAAACACAGAGATGAGGAATCGAGCATGTCAAACAAGCGCTTTAAAAGGTACCATACTCAGACTGGCTCATGAAGCTGCACATAAAGTGACAAATACCTCTATATTAATTCTCCTTTCCCCAACCTGCTCACACAGGATTAAGCGCTACATGTCATTATGTATCCATGGATAATAAAACCAAACAAGGAATCTAAACAGAGCGGGACAGCCCATGGACTGGAGGTGAGGGTTACATAAAGCGCGGCTTTGGAGAAACGGAAAGCGAATGCCCAGTGATGTCATTACGATGTAGGCTGTTGGCTTTTGGCTCAGGGTCTAAACGGAGAGATGTGAGCAGCTCTTGACTTAACTGAAATCTTATGTTTGCAGAAAGAGAGAAAATTACTACCAGATTCTAATGTAACACACTGGGTTCCAAGTGAAAAGGTAATGCCTTTGGCCTGCAAATGATGAGAGGAAAATTCACCGCACCCTCCTGCTGTTACAGTATATTTGAAATACGTAACCATAACGTTGCAACTCGTTTTGTTCGGATAGAATTTCACTTTTGAATCCATTCTGAGTAAAGTTCTGTGTCTCTGCCGGGGAATAGGTGGTCTCTGTGCGCATGCATGGAAAACAAACCTGTGTGTTCATATTTATGCCGAAGCAGCGAGCTGCTCTTCTGGAAGATTTTGTCACACAGGTCACAGGCGTACAAGCCATTTTCGGTCTTCTTCATCTTCTTCCTCACCGGCCCGGAGTCAGAGTCTGTCTGCTCCTCCAGCAAGGAAGCCACCTCTGAACCAGCCTCCTGCTTCTCCTCCTACACACCAACATGTGTTAATTTGTTTTATATAATGTTATATTTCATTATCACCCTGATTCCACGGGAATTGCCTCATATCACATTCTGTAGAAATCACTGCACCATGAACTCCTAAAGTAACTGATTTTGTACCTCCGCTAGGCTACATTGCACTCTTACATTTTGCTCAACTCACCAAGCATTGTTGGTAATGATACAAAGCTGGCTAATCATCTAAACCATTTTTGTCAGCAAAGTCTAAACAAATCAGGTTTTCGTTAGTTGGAACAAAAAAAACAATCAACTGGATAACAAATGTGGGAAAGTAACACTGGCAACCAGTAAGACCGCTTCAACTAGCATAAACAATCTAAATCATTACATGGTGCAGAGTATAGAAAACTCATGAACACTAAAGTGCCTTTAATTCTGTTTTTTTTTTTTTTTCACTCAGGACACAATAGCACACCATGTCTTAACTGGTTCCTCACCTTGACACCATTAACCTGCAGTATGGCCTTCTGTGGTGTGTCGCCCCCTGCTGGGCTGGAGGTGGTAGTGGTGTAGGTGTAGGCTAGCTGTGGGATTAAGATGGTCTGTTTAGTGGTAGTGAGGGTACGTAAGCTCTGCACGGAGCCTTGCTTGGTGATAGCCACCAGGGTGGGCAATTGAGTGGTCACAATGTTCAGGGAATTGGCACTTGTTTGGCTGGCATAGATGGCAGTGCTGGTGCTTGCATTGCCGAGCACTTCCTTCTTTGTGCAAACCAAGTTCAGAGGCTCGTCCTGAGCTGAGTAAACAGAGTGAACGCTGGCTGTATTTGCTGCCGCTACAGATTTTGGGAGAGACAAATCAAGAGGTCCCTCTCCTTCCTCTGCAGTCTGGGCTGGCACAGGCCCATCTGCAGACAGATTTAGTGGTAAAGGGGATGTGGGGCCATTTTCAGTTCCACTTATCCCAGCTGTAGTGCCCTCTGCTGGGCTATGAAGCTCCATGTCCTCCTCCTCCTCTTGGTTCTTTTTGCTGTCCTGCTCAGATACTGACTTTTGGGTTTCCTCCAGAATGCCATTAACGTCTGTCCCGCTATTCTGCTCTTTCTGGGGTGTTGCTGGGGAGACCTCCATTGGAATCTGCCCATTCTGCATCTTCTCAAACCACTTCCTGACAATATCGATAGGAAGATTGACTGACTCTGATATTTTTGCCAGCTCTTCCTTGGTGGGTTCTGCATTTAAGGCAAAGTATGCCTTAAGCAAGGACATGAGGTTCTTCAGTGGGGGCTGCCCAGGACACAGTTCAACATCTGCTTCAGACTTCTCTTCCAAGTGTGTTCCATTAACTTCCTGTTCCTCCTTGCCACAGTGTTTGTTTGTTGTGTGATTGTAGAGTTTGGCTTTCTCCTGCTGACACTCTCCATCCACAGTGATGGTGGTCTTGTCCCTCGTTGTCTTGGTTTTAACTGTCAGGTCCTCAGGCAGTCGTTCAGCCTTGCAGGAGTCTGTATCCTGCCCAGCCGGCTCTTTCTTCAAGTTCTGCAGAGCTGCCTGAGCTTGCGATGGGTCAAGGCTGTAGTTGATTATGATCTTGGCAGTACCATCCTGGTCAACAATGGGAAGACTGATGGCTTGGATGACTTGTTGCGGAGCCTGTGCAATAGCCACTCTGCCAGTGCCTGCAGCCTGGCCTTTAATCTGGGCATTCTCCAACACCTGCCTGATCACATTTCCATCCACTGCCACCTTTAGCATGTTTTGCAAGTCTCCTAGATTAATGCTGATTGGGGAGACCAGTCCTACAGTGGGGAGCACCACAGCCTGCACTGCCCCCTGTAAGGGTGCTGCTGCCCCTCCTTGAAAAACCCCGTTTACTCCTCCAGGGGCAGTCGGGGCAACAACTACAGGCTTGTACTCATAGTCCAATGGCTCAGACTTAATCTGTGTGATTGGGAGCTGCTCCTGCAGGGGTTTACTATGGTCCAGTTTGTCCCGGGTCTGTGTCCGGGCAGTGGCAGGGGAAGAGGGCAGCGATGGTGATGGACACTGAGGGGTTTTGGTGCCTCCTGTGGTTGGCGAGGGTCGGGGTCGGCCGTTGACAGAAATGAGGCCGATGCATTTCTTGCTGCTGATATGGGAACTGTAGGAGCCGGAGTGAGAAAAACGCTTTTTACAGTTTGGGCACTCGTATGGCTTCTCTCCTGTTTGACACAAACAGATTAATGCTCATTATAAGTGCACACGTATAACGTTTACACATAGTTCAACAAAACTACAAATGAGATATTTTACCTAAATCTTTCTCCTTCATAACACTTTAATTTATGCTTGCAGGTTTTTATTTAAAATTTTCTTTTCAAAAATTCCCATTTATTAGGAAAATTAAATATCAGGCTAGAGAAATACCTTCAAAACAAATACATGCACTGAATTGTAAATAAAATTAAGTAAAGCAGACAGTTCAAAAAGCCCAGATGTTCCAGATGAAACTGATTGCCATACAATTAGTTTCCTTTAACAGCACAATTAAGAGCCAGTATAAACACAAGCATGTTTCCTATTTCAGAAGGCTAGCCAAAAACTAAATATGCAAGACTTTGGCGGCACACACTATTGCTGAATTTCCTTATTAACTAACACAAATACACAGACAGACATGCAATGCTAAAAAACGTTAGTGTGCTCACCACTGTGGATACGCAGGTGTTCTTTCAGGTGGTGTTTATACTTGAAGGCTTTGCCACATTCAGTGCACTTAAACTTTCGGTTTCCTCCACCCCCTGTTTGGGTTACATGCCGCTAGATAGGGAGAACATAAAAGTGCTTTACTCTGATGCATTTCAATAGGTGTGTTAATATTCATAAAATATTTAATGCCTCTTAATTTATTTACCATTTAAAAAAATGTAGCAATGCATGATTAAAGATTTACACTTTCGGCTCCACTAGACACATGAATTTAATGAAGGATCTCTAAATACTGAACCAGTTTAACATTTTTTAAAAGACTCTAAGCTCTCAAAAAAGCTATAACCTCCCTAAAGCATGTACTGTGGTATGTTTGATGAATTAAGGATTGAAGGTTAAATGCAGCGGTACCTGGTCTCTGCCTGCTTTGTGTGCGCTCATGTGTCGGTCGAGCTGCGTGCGGTGAGTAAAAGTGTAGCTGCAAACCGAGCAGCTGAAGTTGTCCTCGCTCTTCTCGTGCCTGTACTTTATGTGCTCCTTCAGAGACGTGTAGCGCTTGTAGCCGCGGGAACAGTAGGGACAGGTGAGGAGCTGAGAGAATGCGTCTGGTGTGCCTGAGAGAGAGAGAGAGAGAGAGAGACAAGAGAAAAAGAGGCAGAGCATGAGAGGGAAGTGCAAGTACAAGGACACTGTATGTTTGAATCTCTCACTCTAACAAAACCTATGCTCTGTAAATGACATGTGCTTCGCCGAAAGAAGCAAATGAACCACTGATAAATTTTTTTTTTTATTATTATTATTATTACTGAACTTAACATTTACAACAGGCTAGAAACTGAATATAACGTTAATGACTATATAAATTAGGCTTTGAAAAAATCGTATCACCTTGTCGACCCATTAAAAGGTGAGAGTGTATGTATAAGAGCGCATGTATTTGTGTGTGTTTGTTATTGTGTTGCTTGTGAGCTGAAGTAGGGCAATATGTGAACTTCAATCACACACTATAATAGACAGAGGCCTTTGATGTGCACCGAGTGACAGCCATAACACAATTCAACAACTCTCTCCATCCCAAGATCTTCAGCACAATGAAAGAGAGGAGCCGAAGAGGTATGAGGAGAAACAAAGGAAGAGGAATGCTCGCTTGATAATCACACAAAACAAAGAGCTGTGCAACGGCCAGAGAATCAGCTAGTGAAAAAAAGGGAAAGCACTCTTTTGAAAGAGTGTGTGTGAAAGGTGCAAAAGAGACAGGATGAATACGTTAGAAATGAATAATGTACAATATTTTATGAACTAAATAGTCTTATTAATTAAACAGTCTTCTGATATAAAATATTTATTAACTCAGCTTCATCATGTCTGGCTTTTGTAAGTATCTGAATTCCAATAATCTGTATTATTCATCTGCATTATTCATTGTGAATTCATGTGAATATGAATCGAGGTGCACCTGACTATCATTTCTACAGTATCTACCTCTATCGCAATGTCCCACAGGTAACATATTACCTGTTAACAGGTAACGTATTAAACCCCTTTAGTCAGGTGAATCGCTCTCACACACAGATATGAGAAACTCTCTCAGGTATGAAAGATTTGCTCAGGTGCTGCATTTTCCCACTTTCTGTTCAAACAGGTGAGGTGGAAACTTCAGCGTCATCAAAGGCAATCTGTGTGTTTAAAGGTGTGTACCTGAGTGTGAAATGTGTGCTTCATCATGACTCTGAATCCAAAATAGACTCTAATGTGCGGCGTGTGCGTGCGTGCGTGTGTGTGTCGACCAAATTTCCCGAACAAGGATAAGTATATCTGACAGTTTTGACCACACGGAGAGATCCGGCTGCTCACGAAATCTGAAGCTTTTATTTCCTTTTGGTTCGTAAGGTTAAAATTTCGGTGTGTGTGTCTGTGTCTGAGTGTGTGTGTGTACCATTCTCATCATGGCCGCTGGTCTCCGGTGTTCCCTGGCGTGGTTCATCTTCTGGTGCTTCTGGGAAGATGACGGCTGTGTCTCCTTGCTGAAGCATTTCCTCAACGAGAGCGTCTCTACTCCTCTCGTCCTCCTCTGACACACACTCCTCTTTCACTACAACGCAAACACACACAATTATTGCTGAGCCCATAATCCAGTCTTGTTTTTTTTTTTTTCTTTTTCCGGGATGTTTAAAATTGCAGTTTGTAATGTTTAGTAATATTTCTAGAACTAAAGAATACTAATCGTAGAGCTTATAGAGGAGATATTATATCTTTATACTACATCGCAGTGAGGTGGACCTGTTTATTCATGCTCCTGTTAACATTTTCCATTCAAATGTGACGGACAGCACTTTTCATCACCATCTGTGCCGAGTGCACTGAAGCTGTCCTGGTGGCCTCCAAGAACATTATTAAGAATTGCGTTTGCTTAAGACAACTTTTGCATAATTTGTCTTCTGCAGTAAAAGCCTGTCCACGATTATTACAGTTTGCCACACAAGCAGTGGAGTGTTTTCTTAAACCAGAAAACACACAAAAACCCAAACTAAGTCATTCACTGACCCTGAAAAATGCTGATTTTCCATGGAAAACAAGCAAACAAATCACGGCGTGGTTTACAAAGCTCCTGTGGAACCACTGAAAGGCCTGTAAATCTTGGTATAATAATAAATAATAATTCCTGTTTTTGTTTTTTTCCAGTCCTAATCTAACCCACCTGATTCGGCTAATCAGTGTCTAGTAGAGCGTCTGAACATTACAGCCAGGTGTGTTCGATTAGTACGTGAACTGAACTCGGCATGACCATTACATCTACATAAATATGTAATGGGTACTCAGCTGAATCTGATGATGGATGCGAGCTCTGTCTACATCGGTCATGACACACCCCATCACTCATCCCAAACCACCTGACAATGATAATTAGCTTTCCTTGCATGTTGGGGAGGCGATATCATTAGTGAAGTGAGACGGCATGGTGCTGGGATGGAAAATACTTCCAGCTACTTGGCTGTCCACGATGCTTTTATGTCTCACCCTGGATTTCCACCGAGAGTTTATCCCTGGCGGTACACGTGCAACGCGGGTTTCTTCCGTCCTCAGTGTGGCCTCATGCCCTACCACAAGCTTCTCAGTCATGGAGCAGCTTGATTTAACATTAGGCCTGGAATGAATATTCATGAGGAAAACAGACTCAACTCATGGGTGTCTAAAGGCCTTTGTGAGAATGGTCGAATACTTTTATCTAAATCAGAGAGTCGGTCCAGATTTGATCTTTGGTTTTGGACGTACCATCCAAAAATATTTAAAAAAATTAATTAAGAAAAAAATCCGTTTCAAATTTATAGGAATACACCTTATTCTTAAAAAGAACTTTTTTATGTGACATTGTACAGTATGTACAGTGCTGTGAAAAAGTATTTGTCCCTTGCTGATTTTTTTATTATTTTGCATATTTTGTCACCCTTAAATGATTTAGATCGTCAAACAAATTTTATTACACAAGAGTAAATAAAAATGCAGTTTTTAAGTAATGATTTCATTTATTAAGGGGGAAAAAGCTGTCAAAACCTGCCTGACTCTATATGAAAAAGTAATAGCCACCTTGCTAAATCACAAACGAACTGTGATTAACCACATTTTTTAACCACAAGTGCATTTTCACTTGCCGCACCCTGGCCTGATTACTGCCAGACCTGTTGAGTCAAGAAATCACTTTAAATATATTAAAAAGTAAATATATTCCTGGCTTTTTATTTTTTATTCAGACAATTTTTTAAAATAATTTATTTAGTTCTCTTAACAACTTTGTATGTCTGGACCTGTAATGTGCATGAAGGGGGAAAAAAGCTCCTTATTTGAACTGCTTTCCTGACTTCTTTCCCTACGACGTCCCACAAAAATACACTCTGCTTGTGACAATACCAGAGAGGTATGGAGAGCAGTGGACACAATGTGCACCTGGTGGAAACACTTCTGTTAACTAGAGTGGCAGTGATTTATTCCGGCGACCTCGACGTGGCCGGAATGCACCACTTCTGCTCCAAGTGGAAACAGCGGGTAAGAAAGCCAGAGTGACGTGAGTGACATCAATTGGGCTAATGTGATGCTAATCATAAATACAATCTAACGCTTGGATTATACTTGCTCCATGAATATGCACGTACATACACAACGGCTGCCACATTTAACCTCAGAAATGAATGCTACATGGCTGTGTGGTACAACATTAACATGAAAAGTGGGGGCGCTGCATATGCATATGATATTGTGTTGGGAACATCATGTAGTGTGGCGATGTTATACACATTATGAGCCACATTGTTCAATTCAGATTTTTTTTGTTCAGATCAGATTGGCATGTCATGCAGCATGTCCATGTCTATACTTGCATTTTGCCTCCTTGAACTTTGACGTACAGCTTTTTGCTTTATACTGACACTGCAGACATGTTTGACTTTGGGTCCCTGCACATCTTCATATATATTGGTGACGCTGCCATATATGCAGGAAAACATTAACGTAGCCTCCTGTACTTTCGCCATGCTCATCGGAAATAGTGGTCAAGGACGAAGGGATGTTTCGGCCCTACGATGCCCCCTAGAGGATTTGGTTCTTAATCCTCCAAACACACCTAAGATAGATGTATGAACAATGATGCTCATTAAGCCTGTGTAGCTTTAATCTTCACCGATTATAAACACGCTAATCTTAGTCTTGTGTTTTCACTTCTTTATTCGTAATCCAGTAAATATAAACTTACAAATTGTCTAATCCAACTCAAAACATTCGTTTCGCAGGGCATGGATAAACAGTAAGGGCTAAGAGGATGAAATCTGTAGGGCGTAGTGTATACACTATACAACATCACCTGATTTCCCCAAACAAAGCCTGTTATCAGCAAACAACGTCAGATTGATATCAATCACGCATGCTGGTGATACAGGGCGATGTGCTGGACAATGTGCATTAGAGCTACAACCTGGGATGATATAATTTTTACAATCCGACGCAATATAACAACAAGTGTGAGATGCTGATGCGATATACATGGACACGTTTGTTTTTTGTTTTTCTTTTCTCGGAGAGAGCATGATAAGAAAAGCTGAAGGCGTGAGTAGGTTTTCGAAGGCGTAATTAGAAGATCAAAGTCATAATTATAAAATCAAAGTCACACAGGCGAGAGACACTTGGCCTGCTTATAAAACAAACAAAACAAATTAGTCGTGAATAGCTAACTCAATCTCTCCATTTCCCAATATCCCTTAATGCACAAACTGTGCTCAACCTCCTGTAAAATGAACTGCTTAATTGGAGCACTGTGCTCTACTTCTTTATCGCTCACTAACGAGAACGAATGAAGAAATGAAGGCTTTGGGAAAAAGCAAGCCCGGAGGTTACATATGTGTATCTCCTGCCTGAGCTCTGCACTTCCTCATGCGTGCACGCTCGGAATGAGTCCGCGATGTCAGCAATTACAACTAATGGCATTCGCTCGCTCAACTCAAAACAACATTTGGAACACCTGAGGACAATCGTGCATTTGGGTGTCAGAACGATTTCAGGAGATGTATGAATGTGGGCGGTCGGGGTGAGCCAAATGAACACAGTCTCTGCTTCCTACATCGCTGTCGGCAACAGCAAGTCTGTCTTAGACGGGTGAGGTACGGTGGCAGGGTGCATTTGTCCGACATGCATCGACTTTATCAAGGGGAAGAAAGAAATGTTGCTTTATAACATAATTGCTTTATAGATAATATAATATAGAATTTTCCCTTGTGCAAAGCTACACACGAACAGTCTAAAAGGGGTGAAAGAATCATTTTTGGGAACATCTCTTTCCTCTTCAGGAAACAGTTTTCTACTGTGAACCTTAAGGACTTTATATTTACTGTTTCCCTTGTTCTGCTCCGGTTCTTTACGATTATCACTACGGTGAAAACACACCATGTTGTACGAGTGCATCACCTCAATCCAATGGCCATGAAAGCACGACATAACAGCCCTCGAGGTGCGCCGTAAAACCCGGCTATGTGTGTGTACTGCTGTTTGCTGCAGTCTTGTTCATACAGCGATCACAATGGCATAGTCGTCAGGGACACAGGCTACATCCAACCAAAACTGACAAGAGGGGGGTCTGTTTATTTCACTAAAGCAATTGTAAAACATTCCTTGAAGTACAGTATGGAGTAGAAATTGTTGAGCAGTTTGTTAAAACGTTACCTACAGTCCAGACACATTTGTCATGGTATAATAAGCTATAGCAACAATGGGGAAAAAACAAGTCAGTAAATTAGCTACTAAATTAAGGAGTATTTTTAATAATAATAAATAGAATAATAATGGTTTAAGCATGGTGCAGCCTGGATGACTTGAATAAAGCAATATCATAATTTAGTTACATTGCAAGAGTAGCGGCGGCACGGTGATGTAGTGATTAGGACTGCACCTCCAGGGTTCGGGTTCGATTCCCGTCTCTGTGTGCATGGAGTTTGCATGTTCTCCCCGTGTATGGTGGGTTTCCTCCGTGTACTCCGGTTTCCTCCCACAGGCCACAGACATGCAGATTAGGCTAATTGGTGTTCACAATTAGCCTAAATATATTATACATGCAGATTAGGCTAATAGGTGTTGCCCGTAATGTGTGAGTGTGTGTGTGCCCTGCAATGGTTTTGGCAGCCTATCCAGGGTGTACCCCGCCTTGTGCCCTAAGTCACCTGGGATAGGCTCCAGGCCTCCCGCGACCCTGAATACAGGATTATGGGATGATGCACTATTGCTAATTTATATTCTAAAGAGCAGGGCTCAATAAAAATCACAACCAGATTTAATGAACATGAAAGTACTGATTGATCAACAATAGTATTTACTGAAATTCTGCTTACATACAAAAAACATTAAGGCATTGGACTACGGTTCGGAAGATCCCAGGTTCAAACCCCACAACCACCAAGTCGCCACTGTTGGGCCCTTGAGCAAGGCCCTTAACCCTCAACTGCTCAGATGTGTAGTGAGGAAAAAAATGTAAGTAGCTCTGGATAAGAGCGTCTGCCAAAGGCCTAAATGTAAATAGTAGCTGAGCAGAGAGAGAGAGAGAGAGAGAGAGCTCTGAATGATGCTCAGAGATGACCACAGATGTTGGCCTGCCCTGTGTGAGCTTGTGTTTAAATCATATACTCCCACAAACGTCTCAATATCGATGAGTCAATTTATTCTCGCGCTAAACAATGAGTGATTGGTGCCAGAGCTACAGAGAGACCACGGACATGGTTTTGTGTAATGTGGTTTAAAGACTGCAGTTGTACGCAGTCCACTTCCTCTCATGCTTACACACACCGAGGTAAAAGTAGAAGATAAAAAAAAAAAAGAAAAAACGCATGACTGGATCAACTGCCATGATGCAAAGAAGCGAATGAGTCAGTACACCACCTCGGTGTAAAAATGTTTTACGGAAAGTACAAAGGGTTTTTTAAGAAATGTTTCTGCACCGGATGTAGTGTAGAGTTTATGTTGCAGAATGTTGGTAAGGGAGTTTTGTTGTTGGTGTTTTCTTCACGGAATATAACAGAACGAGGTGTGCAGGTGAGATAAATAAGATGAAATGATAATGGCTCTGTAAAGAGACGTCACATCAAGTACTTATTACATATCCGAAACTGACCATTCATTTTTCCAACTTTTGTACCTGCACTATCTTTCCCAGAAATAATAGCCTTCACATTGCATCAGGATCCTACTGGAAATTCCCCGTGACTCACCTGCATGCATTTCTTACCCTACTCTGTCTCAAGAGGCTAATCATATTAAAGTTCATCCCTGCTGCACTAAACTGAGCTTAATACACTGTCCATTCCAGCAGGGGTTTTAAAGAAAAAACACACATTAGCTTTAAACTCAGATTATAATGGTCCATTACTGCAGAGTATCTTTAATGAGAAGAACAAGTACACCCTCCTGTCGAAGAGAAACATTATTTTGCCTTTCTTTCCATTCTATTCCGTTTCATTACGGTGCCAAGTGCATGAAATTTAACACATTTACGGAGTTAAAGGCCACGGTGTTGCCTGCCATGCCCTCCCGAAGATAGTGCTCATGGTTTCTCAACACAGCTGCGGATACAATTTGCTAGTTAACTGCGCTGGGTAAACTGGACTTGTTAACGTGAACACACCTGGTCTAAATTAGAGTGTTTAGGCTATAAAAAGCCATGTCGCGCTGTTCTGTTTGCTGCTGGCTTGGAGAGCTGTTGTGCTGTGCTGCCATGTGGATACTGTATGTATATCAAGAAAAAAAAAGTCAGAGATCTATTTAATTAGAGGTACGATATTTGAGACATTAATATGCCTGGAGACCTTGCACACAGTTTTGGCACTCTCTTCCACATAATGCTTTGAAAACTCCAGGCTTTGAACTGAAATGTCTGTGTCTTTGTCACAAGTGAAATTATAACCTTTCTAAATCTGGACAAATCAGACCAAAAGTGAAAAAAGGGGAAAATGGCATTTAGTTGTTCAATTTCGGCTTTCATTAACCATTTAAGCCTGGTCAGGGTCACGGCCGGTGCCAGGAACATCAGAGAGAGAGAGAGAGAGAGAGAGAGAGAGAAATGTGTATATAAAGGGATCTCAGTCTATCGCAGGGCATGAGGTTAAATTACAATTCCACTTAAAACAGCACAATGCATGTCCAAAAGCACCTGAATTAAATTGCATCTACTTTAACATGAAATACTTAAATATACTGTATATATAACAATGTTTAATCCTGCCTTTATTCATAGCCTACAGGCATCTATCTAACTCTGCAGAAAAGCTTAAAAATGTTCAAAAATATAAAAACATTTATACATCATTCTTGTGAAATATATTAATGGGCTTTTATCTGAAAGTAGAAAAGTCCCAGTTTGTAGTTCAAAAAGAGTCTTTTGCCTCATTTTTGTCCATTTGCTTGAGTTCAGCTACAGATATTTCAACAGGTTTTCCCAGATCACCACACAGAGCTGCTTTTTATATCTGTATAAATAAAAGAGACGGCACAGTGGTGTAGTGGTTAGCACTGTCACCTTGCACCTCCAGGGTTCGGGTTCGATTCCCGTCTCTGTGTGCATGGAGTCTGTGCTTGGTGGGTTTCCTCCGGGTACTCCGGTTTCCTCCCACAGTCCTGCAGATTAGGCTAATTGGCGTTCACAAATTTTCTACTGTGTGTGTACTGTACTGTATGTATGTGTGTGTGCCCTGCGATGGATTGGCACCCTGTCCAGGGTGTACCCCGCCTCATGCCCATGGGATAGGCTCTAGGCCCCCGTGACCCTGACTACAGGATAAAGCGGTATAGTCGATGAGTGAGTGAGTGAATAAAAGAAAGGTTTTGTCTGTACATTGGGTAGAATTCGCTCTTTCAATGACATCTGTATGTTTAATATATTGGGATCCGAAACCAGTCTCTGACAATTTTCTATCTCTCTGTTCAGTCAGATTAGTCACAGAATTGAGCAAAACTGACTGGACAGAGTTTAATGACACTTTGCCAGTCTTTGTGTAAGTTAAACCTGCGCTATAAATGATTTCAAAATGTTGGGTAAAAGGGAAGTTATGAGCAGTTATGTGCCAGATTTTAAACCGGAAATTTTGACAGCGTACCGCGAACGTCAAACTGTGGGCGCGTCTTAAATCTAGTGCTGCACAGAATTGAAGGAAATCTCTGCCTGAAGTTTAACCTGCACCATAAGTGAAATCAAAATGTTAAGTAAAAGCAATGTTATGAACAGTTATGTGCCGTATTTACTATTTAAAATAAGCTACTTGTTCAATGTAAACAAACACCTGCACCAATAGATATTAATTAGAACAGCTGAACTGAATATATTTTAATGAGGTTACTAAACATTTTCAGCAGTGGAATAACAGCGCTGAAGTGCTATAAGTGAATTTTAACACTGGAGTCATTTTAGGACAAAACTTACAGTAATCTTTAGCTGATCTACTTTTTCTATTTCTCATCTGTGACTCACTCTCTGATCACCAAATAGGGAGAAATTTCATTTCTTTGTATTAATCAGTTAGGCAAATCTGCCATACAGAAAGACAGCAGACATGTACGTGGGCTTCAACCTGAAATAATAATATCACTGATTACATTAAAGATGTTCAGCTTATTTTAAGCTTTAACCTTTTAACTCTGTCTATAAACTCTTTTCCTGTCAACGACGGGTACTAACGCTATTTCTTTCTTTCTATTTTTTTAGCACAAATCATTACACTCCACAAGCTTTCTGGGGGTGTACTGTGGTGTCTGGCACCAGGACGTTGGCAGCAGATCCTTCGGGTGCTGTGGGTTACAGGGTGGGGCCTTCGGGCCTTGCCGGCACATCCGTCAGTGCTTGATTGGATTGGGACATGGGGAGTTTGGATGCTGGGTGGGTGGTCTTGGGCTCTTTGCCTGCTGGCCCATGTGGTCTGTGGTGTGCTCAGTGTTCTGGTGACTTTCTATCGTGGCCAGCGTGGTCTAGCCCTTTGATCCCTGTAGGCATGAATGAGACTTGGATGCCCATGATCCTGTACCAACTTACCAGTGTGTATATACTGGACCATAATTTGTATGTGTATAATATATTTTTCATAATCAACGTTAATGTCATGGCTGATTGGCGTATATTCCCCAAAGGCTGTTATTTGATGACTTTTAATAATTAATTAAGTTAATGAATCACTGGTACTTACTGAATTACCTACGAAATCCATTACTACTTTTCAGTTTTGTTTAAATGTAAACACATTAGTCAAGAAATATGATTTATCTCGAAGAGCGCATTTTAGGAAACGGACCATAATTTGCATGTTTTCCATCACTGATCAGTAATTCAAGTTGAAGAGAGAGGCCGTGTGTGCCAATGTAACATCTGTTACATATATTACAGATAGCAACACCTTGATCACATTATTGCAGCAACAGAATTCAGTATTTTATATTCATATTAATCTTGAAGGTTAATCCATTTGACTTATCAAAATTCCTGCATCATTTTGTTCAGGTTTCCTGTCGGCAAAAGCCAAATGTCAAACTCTTTTATTTATGTTTATTTACGTTAAATGTAGTTATTAAACTCACATGTTTGATGGGTCCCAATTTTATTGCGCATATGGAATTTCGAAAGATTTTGCATGAGGATCGGTTTAGAAAACGTTGAGTGCAATGTTGATGAATGAGCACGCGAGAGCTCCGATCAGCTGCATATTAAACACACGGTTTAACCCGCTGTGCATACAGTATGCATGTCAAGGCTGCTTTTCCGTGTTTTTTTAAATTTTTTTTTTATGATGTGGTGATTTGAGATGTCTGGAGAAGTTTTCAAATCACACTAGAAAGCTCGGGTCATTTGGAATAAATGTTTTGCCAAACATAGCTTGGGAAAGTATAATTTACGAATTGTGAAACCATAATAAAATCTTTGTAAACATTCCAAGGGAACGCACTAGGGAATGTAGCCCGGTTGGAGACGGGTGGGGGGAGGCAGCGAGAGCATGAGATCTCCTCCCTCTTCTTTCTCAATTTCATCAGCTATGTAGTTTTGCAAGACTGGAATAAAGCCACATTATTTGATACTCGGGTCGTTTGCTTAACCATTTCCCAAAAAGGTCTAGCGTGTGTGTAGTCTGAATGCATGTTTACGTGAACAATTTTCATTCCCTTTGCCGCCCATCTGTCTTCTTTACCTTTACAGAATTTCGGCTCGGGCTCGGGATTGTGAGCTGACCACACAGAGCAGCCGATGAACTGGAAAAGTGCCTGTGAACTATCGCTGTGAATAAGAGTGGTGTGGTTCCATCCTGGGGAAAATAAGAGCCGACAGCACGCGAGGAGGCAGCGATTGCTTTTAATCACAGTGATTGAGAGGGAGCAAGACAGTGTGAGACTGCTGTAAAGACGAAAGGATGAAGTAGACGTGTACGGGGGCAAAAAAACTTTAACACAAGCACAGAGGCCAGAAAGAGTCAGTTTGCCTTCTTTTGATCTAGGTAAGGGCGAGAGAAAGGTGAAAAAGTGAATGGAAGAGCAACAAGGGGTATGAGTGGGAGAGGCTGAAATTTGAGACGCATTAAAAAACAGGGTTGAGGGTTGAGTCGATACTGCAGACCTGATACTACTAATGAATGTTTTACAGTATGAGTTATGAGTGGTGTAGACAGAGACGTGTGTAGATCCCAGACTTAAGCATACACAGTATCCTGACAGGCCAATTTCTGAGATTTAGTTATTATTATTATTATTATTATTATTAACAGTTCAGATTTTCACGTAAGAAAAAAAATTCACATAAGACAAAACTGCTCTAAATCTCTCCATTCCGGTAAGTTATGGATACGAAACCAGTACATTTTGTTACATTTACTACCCAACACCACTCATGGAGCTTCCACACTCTATGCACTATAAACACAAACACTCCTGAGCAGCTCAAATCTTCTCCAGAACCTCCCTAAACACTAATGTCCCACACACCCTCACACCATTCTTCAGCCAACAGCTAATGGCCAGGAATTCTGGTGCTTAATGTTTCACTATTTAAACACATTTCTAACAGTTAATGCCTGACACACATCTAAATCATGGATACTGAAATGATCTCAGCATTCAATGTTAATATCCTTTCACTCTTTTTTTACTTTTATTCATAAGTATTCGATAAGACCACTAGATGGAACGTTACCTTCTTCCCATCTGTCCTCTGGGCCGTTGGTGTCGTCGTCATGGGCGACACTGTCACCATCGGCTCCATCAACCGGGGTTCCGTCCTCCTCCACGATATGGAGCTTGTCTTCATCATCGGAGTCTGACTGGCCTTCCAGTACATGGCTGTAGTTACTCACTGCACACACACACACAGAGAAAGAGATGGAGCAAAACATTAGACAGAAGTGCTTATAAAATATATGCACAGGAGGTCGTGTGAGTGAAGAAGTAACGAAAGAGCAGGAATGTTGGACCAGAGCTGTCACACATCGATTTGATCTGATTACATCTATGTAGAAAATACTGATTCTAAACAGGGTGAAGGGAGATAGCCAGATAGCGAGTATAGAAAGTCAATCAATCAGGGCTGTCAGATTGCTTCTACCAGAATTCCAACTTGTGCAGGACTAATAGCTCTCATCGACAAGCCTTTTATAGCCGTTAAAATAAACAAAACACTGGAAGATGAGTAGATTTTTCCTATTTATACCCTCCTCAGACGACATTCTGTCAAATTTAATTACTCTAGTTCCATCTGTCAGATGTCACAATCAGCATTAAAATACAATTAATCCCACTTCACTGTATCAGTCGATCCAGGGTACCCGAGTCCCCTGAGGCTTCCGGCTTCCTGTGACCCTCTATAGGGTAAGTGCTGTAGAGAATGAGTGAGAGTCTCATCCTCCTGAGGGTAGCATTGGATCCAGAATCCACCCAAGGAATACTAGGTACAAAGATACATCTCAGGGCACCAGGCACACACCACATATAGTATACTGTATACTTACTCACACCTAAAGACAATTTTGGAATAACCAGTACACCTACTGGCATGTTTTGGGAGAAAACTGGGCAACCATAAGCAGTCCATTAGGACCTCCACACAGGCACCACACAACTGGAAACACATCCACTGCTCACTATGCCACATCTGTCTGCCACTCATGATGTTTGAGTGTGTGTGATGGTGATGGTGAGGTACTGTGTATACATTACATTTGAACCGCAGGAGCTAATCAAGGGCACGTACAATATCATGACTGGATCAAATACACACTAATGCACATCTTGTACCACTTGTTTTATCAGGTGAAGTTAAATGGGAGATAGGCATCATTTTAACCTCAAGTGTTAGAAACTGATGCCACATGGGTAATTCAATGCATATCTTATTTCTATAAAGTCAACGGACTAGAACATTTTGATGGTGTGCAAAATAAATTCAGGAAACCCACTGCAGTCCTGGTGTAAACATTTCGACGCTTAGCGCGGACTAGTCTGTAAGTACGGTCCACATCTGGAGGAGCTTCTTTCCGCAGGCGATACAGTCTCTCGATCAGTACACCACACAGGACTAAACCATTTTGCACATACACACGTATGGATATTTGTCTTTTTGCACTCATTCTGGACATTCATGGATACTTTTGGACACTGCACAGCTGCACATTTACATATTTCTATTTCATTTCTTTGCTCGTTGCACATAAGTCACTTTCAATAATACACTTTCAGGCATATTTGCACCCATATTTACAATTCTATGGATGCATTTTGTCTTCTATAGATATATTATTGTTCATTTTTATTTTCTATTTTATTTCTTTTTATTCATATTTATTTAAGGTCACGGGCGGTCGTTTAAGCCTTTCACTGCATATCGTACTGTGTATGACTGTATATGTGACAAATAAAATTTTAATTTGATCTCTGGCCTCACCGCGCTGTTTTCATACCACTTCATCTGTTTCCTTTTTCTTTTTTTTTCTTGTTAGCTAGATAACACTAAGCAGCATTGATTTGTCATAGCGGACCAGGCGACCTTAATTAGCAGCGTGTGTATGTGTATGTGCATGTGTGCAGAAGCGAGCGTGCTTCGCTCAGCATGATGTGACATTCTATTAGAAGAGCGAGTGATGGAGAGATAGCTTCATCTAACGAGCTCTCATTCGTTAAGGTAAGTGCTGGCTGAACAGAGCTGGAACAGAGCTGGAACGGAGCTGGCAGCATAAATCACACTTAAAGAGTCTGTTTCGTAACCATCAGCAGTACGTGAAAGATGGAGTTGTGAAGACGTAACATAAAATATAGAATAAATTATATCCTGATAGATTCTATGAGGTGCTTGGGCCGGTTTTTATTATCAAGCTCAGTAAAATTTTTTAAAAGAGGACAGTCGTGAAGACTGAACGGATTCGCAAATGTACTTCGGTTCTCGTTCACCTGCTGCAGCATTTCGGAGGAGTTCACTTGTTTACCAGCTCAGACAAACTCCTGATTCCTGTTTACAGAGAAAAGAGAACGCTACAGTCAGGAAATGAGAGGGGATGTGACTAAAATCTATAGCTCCGTCTGTGTGTGAGTGTGTGTGAGAGACACAGAGCATGAGATAACACTGTTTTGAGATAAGTGAGTGGGTGAGCCATGAGAGTGTACATACGCTAAAAACAGTTCCTCCCTAAAGATTATACTCCTCCCGTCCTGCAGTCTTTCACTGGACTAAACAACTGGGACATTCACTCACGTTGACGAGAGTCAAGGTTTCTTTCAAGGTGCATAAACACGTACAAGTGCAAAAGTGTATTTTGAGGAAATAAAAAAGTGTATAAGAAACTGAAGGTGTGCCAAAAGCGCCTCCATTTTTCACCCACCCCCTTCATCCCATCTCTCTTTTCCACTCATCTAAGTACCTCTCTTCAGCTCGGCCAAATCAATTTTCCTTTGAGAGGCGCAAAGTCAGCACAGGGGTTTGGCTATGGAGCTGAAACTCACACACAAACACACACACACACACACACACACACACACAGAGACACGCATGCACACATCTCCACCGCTCACCCTAATACATTTACATTAAGCTGATTTTGTGCTTTTTATCCCTTGCACTTTTTCTTTCTCCCGCTCTTACTGTACATACACTCCTTTTAATGCTTTTATCAGATCTTTTCTATCCATCTTGTTCGGATGACTCTGCAACACTGAATGCACGCACAGAATCTAAAGTTCATACAAAATAAATAAATAATTTTTTTTTACAGTTACTACCAGCTGAACCGTCTCAAGCAGCAGGCACTACATATCCCATCAGGCAGTGCGGGCAAGGAGCACATGACGTGTGTAACATTGGATGTAGGTGACTGATCCGTGACAAACTCCGTTACATCGTCACACCTGAGTGCGTTCATGACCGCCTCTAGGAGCTCCGTGCAGGAAAAGTGACTAAACAAACACTCGATAAGAGAACATTAGTTTGGCGACAAACATGGAGCGCTACACAGACCCAACGGAAAACAGGGGTCATTAAGCATCGCATAGATTACCACTGATGTTAAACTCGAAAACAAAGTGCAACTGTTTTTTTTTTTTTTTCCACAACATTGTAGAGGTGACTGCATCGAAGTGCAGCACTGTACTCACAACACTGTATGCAAACTCTGCATACCTGTTCAAGCACCAAATCCCACGTGGGCATCACGCTACAACTAGCACAGCTGATTACTGACAAACAAATATACTCTATATACTATTATATTCTCTATATCATCATCTCTCCATCTAATAGATTTCACTTTCATATGGATGCCTCGATGCTCATCAGAGCGACCAGGTCTAAAGTCGCTGCACCGCTTGTCTTTAGCAGCTCGGGTGCAGAATCCTGTTTTCCCAGAAGGCCCCGATCCTGTGTTTGTTCTCTGAAGCTCCTAATGAAAGCCAACACAGGTCCGTGCATTTCAGCTGCCCATTAAAGCCTGAGGCCTGCGGGCCGACACCTGCCACGGGCCTCTGATAAATGCCACCTAACCTGGGATCTGCATAATCCCACAAAGCCTGGTCACACACAGACACACACACACAACTCTGGAGGAAAGCTGCAGTGTCTAGACGAAGCTACATGTATACTAATTATAAAACTACAAGGGCCACGAGATCATGAAGATGATTTGATCCGTGACATTTATTATTTTTTTTCTTTTCAAGATAAAAGACGCTGAAGACAGAGGAACAGACAAAGGGTATTGATTTGGCTTGAAGATGACATCAGTGTGAGTGTAAGCTTTTGTTAGCATAGATTTGATGAAACCCTCTTCCATCAGGTCACCTGACACTATTAAGCTTTTAAATAACTGTTCAGTTAATCCGGTGATCCATATCACTGTGTTCTAAGTACCTTGATGTATGATCGTACGCGGTAAAGTGTGAGATCCTGTAATATGATGCATAATATGATGATGTTTAGTATTTTGTTATTAGTCTTCTCTCTTGCACTTAAAAAAAAAATAACGGTAAATATGAAGAATGTTTTTCCAAAAGCGTTACATAACAGACTCACTTTAGTGCTTTTAACACTATAATTAAATACTTATGGGTCGTTACTGGACATGTATGTACCAAATCTAACGGCTCACTTTACAAGCAAATCTGTTTGTTTAAGAGGTTAAGAGATCAGTTTCTTAACAAAACACATGATCTGCCATATCTGTTGTTTTAACAAAGCTTAATATACAGTATTCACTCCCTAAAACGTTTTTCCCCACTTTGATACAACATTGAACTGATATATTACAGATTGTAATAGTTAGGAAAGTGTGCTTCAGGGAACACACGTGTTCATTTTGTTCTACCCCCAAATTCATACCTATACGCACAGAACAGGATTCATGTGTTTTGGAACGCGTAAAATAAAGCAATAAATGTAAATGTTTGGGGCGGTGCGGCGGTGTAGTGGTTAGCACTGTCACCTTGCACCTCCAGGGTCCGGGTTCGGTTCCCGGCCAAGCTCGATTCCCATCTCTGTGTGCATGCAGTTTGCATGTTCTCCCCGTGCTTGGTGGGTTTCCTCCCACAGTCCAAAGACATGTAGGTTAGATTAATTGGTGTTCTCAAAATTGTCCGTAGTGTATGAATGAGTGTGTGTGCCCTGTGATAGATTGCCACCCTGTCCAGGGTGTAACCCGCCTCGTGCCCTAAATCTCCTGGGATAGGCACCAGGTCCCCCCTGACCCTGAATACAGGATAAAGCGGTATAGACGATAAATGAGTGAGTGTAAATGATTGGCCTTAACACTGTAGCACGGTTAAAATCAATCACATATACTATATAATATATACCATATATACTCTACTATATACTACTCCATAGGATTCTTCCTATTTCTATGAAATCGGTAAGAGTGCTTTCAGTTTTATGATTGAACTTAAGTTTCTATTAACAAGAGGAATAGTGAAATAGGATAATAATAGGATATCCTGTGGCCTGATCATTCTGTGCAATCTTTCCACATTAGTAGTGATGCTGTGGTTGAGTGTTACAGCTCCAGACCAGTTTGTGTTGAGTCTGTTGGTTGTAATAAAGGTAGGAAAAGCTGACACGCTGATGTGTCGCCGTGACACATGCACTCGAAGTGAGTGTTATGATTGGACATTCCTGACATAGCATCATTCCCCAGGGCTGGAGGAGCCTGCTCAGCACGCTCCGCCTCGGCCTTCACCCGCCACTCGTGTGTTCTGGGCTTATCTCTTAAACAAACACTTATTTCCCCTCTGAAATTAACTTTGGGCCCTCAGACCCAAAATACTACAATGTTTATAATGAAAACATGATTATGAGCCATTATGGATTTTCAGAGCCCTCATGCCACTTCATCAAGGATATGAAGACGGAGCTGCAGGTATAAAATAGAGCTCTGGAAGACATACTTGTCCATTTATGTAAAAGAGAAACCTTTTGTTGGCATCAAATAGAACAGAGGAGTTTTGTATGTTCTGTATCACGTTAAGCACAAATGTGTCTGACACCCCTACGACTATTAGTATTGCTAATTAAAGTGAAGCAGAGTCCCACTGTATTGTTTGTTAAATATTCATTTATTCATTATTAATTTCTATACCCTTTGGGAATGACTTTGGGTACACAGTGCCAATTCATCGGAGCACACACACAATACGGGCAATTTGGGAACGCCGATTAGCATAACCTGCATGTCTTTTAGCTGATGGAGGAAACCGGGGTACCAAGCACGGAGAGAACATGCAAACTCCATGCACACAGACCCGAGGCAGGAACCGAACCCACGACCCTGGAGGTGCAAGGTCACCGCCCTTCAAATTTATTAACTTTTATTAACCGCCCTTAATTTCACTAATAAATGTAGATATGATTTCTACTGTCAGTTTTTAAAATGCAACTTCACCAATTGTTTAAGTGATCTCTGATCGCGCTCATTCATTGTTTTTGAGCGCCAAATGTCTTCAGCTAAATCATTTGACCCTTTGAAAACGACATTATTTATTTATTTTTGCTTATGTAGGTTATGTATGGGGCGGCACAGTGGCTTAGTGGTTAGCACTGTTGCACCTCCAGGATCTGGGTTCGATTCCCACCTGTGTTTGCATGGAGTTTGTATGTTCTCCCCATGCTTGGTGGGTTTCTTCCGGGTATCCGGCTTCCTCCCATAGGCATGCAGATGAGGCTAACTGGAATCCCAAATTGCCTGTAGTGTGTGTCCTGCGCTGGATTTGCACCCCGTCCAGGGTGTACCCCGCCTCGTGCCCTAAGTCTTCTGGGATACGCTCCAGGCCCCCTGCGACCCTGAATACAGGATATAGACGATGAATGAGTGGGTGGGTGAGGTTATGAATGTTAAGCCATTTGCGATTTGGCATGTCAAAAAAAAAAAAAAGTAAATCTGCGAGTTTAAAATTGAATCTTAATGTGTATTTCTACTCCTCTGGTTTATGTGGGATTAACACTCTCCTGCTGCAAATGTAATAGAATAATACACAGATCTTCTCCCGAGGTTTGGTCACCCACCAATTTCCAAACACCAGTCATGTCTCCCGTATCATATGACAGATAGCACATGCTTCCGAACTGCAGCGTCACAGGGCAGTTTGCTGTTTGTGCTCTTTCACATCCATGAACTCTCAGATCCACACAACAGCCAGCCTAGTGCTGCAGTCCTGTCCAGAACGCACAGGGTTCAAGATGGCTCAGGCATCACTGGGATTCAAACTTGTGCTCTCCTAGTGACAGGATGGATGCTTTCCTGTTGCACCAATCGGGAGCAAATCAATCGTAGAAGGAATTTAACAGCTCTACGTCGCTGTAGCATAAAGGGTAGAAATGAATACACACCCTTTACTCCTGCTATACAGAAACACTCCCGGATCACACAATTCACAAATACACACGGGGAGAGAGACTTTATCTCCTATATCGCAATCACAAGATACCACAAAAAGGGAAAAAAAACACACAACAAACACTTCTGAATTCCTTTTCACTTTGTCATAAACACTGTTACGTCAGTTTACTTTGGTCCACACACACACACACACACACGTACACATATAGACTCATACAAGTATGCACACACAGATACAGTCACAATCTAAACCACATCCCCACTCAGCAATTTTTCTTTCTATCTCTCTCACACACACACACGTTCTCTAACCGCAAGAACACGGAACCGTCACATCAAACAAAAGCCAGTCACCACACACACACACACACACACACACACACACACATACACACATCACTCTGTCAGCTATGTAAGCTCTGTGTTTTCAAGAAATGTTAATTCGGTTCAAGTTATGTTTATTTTTACTGGCATACAGAGACAGTGAATATGTTTCCTCCAGGACGCAGGTGCCATATAAACTACAAGCGAACGCTCTCGAAGACTGTGTATAGCGCTGAAAGTACACGCACAAAGCCCAATGCACAATAATCACACCATATTCAATGAGAGGATAAACCATGCAGTATTTATTAGACCTTATACATCAGTAGGTTGAAATTATGGAGTTCATGAGGAGGTGATTGATTTTTCTATAAAGCAGCTCTGACACCAGCTCTCACTGTGATTTAAATCCAAAATTTATATTAATGTGAACATTCTAATGATTGTTTTGTTAATAACAGCATATTTACGGGGAGATGCATAGTAGACTGTTCACATAATTTTAATAGCTTCATGATGCAGATTGAAAAATGTGTTGGTATTTAACAAAGAGAAATCTATACCAATGGATACGGTGACATTTTTTTTGTTTTTAAACATGTAAATATATTACAGCCTATATGCTGAATGAGTTTCGTGGCAGCACTGCATTCCTCCATGGGAGAATCTTCAGCACAGAACATTGCATTTGTCTTCTTACCTTCATCACAGACCACACACTCATCATCTATACAGCTTTATCCTGTATACAGGGCCTTAGAGCATGAGTGTACACCCTGGATGGGGTGCCAATACATAGCAGGGCACACTTACATTCACACACTACAGGCAATTTGGGAACGCCAATTAGCCTAATGTTTATGCACACAGACTCCGAGGTGGGAACCGAACCCGGACCCTGGAGGTGCAAGGTGACAGTGCTAACAGCTACTAACCAGCCCCAAGGGAAACCACTCACTCGCTCATCTTCTATACCTCTTTATCCCTTATTCAGGGTCGCGGGGGGACTGGAGCCTATCCTATCTCAGAGGACTTAGGGCACGATGCGGGGTACACCCTGGACAGGGTGCCAATCCATCACAGGGCACACACACACACACTCATTCACACACTACGGGCAATTTGGGAATGCCAGTTAGCCTAATCTGCATGTTTTTGGACTGTGGGAGGAAACCGGAGTACCCGGAGGAAACCCACCAAACTGACCTGTCTTGTGGCTGTTCCACAACATTACTGTAAATATACATCGAAATGGTTAAAAACACATAATATATCATTCATTAATATATTACAAAATTGATCTCATTATTGTATGAGAGAAATAAGAACACTACAGGTCATGCTTTTACAGGAAAACAATCACACCAGTTCTCCATAGACCAATACATGTACTACCTATACTGGGATAAATAAGAATACGAATTATGATGTGCATATTTAGTATGTGTTTATGCCGGTATTCGGTTCAGGTGATATCACTGACTGTGAACAGCCGACTTAACTGCAAAACCTACACTGGCCTCTAGGAGACGCTTTATTCCCAGGAGACAGAACTGACGCAATGGTGACAGATAATGCAGTACTCGACTTGGTGTCCTGCTGTGTGCTGCATTTGACTCTCTTCACTGCTCTCAGTGTTTACCAAGTGGATAATGTTATTTTGTTCCAATAACATAATGAGGGATGTGACCTGATGCTGTGGTACAAAGCCTGCGGTGAATGCTACATTTAGAAGAGAACAAGTGATTTAAAAAAAAAAGAGAGACCCAGAATAGACATTCTCACCTAAGTCTCTCTCTCTCTCTCTCTCTCGCGCTCGTTCTCTCCTCTTACAGCTTACTCCAACTACTGGTATTATAAGATGTGTGCATAATTAGCAAGTGATAGTTAAAGAGTATCAGGTTACTCTTCATCCTCAAACAGTGTAGCTTCAACACGTAAACACACATACAAGTACAGTCCCAAATGGACCAAACACAAGTCAAGTTTCTACTTGTTATGACGTCAATCCAATCCAGTGAAATAATTACAGAAAAAATAGGTATGGATGTCACCAATCACTACAAACACCTCGAAAATCTGATGGGTTTCAATAATAATAATAATAATAATAATAATGTACAGTACTGTCATGGCATTGGGGACTCTGCTGAGTATTAGAACAGCACATGTACAGTATGTGACGCAGGATGTGTAAACAATCAGCAAGAACAATGCAGATCACAAGCAAGAGCGGGACCCGAAACTATTCAACTATAACTATTGTACAGGTACAGAACGGGTGAGGGGTGCCAAAACTTTTTGCAGTGGGAGAGTTCCTTTATATAAAAAAAGGAAATGTTAATGCTATGGTTCATACTGAAAATAAATGCACTGAGGTACACATTAGGTGAAGGAGTGCGTGTGTGTGTGTGTGTGTGTGTGTGTGTGTATTTTGAGCTAATCTTGTTCGGCTAGACTGCGCTCTTCTAAATAAGGCCAGAGAGCGCGATCATACCTGCGCTATGATAACAGAGCCAGAGCTTCATCCGTGCTGCAGTGCTGACTCGGCTCTGTTTACGTTTGAGGTGAGGCCAGCCCCATTCACGGGCATAAAGGTTCCAGGACACACACACACACACACACACACACATGCACATACACACACACACTTTAAAAAAAGAACGAGCTGAAGTGCAAATGACGAACATGGTTAAAGAACATGAGAGATTTACAGATGTGTACATTACACTATAGGCTACGAGAGGTCTTTTACTTTATCACTTTATCAGACCAGTGGTATTTTGCTCTCTCTCTCTCTCTCTCTCTCTCTATCTGTATTACACTGAAGGTAAAGTGAGGAAACATCTGTCATGCCTTCTGGTCAGTGTGCACTACCTGTAGACATGCTTGATTATCTGGACACCCCCTTGTTCAGTTTCACTACTGCTTTTCTCTCTCTCTCTTTCAGAATCACTTTCTGTTTGCAATTTCCCAGTATAACGTGGGAGTGTTTTCAGTTTTACTAAAGCACCCCGGCATACTATAGTATCTAAATACAGAACTCAGTAGATCAGCACAATAACTCTTAACCATGTTGTTTTTAAATTATGATTATTATTATTTATTAATCATATTTGATCATGATATCAGATAATGAAAGTTGATCAGCTGGATGATGCTACAGATATTATTTCTGATTGAGTTTAAAAAAGCAAGCTACATACAGTATCAGTACATTTATTCGGGTATACAATGGGCATTTAAGTACTAACTTAGAGGTCAATTTAAAGGTGACCTATTATGCTAAATTCACTTTTTAGTTTAGTAATTAACTTTTTATGTTTGGTCATGTAGATGTCCATTTACAAAAAAAAAAAAAAAAACATGAGAGAAAAACATCTCTGGATTTTGTTTTCAATTTTGGTATTAGCCAGGGCTTAAAAAAGCCAAATAGATTTTTGCCCTATTGTGACCTCATATCAGAAAATACTCTCCCCTGGCTTGCTGCTGTTCTCTGGAATGGTCTGGCTCAGCAATAGCTAATTCACATAAACACTGAAATGGAACATCTGGAGAAGGAGCTTGCGTGAGCTCACAGACGCCCCTGATTGGCTGTAGAGCCGTAATTAATGTGGGAGCACATTAGCTCGGCCAATCAGCTCTCTCTAGGCCTCCGGCTGCAAGAGGTTACAGCATCACCCGGGAATCGAACAATATTTAACCTCTTAAAGATAAAAGTAGGGTGACACAGTGGCCTTGCACACTCAGGGTCGAGGGTTTGATTGTGTGCATGGAGTTAGCATGTTCTCCCCATGCTTGGCGGGTTTCCTCCAGTTTCCTCCCACATTCCAAAGACATGCAGATTAGGTTTATAGGCATTCCAATATTGTCTGTTGTGTGTGTGTGTGTGTTTGTGCCCTGCAATAGAATGGCACCCTGTCCAGGGAGTACCCAGCCTCGTGCCTAAAGTCTCATGATGAAGCGGTATAAAAGATGAACTAAAAAAGATACAGTACAATTAAGCTGCTATGCATGAGTCTTAATTTACTTGAATGATTTATACGTTAAAAGAGTATAAGCTTGCAATTATTTGAATATTTCTTAAAATAGTAAGGTGCAAGTTATCACTTTTCTTGTCTGACTAAATGTGATAATAGTGACAATAATCATGAATATTATGCTCGTAATAAGTCTGGTTAAGAGGGAAAGCCCTGGTGCTATCAGGGCTCGGATAAAATTAGCTCCGGCAATGACATGACTACGCTAGCTGTTGAGAATACACAGGAACCAACACACACCTGTTTTAACAGGAAATGGGGGATTCATCTCACCCTATGCACAAACCGTATCGTCAACATGCATATTTTATTGAACTTATTTATTCTTTCTTTTACTTTCTTTTTGTCTTTCTGTTGTTCAGACGGCTGTGTGATTGGCTTAAGGGTCAATCTTTATCTTTGTTCCTCTTTACTGTAAAGAGACTCAGTGAGGAAAAAGCAATCTATTTATAGGTCTCCTTTCCTGTGCTTTTTTTTGTCGTGAATGTATACGTATATCTGTGTTACACATACTCACACACATACATACACACTTCAGGATTTAGGCTGGAACTCCTGGCCACCACACAGGGAAGAAATGTGCAATAAATATGTGAGTAAGTCAGCAGAGCTGCTCAGTCTAGACATGAGACTGTATGAGCTGCCCATCCAGGCCACAGAAAACTAACAAACCAACCGAGACTACTTACACACAGTGGCTGGCACACACACACACACACACACACACACACACACACACACACACACACGGTTCTGGTGGTGTCCGTTATGAGGCAACTGTAAAAGTTTGGTTGTGTGTGTGTGTGTGTGTGTGTGTGTGTGTGTGTGTGTGTGTGTGCATGTGATCATGTGCTTGCAGGGCATTTCCCCGATACCACGCCAGGTGAGCTGAGTCAGACAAAGAAAGGAAAACAGAAGTGTAAGCAGAGTGAAGCCTGCTTTACCGGAGGAAAACATTCTGTTTTGAGCCAGCAGGTTCATACGATCGCGTTTTTTCGTCTTCGTTGAATAAATACCTAACTAATATTGTTATTCTCGGTGCTTTAAAATAGAACTCTCCTTTTTAAACACACATCTGATACAGAGAGGTGAGGGTTCTGTATTGTTCATATGCAAAAGCAGTGAAGTGGAACCACATATGGCCTACATGAGCAGGCTTATTAATAATACGTGGCCTACTATGAACAGATGTATGTATGTGTGTGTGTATATGTGTGTGATTTCCTTTGTACCTGTCATGTCAACCACACACATGCAAACATTAATAAGCATATCCTGCTTACTCACAGCTGTATGTTTAAACGGAAGAAACAGCTACATTTACAGGTCCGCGTGTATTTTCGAGACATTGGATAAATCTTACAGTGCAAACGTTTATAATAACATATTCTGAGACAAAAAGGCTTGTTTTAGATTTTATTTAGGCAACTACTGTATATCTTATACATTGAAAACCTGTTTTTTTTTTTTACTTTTTTGCACAGGCTGTAAATAAATGCACGTCAGGAGACTGTGAAGTTCAGATCCTGACGATGCCACTGTCACATAGAGCAAAAATTGTCTCCTCAGCAGGCGTTCTAATGCTGTATTACATTGTTGTATGGTTGTACTTAGGTTACACCCAAAACACAACGTTGTTTTTGATATGATAACATTTGAATAACGTATCAACGTATCAAAGGAGTATCAACCTTTATTAATAGTTATAACGTCCAATTTTTACCTAAGGTTCAGTTTCATAGAATGGATAATTTATTATTATTTTTTTTTATTTTTCCCCAATTTCCTCCCTAATTTGCTCCCACATTAAGCTACTGCTACCACTTAGTCAGGAGGGCCGAAGACTATCACATGTTTCTTCCGAACCACGTGATGAACTGTTCGCTCACGCACCGTTGGGGGAGGACAGCGCTATCTGCTTTTTCCGCTTGCGCGAGCTCACAGACGCCCCTGATCGGCTGTAGAGCCGTGATTAATGTGGGGGCACTAAGTACCCTTCATCCCTCCCATCTAAGAGAGCTCAACCAATCAGCTCTCTCTAGGCCTCCGGCTGTGAGAGGTTACAGCATCACCCAGGAATCAAACTCTCGATGGTAGGGCGAGCACTTTACCACTGCGCCACTCGGAGGCCCAAATAGTGTAATTCTAACCTGCAATAACAACCTAATACCAACTGTGATCCAAGATCTAGAATCATTGTCCATTTGATGTTGACATCAAATCTCTGTTGAAAGATCGGACCAGCAGGCTGGCCTTTGTTCCCCACAGGCATAAATGTGCCCATGGTCCTGTCACCAGTTTACTTCTATACAATTGGTAATCTATGTTCCCCCCTGATGATTGTATGTCTGCTTGGTGTGAATCCATGCAGGTATTGTGCTGTTATGTCACCACTCTCACAAGTAAAGAGCTTTAAACACCACCTTTTTTTTTCCTCTGCCCTGTAAACCCCATTGTGTTTTGTTCTTTGTGACTGATCTAATGATGTCACGTGCTGCATTAACATGACTGAGCATCAGTACACCATTAAACAGGGAAACAGACAAGGCAAGACACACAGCACGCAAACACAAATCAGAGCCTGTGAGACAGAATAAATGTGGATAAAACAGACAAGAGTTAGCAAGACAGAGGACCAGAACAGAGGAAGGCATGTACGAAAACTGCTAATGACTTAAAAAGACAAAGCGTCGTTGTCAGAGACAATGCACATCTTTTCTGAGAGATCAAGCTCGAGGCAAGACGCCGTCACACACGCTCGGCCTCACAGAGCATGACAGAGAATGGGTGGCGCGTGAGGACAGAAACGGAGGTAGAGAGAAGTAGGGGAAGACTGAGTGAGAGCAAAAGGAGAAAAGACGTGAGAGAGGGGAGAAAGTGGGAGGAATGGTGAGTGTGTGTTTGTGTGCACTTGTTTTTAAAGGTCAGAACTCATAAAGGCAAGTCAGGCAGGCAGACACTTAGAGAGGTCTAGGGATGCCGCAGGCAGATGCAGATGTTCACATACACATGAGCATATGCAGGCAAATCAGCGTGCATGCACACACACACACACACACACACACACACACACACACACACACACACACAAAACACAAACTACTTGTCAGATCAGAAGGTCAAAAGCAGCGACACAGCAGCCCTCTGTGATCTGATCTCATTACAGCTTATATACAACATCTCATTAAACTCTTATCTCATTATACTTTCATATACAATAACTCACTTACTGAGCCCTCTCCTCCTCACAACACACAGTCACTTTTCTTTACGTCTAACCTGGCCATACACACACACACACACACACACACACACAGAGGTTAATCAGCCATGAGAGCATACGCAGTGTGTGTTTGGTGAAACACGGTAGTAAGGGTATGTAAAACTAACCAGGCTTGAGAAATAAGGGAGTGTATCAGGGTCAATTGTGGTGACGGAGACCGAGAGAGCAGCACCGTAACTAATTAAAAAGGTTAACACAGGTCAACTGTTGTTTTAAAAAAAAAAAATGTAATCTTTGATCATCATGTGTAAATTCCTCTCTTTAAACACACACGCATACTGCCTACAAGTGTGTGTAAACACTCATCATGACTAATCACGTCATACAAAATGCCTGATTAAAAAAAGAAACAAACAAAAAAAAAGGTGTTACTGTGGATTCGCTGCAGAGAAATGAGAAAGGATGCCCCAAAAGTGTCACAGGGAACATCAGCACTTTTTTATCAGCATGTAACTTATCAATAAAATACCATCTACTGTATATGATTGGCATTTCTTTGAAAACACACGCACACAAAGGAGACTGAGAGCGTTCCATATGACAGCCTCCCAATCCAGCCGTGATAACGATTATGATACATTCATTCATTCATTCCTCTTCTATCTCGCTTATCCTGCACAGGGTCACGGGGGGCCTGCAGCCTGTCCTGGTAGACTTTGGGAATGAGGCGGGGTACACCCTGGACGGGATGCCAAGTTGGGAACTCCAATTAGCAACTCTTTGGATTGTGTGAGAAAGCCCATCAAGCACAGAGCGGGAATCGAACCTTTGACCCTGGAGGTACGAGGCCACAGTGATAACCACTAAGCCACCTTTTTGCCTAGCTAAAAGACTAGCTAAAAGACAAGCTAGAAAAAAATTATAATATTAAAGAAGAATGGGAAGACATTTGGAAGACAGAAAGAATATGTGACCTGTCACATCAAATCAGGTCTACAGTTGCATTTATAAGTCATAAATATTTTCAGATTAAATTCTGATACCAAGTTTATTACTGTACCAGATCCGGTTGCTGAAATATGGCCGGTGCAAGTTTGTTTATAAAGAGGGCCTTCGAAAAAAAACAGTTGAAATCCTCATTTTAGAATTATTTAAATAAGTATTCCATGACGTAGTACATAAGAGGGAACCATCAGCCTCATTTTGACACCAAGATTTCCCTGCTACTTCTAAAACTAACTTTGCCAGTATGTGGTTTATAGCAAAAAAAAAGCTTGTTTTTCTATCACAACTGGAGTAACCAGGTTGGATAGAGTTCATTAACGTGCTTTAAAACACTGTTAATTTTTGACAAAATTAAAGATTTGATACATTTCATCCACTGCAATCTACTGGTCATGGCGAAAAAACTAACCTATGTGACATAATGCCTGACTTGATATGACGTGTTACATATTATTTCCCCGTGTATGGAGACTTTTGGGACATCCTGTATTTCGTAGTCTGTATAAAATCAATGTGCTAAAAAATCAGTGTATTCAGGGCGGTTTTTGTAAGAAAACATCTTCACATGACATGACAACCGTTACACTTGGATTCAAGGAGGTTTCCATTCTTGAGAGACCAGATGTTTGTTTCACACACTGTGAGAAGTTCACATTATTGCATCAATAACTACAATCATGGTCTTCGGGCATATCCAAACACATGGTAAAGTTTTTATAACTGTTGTCACTGTCATTATACTGTAATGGCCAATTCAAAATCAAATCAGTCTATGTGATGCTGCTCTCTGGTTCACGCTTTTAAATGACATGATTTATATTAACGTAAGAAAATGAGTTGTAATATATACAGTATACGCCTGTACTACTTATCACCCCCCCCCACACACACACACACACACACTTATAAAGATTCTCAGTTAATTTCATGTAACCCACAATACATCCCTTCCTGTGCAAGGTTGGAGTTTGCACATATAACACTCATGTCTCAGTGGGTGTGGATGCGTAGTGTCCTATTGAGGTCCTTAGGCAGATCAGGAAACCATAACACACTGGCTTTTAATAAACACAATGGCTATGACGCAGCCCTACTGAAAGGTGTGTGTGTGTGTGTGTGTGTGTGTGTATGTGTGTGCGTGTGTGTTGATCTTTATGTCTACTGTGTGACTGATGGCCAATTTGTCCCTGAGCCCGCTCAACCTCAATAAATAAAACAAGTCAGAAAAAAAGGTATATTTAGGAGTTAACGTCTGTAAATTGGGCTTTTTTTAAAGCATTGTCATTAACTAGTTAAATACACACACAGGCCATCTGTATAAAAAACAACAACAACAACAACAACAACAACGACACAGGCATAAAATTAAAGTGTATTAGTAAGAAGAAGACCATGATACAAAAATCAAGCCTGCACTTAGAGCTGTGTGAGCTCAGCCTATAGGGAAATGAAATTTGTAAGGAATCTCAAGCACTCCTCTGCTCATCGGGATAATGACATTTGATTTTAGTAGCTAGGCAACACTCCCATATGTGACATTTACCTGCCAGGCCAAATAACATGCCTTACGGGAACAAACAAACAAACACAGACACACACACACACACACACACACACACAAACATACATACTGTATAAAGACAATCTGGGCCCAGACTTTATCCTGAACCAGATTTCCTACCTAATAGTGTGCAGAAATTATTAATGTCTATAGTTTATCTGGAGAAATTCAATTCAACTTTCAAAGCTAACAGACACGCTAACAAAGCTAGCTATTAAAACTAACAAAGCTAACTCAAAGCTAAATCAACTAATAAAGCTATTAGACAATATAATTTAGCTATCAAACAAATAAAGCAAACTATTAAACAAATAAAACTATCAGACAAATAAAGCTATTAGCTAAAAAGTTAGCTTCAGCACACTAATAAAGCTACTGTAACTATCAGACAAACAAAGCTAACTATCAAGCAAATATAGCTAACTGTCAAAAAATAAAGCTAGCTTTTCAATTAAAGCTAAGTATTAAACTAACAAATATATCTAATCAACTAACAAAGCTTAATAACAATGTAATAAAAGCTACATTTCAACTAACAAGACTAACTAACAAAGTTATTAGGCTAATGTTCAAACAAACAAACCTAATCATTGCCCATAACAATATTTTGACACCCAACGTTCCACCTATAAATGATAAATGTTTCCCTGATTATCACATCATGATTAGCCTTAGATTATGTAAAACCTTCACTATATAAAAAGTCTCTGTGAATGAGCTGTTAATAAAGAAACAATAATAATAATATATAAACCTAATAATATAAACCTGTCATCTAAAATATAGCCAGAAATACCAGAACTAGCCATACCGTTATAGAAAATTAATCCACAGTTTTATAGTTTTCAACAGCACTCTGATATACTCCGATCAACTATAACATTAAAACCGGTCATGTTTAAAGCATCCAGGTTTGGGTTCCACTTGTACCATTGGGGTGGCTCTGGGCCCTCAGGGCATGGCTCTGCAGGGCTTCTGAGAGAATACTGTGGTGTCCGTCAGTTGCTGTGGATTGCAGGGTGGGCGGCCTCTGGGGCTTTGGGCACTTTGCCTGCTGGACCCTGTGCACAGAGGGCTGTGATGCACTGGGTGTTCTGCTGCCTTTCTTTTGTGGCCAGCATTGATTATTTTCAGCGACTTTTCTGTGAGATCAGCCCTGAGGGGCTGGCCTTTAGTCCCCGTGTGCATGGGTGAGCCTTGGGTGTCCATGACCTTGTCACGTTTGCTGGTGTATAGTAGGTGATCAATGTAGCTCAGTTCACCTGGCAGTGGTCATAATGTTATGGCTGATCGGTGCATACAAAGAATTTTTTTTTTAACACAGAGAATTTAATTAATCTACCAAATCTATGTAATTATCTCGAAGCCTTATAGAAATGTCTGCATGTCCAGAGTTACCTTCATTCGCTATGTGTATCTGTGAGGTACAGTGCAAAAGCAAGTGTTTATCTAGATGAAATTAAAATTAGGTTCTTGTCAAATAATTATAAAAGGTTAAAACAGTTGCAAGTTGGAACAGCAAAAAAAAAACAACAACAAACATTTGATTTATTATTCATTTTTCAATTTAGTGTTTATTTATTTTTATTAGAGCTTAGTGAATAGGCAGAATTCTGTCCACCACCTGTGTGCAAGAGTCTTAATAATCATCTTTCCAAGTAACAAATCTGAATTAATGTATTTTTGCATCCTCTAACTCTCCAGCTCTCCAAAGACGAAGGCAGAGAGAAATGAAAACACAAGGCTTGTCTACTGACGCTTGGTCTAAATCACACTGGTCTTTAGATCATTCGGGCACGACAGCACATTAATTTGTATATTTTGCCTATCCATCACAATTTGTACACACTGCCTCAACCTTCAGCCAGTCACACACTGCTGAAAAATGATGCTGGTGAAACAGCCTTGTTCCAGGACGAATGAAGAGTACTGAAAGTAAAGGGCGAAAAAAAGGATTAATACAGACAGGCTGAAATGCTTCTCTCTGCAACAGGGATGTCTTTACCTGTTCAAGACCTACATTTCTCTTCAGAAGACACTCGTGATTCTCCACCACTGGTTGGAAATGGAATGCGTTGGACAGAACGCATGTATAACGATAAGCGCTAAAATAACCGTGCCTCCTGAACCAAGACCTTTGATAAAGAATTCTTGGGAAAACGTTCTTATTCATCAGAAGATCTTTGTGTGGCGTTGCCGGGTGTGCTAAACACTGAACACCACTCTGTGTGAGCGCAGTGATTAAAACAGAGCATCCTATGTCTCACTCTGCTTGGTGTCCCAACACACACACACACACACACACACACACTCACACAGAGGTCAGAACTGTCTCTGCATTCCCTTCTCGTGACACGGTCACAATAGTGGAACTCCTGCCAGACTTTATCAGAAATAATCTGCTTCCGGGGTCATGACTTTGACAAATTCGCCCACGACTTCCTGTTGAACTTTTTTCAACCTGAAATGTTTCCCATCACATGACAGACCACAGCATTGCACTGCTTATAAGGGGTTCCTGCAACATCAGCTCTTTTTCTCTCCTTTACAATTACTAATAAAGCTAAATTATAATGGTCCTCTGTCAATCATACATTCATTTTCTCAATATCCCCAAGTATTGGTTAAAATCGTAGCATTAAATTTATAGATATTTTCGCATACATAGCTGTAAAGCAGCGGTAGTTAGCAAAGCCACTGCTAGACATTTCCTCACTATGGGTTAAGGTCATGGCGTAAACAAGTTTGCTGTGATCTAAGAACTAAGAATGATTATAGCAGCACATTTTAGACAGCCAGAAGATTCCTAAATTGTCAGGTGAATACGTTTCACTTTATTTCTTTGTATACTGTATATGAATATTCACATATTTACTTTACAATACCAGTTTGGCTTCTGAGGCACAAATAAGCGACATCGGCTAACATCTTAACCCGCGTCACTCATCTCACACAGCAGGTGTTGTTGTGTACTCGACACGTCCTGGCTTGCTACAGAATGGACACGGTGAAGTCAGACCGTCTGTTATATAACAAACTATCTAGTTCGTTCAGACTGCTAAGACATTTGCTTCATAGACAACCATTCAAACAGCAGAGTCTTTTCACACTCTGTTAGTCGTTTCGGGCCAGCGATTGCAGTTTTTTTTCCCTGAGCAGAGAGAGAACGTCTCCGGAGAGTGATCTCAGAGGAGCTTGCAAAACTTACTCATACACACAACATACATCCCTCCCAATAAGGAGTTTATGTAGCTTCTGTATTTACATTCCACAGAGTCCTACTCTCCTCTGAGGCTACTGAGAGGGACCAGAGTGCATACACATGTGCACACACACACACACACACATACACAGACAGGAAAGTGTTCTACAGTACTGTACTCTTTAGTTATTTGGTTGTCTTTTTTTTTAAAAACATAACTTTTGGCACATACAGATTGTGATAACTGTGATAAATTGGAGGTGCTCCAGGATGTCCAAAAAATTCCGAGCTCCCACATGCATCATCAATCCCTCATTCAGGGGCGACCTGTTCACACACACCTAATGATCACTTTCTCACAGAATCTTCCTAACAGTAATGTGAACCCAATATAATATTATCGCAACACCCAGGTGCCGATTAAATTTGTATTGCAATTCTGTAAGTTTTATGATTTTATAAATATCCAGTTTCAATATATATATTTTTTTCAGATTTTGTTACAATTTTAAACAAACTTTGCCTAAACAAAATTCTAAAGAAAATACTTAACTTCTGCATTTTACCAACTCAAATGCAAACATATTGTGTGTGTGTATACGAGTCCAAAGTTTGGACACACCTTCTTTCCTGATTTTAATTTCTGTAATTAATTAATTAATTAATTAAAAATATACAATAATCTCTTTTGATCATTGATATTGAGATGTGTCTGCTACGTACGCTCTGTAAAGCCTTCATAACAGCTCTAATCCAAGGTGCTGTTGATTGGTGAATTTTGAGACTTGTAACTCGCCTCTGCAGCAGAGGTACGTTTTGGTCTTGCTTCATCATGGAGCTTTCTTGCAAGAACTATTTCAGCTATTCCAGCTGACCTTCATGTCTTAAAACAACTGACTGTTACAGAAATTAAATCCAAACTTTGTCTAAACTGATACTGTGTCTGGACTGATACTGTAAAATAAAATTACGTTTAAAAAAAATCTTTTTGGGTCAGTGTTGCTATACATAAATTACTACCCAAAAATGAATCACCAGATGTAACTGAATCATTTCATCACCCATCTCGATTAACCAACAGTGAAGTCCAAAGACACACCTCTAAAGCTTCTGAAGCCAGAACAGCACAAGATCATTTATAGGACACGTCCACATACTGTGTATATAAACATCAATCTATGATGCGCTCCTACCTCAAGTCAGGTTTCCTGTAAAAAAAAAAGGCTCTGGATCCACTGCAGTCAGGACCAGGGTGGGCCTGTTACTGAGGATTAATGTACAATGACCACTACAACTACTCGTACAAATGATGACAGGATGTATCGTTCGTGATTATGGGAGGAAAACGAGACGTGGACGCCTTATGAAGAAAAGGGGTCGTCTGTGTGTATGCGGTTCTGTGCAGAAAGCTTTGTGTTAGGTGTTGTAGCTTCAGCAGCGCACATGCATGTGTTCCAGGGTTTGGTTTTGCTGAAGGGTGAGGCTGTATTTGTTTGGGGTTTGAGTTTCAAAACTGTCAGCTTCGGCTGACTTCCAGCTAAATCGCTGAGTGTACGCTTAAAGTCATGACGCCTGTTGCTTGAAACCACAATCAAAACCATGCTCCACTCTCTTCAGGAAATACAAACAAGAAAAAAAAAAAAAGAATGGCAGGTACTTCACGTAGACGCCTCACAGAAAAGAACTTTCCCAGCGAAAGAGCATGTCGCTGCCCGCTGTTACGTCTGAGCCACGATCAGAGGATTATTTATTCATGAGATGAATCAGATGATTTTTCGAAATTCAGCAAAGCAGCCCGAGCGATGATGTGATGCAGTGAATAACCCTATGAGTAGCTGTGAAAATCATGTTCCGTCGTTCTTGTTGCTTGGGCGCAGTGGGACACAAAACACACATTTGGAAGCGTTAGAGATTGTAGTGCACATATGTGAGCGAGAGAAAGAGAAAAATAGAGAGAGGGAGAGCATCACCTCTGAAGTATATGAGCTGAGTGATAACCATTTAATCAATAAAGCCCTGTTTCCACGACAACCCTGATCTCCTGTGCCATGTCCTACACACAATGACTGTTTCACTGCATACGGTGTGTGTGTGTGTGTGTGTTTGGGAACTGCCTGGAGGTGAATAAAGTAAGGATGGTATACAATAAGCAGGATGAAAGCCGCTTTGTTAATTAAGCCAATAATACACTCAAGCTAAAGGTAAAATAATAATAATTATTATTATTATTATGATTATTATTATAATAAAACAGTGCAAAAATATTTTTTCAGGAGTCTTTATTATACTTCATAATAATACCAAAAAAAAAGACAGGGCTACAGTTCTAACACTGCATTTGCTTATCATAATCTTCTAAAATCATTTCCTTGATCCTAAAATCCCTTCAGACGAGTGTTTTGTGAGGTCATTTATCACAATATATAAATTACATCGGCATTGATACTGTATATCGTCTAGACCTACGCAAAATCCACCACGATGCAACAATCTGGTGCTGAAAAAGATCTAACACACACAAACACACACACACACACAGAGACAAGTTAAGCTGCTAAACTACCTCTTAGCTCTTTTTTGGGTCAGTCTGGTGCGCTATTTTAGTCTTGAAGAAACACACAATCACGCTCATCACTCTGCTGCTCCATGCTGGGTCGGGCCAATCACGGCTCTGCCGCTACTGCATGGAACAAAACAGCGCCTCTGCTTCAGGAGCGGGAGGTTTTCCCCGAGCTCTTCTTCCAGCATATGAATTTTGAAAGTGTGTTTAGTAAGTCAGATTAGATCATTGTCACGCTGCTATTAAAGTGCGCTCGATTTCCATTTGGGCCAAAAGATCTCATCTAACACTGTACATCCGATGCAAGGTGTTGGCTTTGTACACCTCCATTAGCGCACACAGACCAGCTCGCTGAGGCAGGTTTCAGAGAAGCGAGGCCAACGCTTGGGCTCTGATTGAGTCAGCACGATCACAGCCATTATTATACTTCCCGATCTAACCGTGTGACAGAAGAGCTGTGGTTTTAAGGTGAGCTACTTCTGAAGCGCACGCGTTTAACCCCAGTGACACTATGACATTAGCGCATTGGGGGAAGTCCGAGTTTCATGTATGCACAGATGCTACAGTAGTTCTGACCTGCAGTAAGACAGAGATAAACCTCAGCTGTGGAGATTAACCGTGTATGCTTCAGGTATGTACTACAGCATGCAATAAAGCCGTTGTATTCTGCTAATCCCCCAGGTCTAAGACTGAGCCCTGCTAGCAGCCTTTAATCCTGTGTGTTTATGAATTAATGACGGGCCAGATCACAAGATCAACGTGTCCAATCCTACAACCTTTCCTGCTGAAACGGTCAAGTCTGTGGTCATGCTGTGATGGGCAGGTATCGCACGTGATGCCAGTAAGCTGACCTGCTGTGTATAATTCCTAACCTGGAACTAATCCTACCATTTTGACCAACAAATTTTGAGCAAATGCGCTTATACAGAATGTCACAGCCTCCATGAACCCCCTCCAAACCCAGGTCTATAATAACAGAGCTACTAATGATGCACATGACTGTTTACCCTCTGCTCATCATTACAGCTTAATATCACCTGCTATCTAACGAGACTGTGTTCAGAATCAAAATTATGCACCACTTTCGTTTTATTATTTGATTTGACATCCTCGCAAAAAAAAGAAAAGAAAAAAAGATTCAGACCCTGAATCTTTGATGACATGATATTATTATCCGAAAGATTTTTCATGATTATCTGCGTATCAAAAATCTGAAGATATCCAGAGGCAAACTAAATGCCATTTTAACAGAAGGAGAAACACGACCTGCTCTCGTACCCTAGTGGTACGACAGGTAGCATTGCTGCCACACAGCTCTAGGATCTCTGGTTTGATCCTGAGCTCGGGTTACTGTCTGCGTGGGCTTTCTGTTCATATTCTTCCTGTGTGGGTTCCACTAGGATCTCCAGTTTCCTCCTTTCTCTCAAAAACATGCCAGTCTGTCGAGCGGCTGTGGTAAAGTTACCCCTGGGTGTGTGCATGGTACCGCGTTGTGGACTGGAATTCCATCCAGGATGTATTCCCACCTCATGCCCACTGTTGCCACAGATCAGAATAAACTGGCAAGCCATAAGCCACCAATCACCCATAACACTGCAAAACATTGTACCCAGTGTTGTGTAGGTTCCCTGGGCAGCTCTCGCCCCTCGGGGTATGACCTCGCAAGACTTCTGGGGATGTGCTGTGGTGCCTGGCACTGGGAAATTACTGATAGATCCTTTGGGTACTGTAGGTTGCGCGTACTGTAGGTCTAATGCCTCCATGGATCAGACTTCTTTGTCCGGAGCATCCCATGGGTGCTTGATCAGATGGGGATCTGGAGAGTTTGGAGGCCGGGTCAGCAGTCTTGTGCTTTTTGCCTGCAGGAGCCAGTGCATGGTAGGATGTGATGCACTGGGTGTTCTGGTGCCCTTTTTTTTGGTGTGTTGTACTGCAGAAGAATAAAAAAGTTTTGATTTTCATTTGGGACCATAGACCATCTATGGGCGTTTTCTCACTGGGGTCCGAGAACCGTTTCCGAGCACACATGGCCCCAGGACCAGTTGATTTTTGTCTGTAAGCATGCAATGGTTCCAAGCTTGGGAACAAATCCCTGGACCGATTGCAGAGGTGGTCTCGGGAACGATTCATGCGTTCCCGAGGATAGTAGGCGGGACATGAGTACACGCTCGTGCTCAAAAGAAGAAGTGACGTAGTTACTGTTTGACTCTGTACACAAACAAACGTGACTGCAAAAGAATCTCTGAAGTAATGCCAAAGTACTGTGTTTGCTAGGAATTTAAACAGACGAAAACATCCAAAGAAACAGAATTGAGCGATTCTTTCTCAATGACTCTTCTACTCCGAGGCGTTCGTTCCTTTGTCACGTGACTCCCATAGATGTTATGCGGTGCAATAGATTCAAAAGAACGAACGACTCAGACTGTGAGAGGTGAGTTGCTCATTCTGTTTATTATAATATGTCCTTAGCTGCATTGTAATACTTTCATTACTGGAACTATAGACAAAATTTGTGTATGTAGTCGTATTGGTGGTCTTTTTATTGAAAACGCAACATTTAATTTTATTTCTGATCAAAAGAATGAAATGAACTAAATGATTCAAAAGAAGATTTGTTCATTTTGATGATTCAAAGAACCGAGTCAGTAAAATGATTCAAACTTCCCATAACTAACAGGTGTAACAGTTTATGACTCGCGGTTCTTCTTCTTTCTCATTTTGGACAGCAGAGAAACAAACTACCTCTCTACCGCCATCTACTGTTTCCGGTTATGTAAATACGGGATCGTTCCCGAGATCGGAACCGATGTTACAATGTTTACGCAGACCTGTGGGGGGGTTAGGGGGGGGAGAAATCGTGATCGGGAACGGAACAATCGTTCCCAGTGAGAAAACGCCCTATGACTGCTAAAAATTCCTCTGGTTCACCATTACAGCATCAGCCAGGAGAAGTCTAGACGTGGTCAGCATCTCTGCGGCCAAAGACATTCTCCTTGATTTACTAGATTTATTAGGCAGTGATTTGATTACGAGAGCAAGACAGCTTAGCTCTAAATGATAGCTCATGCACAGGATACACAGGCTGCACTGCAGGCTAAATGAATGGCGGACTGGCCTCTGCCCTTTCTTGCTTTCCTCAGACCGGGACCCTTCTTTCTCTGCAGAGATTTCAATTTGGTTAACGGCATCTCTAATCGGGCTCATTATTCCGGCCATATCAGGTTTTGAGGCCGTCGAAATCTAATTGACGGCTGTTCAATGTTCCGCCCGAGACGGGCTCGTTTGCTTTCCTAGCGGAGTTTTTGTAAGGTGTGCCGATCAGGGTTGAAATGCCATGTTGTTTGGGGTGATTTTCAGTGAAACACCACAAAAATACAGCAAAGCATAAATTAGAGACTGAAGGAAAAAGGCTTCTGAGGTTAAAAGCCTACTCACATCCTCCTGAGCCAAAGCTGTCCTACATCATCCCCCTTTCTTCCTGTTGTTCCAACTATCCTGTTCTTCATCATGTAGTTTTGTTAGCACTCTGCCTGGGGCTTTATAACATCTCAACAGTGATGTGCTGTACCTAGAAAAATGTGATTTGTTTTTCTCCCCAACAAAATAATGTTTCGTAAGATTTCTGTCGCCTACACAAGTATTTAGGTCAGAATCCAGGTTTAGGTCAGGAATGCACATGGACAGATCAATTCCAAAACACACACATAAACACACAACCATGTGAGACTCACACGGTTATCTCATGGGAGCATTTACCCTGTATGGTTTCATTCCACCTCGCTGGTTCTTCCTTGCTCTTGTCTCATTCCTCCCCCTTCTTCTTTTTCATCCAGTTTTCATTTCTGCTCTTCCTTTCAGCCACTCCTTCTCTTTCTCCACCCCTCTTATATTAACAGAGCAGGCACATTAACAACAGGAAGTCAGCAGGCTCGTCTGTTATCATGAACTAAAAGAAGATGACTCCTGAAATCCTAGCAGAGACAATGTTTATTCTTTTTTTTTTTGCAAAACATAAATAAATACTCTGTACGTCTCAACCCGCAGATAAAAAGTACCACAATTCATATCCATTCATATGGATTTTGTTTAAGCATTTTTGTTAAATACTTTGATGTGGTATGTCTTAGATATCTTAGATGTGTGAATGCTTGTCACTGGGGTAGTCTTTTTTTTTTTAAATCTTATTTAATGTACACTGTTGATCATTAGAATCTAATTATGTCCATTGATTAATATCGGATAGGGCTGTACGATTTGATAAGGGAAAAGAATCGCATTGTGATTATTTTGACGTATATTGTGATTGCAATTAAAAGTGCCATTTTTATATTTGACTATTAAATGTATAGTTTTGTATTCAAATGTATTTAATTAGGCTAACAACCTACAAATGTTTCCCAGCTATATGATAACAGTTACAGGGACTGATGTAATGATACAACCGATCCATCGGCAATCAGATGTTTTTCCTCTCAGCTTTTTTAAATGTTAAATCTTATCATAGTGTTATGTACTGATAACTGCTATCTCACCCCAGCTAACTTTCGTTATTTCTCAGAAACTCTACGATTCTCGGTAAAGTGTTCTTTTAAAGGAATCAAGATTCAGCTCAAGTGTGTGTGAGTCAGAAATCCCATGTGACCTGCGCTGGCATTGCCAACCCAGGCTAGCGGATGCCAGGCAGGAGCACGGCGACACCCTGGCACAGGCCCACTGAGCAGTAGAAAGGCCAGAGCCAGGCTTTCAGTGGTCATGAACGGTGCTTATTTAAGTCCTAGCATGAATGAGGCCAGTCACTGAATGCAGCACAAAGGGGAAGGAGGCTGCTTGGCATGCAGGTGGTGTCGATACAAGAGCAAGAGCTGCAACACTTTTGTGAGTGGAACGTGATGAAACGGAAACACATAATGATTCAAAGTGAGACTAACCGGAGCCATGATGCTGTGCGTGTGTGAGTGTGTGAAACAGAAAACAGTCATCTTAGCAAAAGTGTGAGGGTTTAGTTTAAGGTTTGCTTTGATTTTATGATCATGTTACATTATTGTATCATTAATTTTTTTTTTACTTTGTTAAGGCAAAAAAAACAAAAACACAATCAATATATATAAGAGGTGTATAGGGCTAACTCTTCTGGAGTGCACCCACACTGATAAGGATACACGCTTGTTTTTTTAGGGACAGAGTCTTCAGGCTGTGCATCCTGGGTAGGTAATCTCTCCCGACCACTTCCTGGTTTTGTCTGTATGAAATGAAGGACACATTTTTGAGAACGAAAATGCATGCTATTCCGGAATGGACACAGGTTTTATTTCGGGTCGACGCTTAGACAGATTACATGTTTATCCGCGGCGTGCTGAACGTTTTGTACTGTATACAGTTTACATTCCTGACCATCTCTAAACCTATCGCTCCAGGAGTTATATACAGTGGACAGGATGGACAGGGATTAGCTGATGGGTTTATTTTCCCTTCATGTCATTGCTGATGAGGTTAACATTGCAATTAATACACTCATCCCGTTATCTTTGTCGTAAGTCCAAAAAATAAATAGAAGAACGAGAAAGTGTAATTCTTTCCAATACTTTTATTTGAATTCACAATTTAAGGACGACCAGGTCGCGTCTTAAAGCTCTATTAGTCGAACTGGTTCGTTTGGCTTTTAAAGCCTCTTTTCAGACGTCTGCTGTATCACTTAATGCTGAACATAAAAGCATAAATATAAAAGCAATGCCTACAGAAAACATAAAAGCTTCAAGTTTAAGAGTATGACACATTAAATGGACAGAAGAAAAATCAGACCATAAATTGTTTAATCCTGGGTCGTTGTAAAACTGGCTTGTGAAGGCATCAATATTTAAACAACACCTGCAAGTATTACGAAGTGGGAGCTCTTTCTTTAGGGTACATGTCTGTTCTCTATAGTAATGACAGGGTTTAAAACAGCATTGTGCACATCCAACATGAAACATGGTCTTGCAGCAGCAAGAGCCCAGGAGAAATCTGTGATCTGTACTTGATCTTGTGTTTCCGCCCATTTCCCATTCTCCATCCATCTGAGATTTTTTTTTGCTTTCGCTTTTCCCATGGTTCAGTCTTGTGAAAGAAACGCGAAACCTTATGTCTTCGCATGTTTTCCAACCTCTTACAGTATCAAAAGGTACCTCAGCCCTTCTCTCTCTTTCCCTCTCTCTCTTTTGTCAGGTGTTATTTATGAGTTGTGTAGCGGAATTCCTGTGAGCCCGCAGCACCTGCTGTAGTTGGACCGAGACACAAGAGGCAGCTGCTAGGCCTTGGGAGCGCGAAGGGGAAACGTTGAGAAAGCATTCCGATAATGTTGCTGGAGTGTTCGGGGAGGACGGAGCACATTAAAGGAATATTGAAAAAGCAGAGCGGATTTGTTCAGGGAGGCTGCGAGCGGCGGGGGAGGACTGAGACGCCATTGTGAGGAGGTTGAAGGAGACTAAGAACATTAAAGCCATGTTGTGAAAGCACTGTGAAAAGCATTGTGAAGGTGTTGGGGAAATCTTCATGTACCCAGAGCAACGGTTACAGTATGTGATGCAGTTGAAAGTAGAACAGCCTTGTCCTTTTATTTAACAAAAAAAAAAAAGCTAACCAGTTAGGATTATGCATAGAACCACAGGACCTCCAGTATTACATTAAAACACTTATTTATGGAACATTTTGTTGTTTTATATGATCATGAAGCTGCTGTAATGGTCACTAGCGTGTAAAAAGAAAAAAAAAAGTGTCATTGTTATTTCCAATGAAGCTAATTTAAGGCTTTTATAAGCGAGTGCTATGTCGTGGCTTCTCCAGATCTGTCTGGTGTTCTGCTGTTTTCGTCATTAAGCTAAACAGTATACAGGTGGAACCTGTGGATAGAGTATGATCACACTGATCAGGATACACACTTCATTGTTTTTTATGGGCAGAATTTTGAAGCTGTGCATCCTGGCTAGGTAGTCTCTCCTGACCACTTCCTGGTTTTGTTTCACAGCGATGAAGGACAAATGGACTGTTTCAAAACGCAAATACACAAAGTTTTTTAATCAAAGCCAAACCTGAGGTCAAGATCCAGTTAAATGTTTTTATGAAGAATATGGATTGATGTATGTGAGTATTTGTTGCCATTTACTTTTAGTTCTGTTTGGAGTGTTTCCTGGTTGGTTTCTGTTGCAACGATTTACATTATCAGTAATTCTACACAATAAAATGACCATGGATTTGCATCTGACCCTCTGTGTAATGCTAAAGGTGATTATGTGGGGTGCCTATAGTCCGTTTAAGTACCAATTATTCGGCTATTTGATTTCAGTACTTACAAGTTATTCTAAGGGGTTACTGAGACTGAAGTGAAAGTAGAAGCTCATCTACAGTACACTGCCTGGACAAACAAAAGTCGTACACTATGATTTCATTCACCTTTAACTTAAATTATAGTACAAAGTTATAGTTATAGTACCGCATGCTCCCAGGACCACTCTTTCACAAATTGAGGGGAGAAAAAAATCCACTGATAGATGTGATAACCTGGTCATTCAGTACATTCAGGTTATCAGCTGACTTCTTTTTATTGCCATATCACATTGCTGAGGGTCGACCTGAGCAACTGAAGCAACCCCAGATCATAACACTGGCTCCAGAGGCTTGTACCAGTGTACACTATGCAGGATGGGCTTCCCGTCTTCCCCTGATGCGCCCATCGCTCCTATTGGATAGGGTCTGAACCACATGACCTTTTTCCTTTGCTCCAAAGTTAAATTTTTAATGCGTCCTACCAAATTCAAGGCTTATTTCTGATTAGTCTCACTAACAAGTGGTTTTCTTATCCCCACACAGCTGTTTAGTGTCTATCCTGTGAGTTCTCATCACACCGAGTGCGTATGGAAATGCTCTTACTTTCAATATTAAACATAGCTATGGTTTTCACTGTTGATTTTTCACCATGCAACTTCACCAAGTGTTTAAATGATTGCTGTTTATATTTTTTTCCGACCACATTTCTTCCGCAAGGCTGATGGTTCACACAGTATAGTACATATAGGTTTTGATAATGTGTTAAAGGCTTCTTAACACAGTTCCAGTAATTTCAAATATCTTTATTGTTTTCTTTGCTTGATGCAGCCCAATAATTTGACCCTTCTGAAATTCAAAAACTTTAGTTTTTAGCCCAGGTAGTATACAGTAGGTTACACAAATGAGGACTGTAACTTTGGATGCACTAACAGATTCTGGGAGTTTAATGCAAATAGACTGAAATGACTAATTTGTTTTAACACAAGACTCATTTTCACATATAGTTTAATATTTTTTGTACTTTTAAATAAAACTACACCTGTCCTATAATCATCTATATACTATACAATTGTCTATATACTATAATGTCCCTGAATATTTGATATTAAAGTATTAGTAATTATTAGTATGTGTGTAATTCTTTTCTTATAATTTCACTTTTGAAAAAGGGGGAACAATCATTCGAGAGGACACTATATATTAACGCATAAGAGATACTATACAATAAGGAGCCATGACACCGAGCTTGTTTTTGTGAAGGTGAATTATTCCCATTCACTACGCTCATTTTTGACCTTTGTTTTGCTGTGTTTGATCTGAAGATCAGTCATCACCTCCTCCTGATGTCGTAACCAGGTAAACAGGAACACACAGGTGAACACAGCAAGGCCAGAGTTTATTTTGAATGCAAACACCTGAGTCTACAGCCAGCTTAGGACTTTAGCCTATTCATGTGATCCACTCAACAATCACAGTGACTCACAATGAGAGAAGACAGAAGTGAGCTTTAATTCCGTTAATACTGATATAATTTGTAGACAGGTAATGATCAATATAGTAATCTGAAGCACTAGCAATTACTCTCATTTCACTGGACAAAGAAATGCCATTGATCAATATATTGGATTAATGGAGTAATTTAGTAATTTAGTAATGTAGAAACTACATTGTGTGACCTGCAACCTGTGCCCCGACCCAAGTCCAGCAACTGCAGGCTCACAGAGTAAACCTGTCGAGGCCAAATGGCGTATTTTGCAAACAAACAGTCAGCAGGTACAGCCCTTAGTCAAACTAACAGGAGGGAGTCTCTAGCACCAACAGGTACCAGGTACATAGAGAGAGAGAGCAAGTGAAAGAATGAGGAAGACTCAAAAGTATTGCCGAAAGGTCAAGCAAGAAACACACATGAAATACCTGGGGCTATACCTAATCTCTTCTTAACTGTAAAGCGTGTTTGTGAGTTGCTGTGACTGAATCCTGTATTTTCCGCACTCAGGGTCCCGTCGGACTCAGGGCAAATTACTCTTGGTGTAGGTGAGAAATTCTTGATGAGCTGTTTAGCACATGACATCAGAGGGTCTGTGGGCAACAGATCTACCATATGGAGCGCTACAGCACAAACAAATAATTTACTAAACACCTCCCAAACACATTCATCATTATGTGACAGGCATGAAGCCAACGCACTATAAGCACAGACACACATATATATACACACACACAGCCAGATTCATGAATAATTCACTTTGCTATGGAGTTTCACATCGGGTTACATTGGGAAAAAAAGAGCAAATTACACAATACTCCACCTGTTTATGATTAGGCTCAAATATGAGTGAAGAAATAAAGCGATGATTGTGATTTCGTTCAATCATTATATAACGGGGAGGATAAATAAATGACTACAATCCAAGAGAAGAAAAATCCGTATACTTCTGTAATACAGCAAATATCATCAGTGACATTTTACACTTTCACTATGAGTATATGAACAAGTTAATAACACTGATCAAGTTTATGTTTTTTTTTTTTTGTTTCGATGCCTGATATGATGTGTTCATTTTGCATATATTGAATAAGGTTGTGTTACAAAATATTTTGAATATTTGCTGCTGAGACATTTGACCTGCGTGATGAGATTATTAATCAGTCATTATAAAACAAACAAAAAACAAAAAAAAAAAGCAACAAAAAAACAACTCACATGATAAAATCAGCTTATGCATTAATTGGACACAGAGGTATGCTGGTGATCCTAATCCTATTTAGAAATATAACAATTCTATATAATGTGTGAAAATGAGGAAATTATTAGGGATCGTATTTAAACACCAGAAAAGACCTTATTTGTATTCCTCACTCTGTACACGTTTTACATCATCAGTGCTTATATACGGGCTATTCAGCATTTTGCCCTCACTAAGCCTCTTAAGACGTTTACTGCTCCTGACATTCAGTGTAGCATCTAGCCTCCCACTATGACTCACTCACACATGCACGCTCACTCACACACAGTGACTAAGTGATTCTTCCACAGCAGTGCCCGTCTGCATCCTCTGCATCACAAGCCTGACCTAAGATTTTACTCACACAGTTATGTCTTTGAGGGTTTAGACTAACACATACACATACACACATACACACACACACACACATACACATACACACACACACACATACACACACACACATACACACACACAAACATCACACAACATTGGGGTCTTTGATAGTAAGACATTATTAAAGTAGGATGTCCTTTGTTCCAAGATAAAACATGAGAAGTCCAGAGCGGAGAAAAGAAGCAGATGCTGCACTGTGGCTCCGCTGGCATTTCACACATCACTCTGCTTTATCATTGTATCGGTTCACCTCCTTAAGTTTTGTATTCACACTGCATCCAACGCCATTACATGCCACATTTATCATCATGCACTTCATATTAGGACCTTCTAAATGCTCATAATGTATTTTATTTCAGAACTGGTGTTACAAAAAGCTTAAAAATGCAACTGGAATGTGAAGAGTCTTCGTTTTGCTTCGTTTCAGATAAGAGGCGACATGCTGAGCGGTGATAAGTGAGCTGATGACGAGATGGCATGTCTTTCCTCCACTGATATTAAAGTGAGAGAAGGAAAAGTTAAAAGAAAGAAACACAACAACATATACTGTACTAAAGAAAGGAAAGTTATGATACGGATGAAGTCACTGACGAGAAAAGTCATGATGAAAAGTCTGACACGTTAAAAAAAGAAACAGATGCTTAAAAGTTGGATTTATATTTTCATGGAAAAGGCAGATTCATGGAACCATCATCTACTGACTTGTTTTCTTTGTGTCAATGACTGTAAGGTTTCATCAATCCTGACTTGTCTAGACAACTACTTATTATAGATATAATGCAAAGGATAAACAGTTTATGGTGTATTAGCTTAAAATAAATAAAGTAACCATATGCTAGCTATTTCATTACCTATTGCATATTTTAATGCAGCACATTGGTTATTCCTTTCCCTATTGTTTTATATCACTTATTTATCGTCTATACTGCTTTATACTGTATACAGGTGGGGTGCCATTCCATCACAGGGAACACATACATGTACACACAGACACAGACACACACACACACACTAGAGGCAATTTGGCGCCAATTAGGCGTTCATTAATCTGAATGTCTTTGGACTGTTGGAGGAAACTGGAGTACCCAAAAGAAACCCGCCAAGCACAGGTAGAACATGCAAATTCCACACACAGACCCCGAGGTGGGTATCAACCTCAGTCAATGGAGGAGCAAGGCGACAGATAGATGGATGGATGGATGGATAGATAGATAGATTTCTGTTTAGATGAATATTTCTACACTGGGATTAATGTGTAACCTTCGACAGTCAGAATGTGGGATGATATAGGATTAGCTCCAGCTAGCAAACCTTGTTACATATAAAAGGCAGCATGCTAGCTAATACTTTTACTATCTAGGGTAGCACTGTCTCTGTCATGGTCCTGGTTGATTTTCTTTATGTCAAAGCAGCAGTCAGATTTCACTCTTAACCTGTCTAAAGGTATTATGGAAATGTGAAAGAGAACTGGCTATGAATACTTTCAGCTAGCTATTAAATAACACATAATGCATTTATAGGCAGCACAATGGCTAATACTGTAGCTAATGTTACCCAGGTTTAGCTTTGAGTTAGAACTTTAATTACATGAATATTTGTGTGGTAAGGGAGCAAAAAAATATATATACAGTAACACCCAGTAGGTCTAAACTTTTAGGGAATTAGTTAGCACTAACTAGCACTCCTTGGTACCGGCAGCAGGCTAGCTAAAACATCAGCTATTTAGTTTAAGTCTCTAACTGTATATTTGATGAAACACTGTAAAAAGAAAGCAGTTAAAATGTAAAAAGTGAAACAACACATTTAATTTCAACCAAATATCACAAATTATTTCTGTGATTTCTCTCAGGTTGTTGACAAAACTGGTGTTGTATGACTAAAAATAACTGCTGAGAGACATAATCAAAATGGCTGCCTCACAGAGAGGACTTGGTGTGGAGTTTGTATGTAGGCTACCAGTGTTGTACATTGTGAAGGTAAGTCCCATGGGGAGTAGCAGAGCGCTGAATCCCGGTCCCTGGGAACATTATTAAAAAATAGTGAGTGTATCAGGGAAACAGACATTCGCTAAATTACCCCTCACAAAGGGCAATTACCAATTCTCTCAGGTGTACTAAAAAAATCAACAACGACAGGTGTACGCAGAAACTCACATACACACACCCACCATTCCCCTCAGAGCATACCACTTAAGCTGTCAGCCGAAGAGGCGTTTAGACAGGTGTACACACACAAACTTAATATCATCCCTTAGACTGAGAGGGAGGGAGAAAAGAGGGAGGGGAATGAAGTCTTAATTTCCTGTGTGGTGTGGCATTGACCCTTCGACCTTGGCTGCTTGTGCATACACACACACACACACACACACACACGCAGGTCCAGAAGGATGGTGGATTGTATTAGATGAGGTAATGTACCTCTCACACTCACACCTGTCTACATGACTCACGCTGACAGCTGAATGAAGTGTGAGTCTACCACTCTCTTTTACTCTCTCACTCTCTCACACAGTCTCACACGTACAAAAAATAGGAATGATGAAATAGTAATAGAAATAGTAGTGACTAAATCTAATCCACAACCACATCTCTAACGCTGCTCTTTGCACGCAGAAACACACTAGGTGCTGCTGTATTTGTAGTTTGGAGTGTGTGTGTGTGTGTGTGTGTGTGTGTGCGTGTTTGCATGCACTTATCAGAGACCCCTTTTCCACTGACATGGTACAGATGCTGGTTTTAATACTTGCTCTCATTTCACTTCAATACAGAGCTGGGAGAAATCCACAGAATCCACAGAATGCTGCTGGTTGTTTACTGGGTTTGAAAATAACCTCCCAGTTATTCAGACTGTGATTTAACCCATCCTACACTGGAGGTGGGGTTAGATATGTGCTACTGCGCCTACCAGGTGTAGCCTTGCCACTAATTTAGGCTGCAGCCAGGATGCTCTACACAAAGTCTATCTACTATTCTGAAAAGGATAGCAGATAGAAAAGGAAGCAATATGTGCAGAAACAGACACTAATATTCTGCTAATAATGGGAATAATAGCCGGTAATAAAATGCTCCTTGTAAACACCTTAATCTGATCCCCATCTTGATCCGGCTTGATTGGAATGAATATTCAATCGTAATAAGAGGGGTGGTTTAAACCTTTGATAAGCCATTCATTGGGTAAATATTGGGTAATATCTAAACATGGGAACCGATCTTTTCTGTGTCCTTGGGATAAATCTATCCATTCCGCCAATCTTTTCCCCATGTGGAGGGAAATTTAGCTTCATTGCCTGATCACTAAACTCAATTAGAACAACTCTCTCCCACCAGTCTGACTATCATCCACTGACTAAGGAAGGTGCGCTGATTGGCTCGCCATTTCACAGGTAGTAATGCATGTAACCAATCACAGATGAGAATAAATTCTTGTAATCAATCATAATTCAGAAGGCGGGTTTATCACAAAAGATGGGAAGCCTAACTGTCTCCGAGATGGAGAAGAATATTTCTCCTGTTATATTTCCTTCAGCTTAAACTCTTCACAGCAGGCAGAGCCACAAATGCTTTGTGCACGTAAATGCCTGTCTTATCGGATCTGCGTTCATGTAAACAGTTAAGTTGGAATCTGAAATCGGAAAGATTTCAATCCGATTCAGGACAAATTGCTCATGTAAACATAGCTAGTGATTGCTGGAGGCAACCAATCAAATTGTTTAATGTTGCAGTCATGGCCAATCAGTCAGTGTAGTGTAAAATGGAAAAGACACAGCAGTGTGGTAGCAACAAAAACACGATGACATCAAAATAATAACTGAAATTCTCTTTTACACCAAGATATACCTCATAATAATGATCTCCAAAACTTATAGAAAGTAACTTTTGGTTTAAGAAGTTTGATTTATTCAATACAATCAGACATCAAAAGTGAGAAGCATATGTTAACACATGTGCAACCATTTATTTTGGATAGAAAATATGAGAAATAAGAACATTGCTTAAAAAGATTTACTGATTCTGTGAAGCGAGCCTGGCACTAGCACTGTGTTAATGGAAAAGGACATAAATTTGGTTTATTAACCAATAATGATTCAAAGATACACTCAAATGCAACAAGGCAGAAACTGAATAACAGCCTGAATGTAAAATAGATAGACACATGTGCGTGCACTCTCACACACACTCACATACATACACAAACACACACACACACGGACACCGGGATGCCTCCATATACCAACGTTCCTCGTTGTGAAGAATGGGACGTATGCAAATGGGAGCCCCGGCATGGGCCGCAGTTTCCCACAGGCAGAGAGAGAAAGAACGTTCCTCCCCTCTCCGCACTCTTTCAATGGGCCTTTTCTTCCGCCGCAGAGCCCTCTCTATGGCCAACAGTGGTCCACTGCATAGGTAGCAAAACCCCTTTCTCTCCTCCCCTCTAAACCCTTAATACACAATAGCTCACTTAAGCATTCTCACACACGCACACACACACACACACACACGCACACAAACACCCCCACACACACACACGCGCACACACATACACCATCCCATAAAGCACAACCATGCACAGCTACAAAGGGGTTCATGAGACTTGGACTCTTTTGTAGAAGAGCGAGTGGGGAAGACAGAAAGAGAAATAAAGCTCTTTTCTTGCAGGGTTTCTTGCACCTCTACCAATGAGAGCATAATCAGGGCTAATCATTAATCTCCATTTGCAAAATCACAGACAAACTTGGAGTGCTATTCACTTCCAAAAACACTTCTGATGGCCTAACATATGTAACGAAGGGACCCATGCAGTGGTTGGTATTATACATAGCTAGAGATCTTGTTTCGAGGAGCATGTACATAGTTCTGACGGCTTGTTAACACTAAGTTTGTATCACTCTGAGTATACTAAAGCACTATTGTAGCATTCTGTGTATTGCTTTAAGCCTTTTTTTTTTGCCCTGAAGCAATACAGAAAAGGTCGCTTTGTTGTCACCCATTTCCCTTTCTGGCCTTTCCAGCAAGTCTAATTAACAAAACAAAGGTGCCAATTTCCTTCTCTAAAACCTTAAACAGATTTAAATCAAGCAGTGATACACAAACATCCAAACACAAAACTGAACTCAGTCCAGCACACTCTTAATAATCTGTTGTGCACTCCTTTTGCACATTCTCACACTCAGGCCTTTCTCGAGAGGGCATCCATGTTGTTATGCAAAACATAAGATGGGAGAGAGGAGCTAGCCTGCCAGTTTACAACAGCCCCTCAATGACACCTCAGCAGGCCTCCAAAAAACTGACCCCTCACCTCCTGCAGTCCCTCCCCCACCTGACCTCAGGATGAGGGGGGAGCTTGGCCTAAAGGAGATCTGAATGGGGAAGAAGGCACATAGGGAAGAAACAGAGCCTGGACTAAACCGAGATCAATTCAGTGTGTGTGTGTGTGTGTGTGTGCGTGTTGTGCTCAAAGCTTTGACACACAGCCAATTTGTTACGCTGGACGCCTCACAATGGCACAGGGGGAGAAAGTGAAGTCATACTTGAGGCAATGCATGGGCGCCCATGGCAAAGGTCACTCAACATCTCCCTGCTACTGTGTCCGAGAGGTAAATATAGAGGGACCCAAAGAAAAAAAAAACACACACACACAAAATGTAAAATATGATAGGAGAAGAAAAGCTGAGGTAAAGGGGTTGGGGAGCTGGTGGATTTTCCTCCTGAGTCAGCGATTTCAGTTGGACTTGAGGAGGAAGTCTCTGAAAGACTATAAATGAAAGGTTCCTAAACTTTGCACACTGGGAGGGCGGGGGTCTCGTAAATGCTAACAGATGACTTGAAAAAAAAATGTTTAGCATCATGTCATCCCATAGTAATGTGCCCAAAAAAACACCCAGCACAATTCACACCACACACACAAATATGTATATGAATTAATTTACAGTCATACAAAGTAATTTTTTTAATTTAAAAAGAACTTGCTGCAATCAAAAGTTTTCCATAACAAATTTCTGAGCGAATAAATTTTGCAAAACAAAGATCAAAAGAAATGTTTGTGATGCTACAATTCATAGCATCAAGAAATGCCACGCAGCTTTGATTGTAGGATCCTGTAGGATAACGCTGAAGGATCCTTCGTATGGCAGCATGTAACATCAAACAAAGGCTGAAGGCATGGAATTTTATAAAACACAACGAGATAAAATTATAGTAGACAAATATATAGGTGCTATGAAATGCAATTAGTTAAAGGGTTCAATTAATACAGGTGACGAGTTATCTTGCTTGCTTGCAGCTGAACTTCCTCCTCCGTGTGAATGTAGCACTGTATATACTGTTTGTCTACATTTATTTAGTAAAGTTGCAACACAGTACTCTTCTCCAGTGCTTTCCACATTCTCACAATACCGCTATCAAAATGCTAAACAAAAATCATGATAAACAAAATCAAACTGAGCAGTTTTTATTTATAGTTTTTTTTTTTGCTCACATACTTCATGGCTCTAAGGTGGAGAAAGCAATTAAAACTTTTTTTAGCAAAATAAAGTCCGCCACACCTACCACGATTGGCCTGTTGGCCTACGCCTCTCTCGCAGGGAACTGAGAGTAAACAAAATATCTGCTTTACAGCTAACATTGTGGTGCACATGTAGGTGTGTGTGAAAAGGTTGTGCCCATGTGCAAAAACAGAAGTGTAAATTTGGGGCTTTAGAACATCTCAAATTATACAAAAAAAAAACAACAACAAAAAAACAGCAAGTTGCTTTGAAACACAACCTCCATTTTGCCAAGCCACTACAAAGAGCAGAACACCCCATGGAGCGCTGCCCTGTTTATTTTCTTAACCATGCTAATACCGGTCAGCCACATTCCTGTGCTCCCAAACTGGGAGGTTTCAGATTGCTCTGTGGTATTCCTGTAAGCACGGAGGTGGAGGGGAACAGTGAGGAGAGGAGAAGAGAGGCCTGGCCCGTGAACGGCAAACACCTGTCGCACTGCGGACCGTTAACACCTCCATGTTACGCTTTCCTTTTCCCCAGGTCACATGATTCAGGAAGCCTGCACTGTCAGGACTGCTGATTTCTTCCAGACATGTGGTGATGGGATAAATGCAAATCAAACAAAGCCATACGTTTGTAATTGTGCTCGTATGGAGGATTTGTTTAGTTTCTTTATGAACACTACATGACCATGTGCCTGTCATACATTCTGGAGAGAGAAAAAAAATATATATATATATATATATATATATATATATATATATATATACTCGAGTACTGTAGAATAAACACAAGGTACAAGAGGACATATTTCTTCAGAGCTACTGAAACATGTGAGGTACTTACATCAAATATAAAGTATTTCATTAATATTTCGAAGCTGCCATGAGACAGTATTTAATTATATATATTGTTTTCCCATCTGGTAAGGAGCTGTTTGAAACAGCTGTTATGGTTCAGGTGGGGTGAAGGTGTGTAAAAAAACACAGCTTGAAGTGGTACTCCCTGCTTGCACTAATGAAGTGTCTCCTCTCTGAAAAATTCTTCACCTGTGCCCTAACAGCCCTTACTCTCTAAATAAGGGGGAACGGTTTAACCCGACACAAAGCAACAGTCCCACCAAAGATTTTTCACCTGGTGGCTAAGTGCTACCTCCTGCTCGCTCTCGACTGACACAACCCCCACTCCGTCCATGTCCCAAACAAACACACACACACAACTTTCCTCTTCTGCCATAACTCAGTGAGGATGTTGGCAACCTATGGAATTATAACATAACACTAATTTAATAACAACTATCAGTAAGATCGGAAAACACCTCGGTCAGATAAAACAAGCAACGCACTGAACGCTTGTTTATTATCCTTTCGTAGCTGTGACTAATTAGGCCCAGGGATTGGTTAAAGGGGGATTTGTTTTCAAATGGGAGTCAGATGGTCAGCTGTCAGCTGACAGCCCTAAACACCTCAGCATGCCTCTCTAAGCTCAGTCAGCCAGACCCTGGAGAGAATTTATGGAGGTGAATCTGCAATCAGGAAAGGTTTTGAATATGAGTCGTTTTCATAGGAATATGACTAGGTGGTCTTGCCGTGTCTGAGTAACATGTCCACCATGAGCATTAAACTTATTCTGAGTACAGATCCTGCCAGGAAGAACACACCCATGAGTAAAACACATGAAGCAATAATCACTTGGTGTCAATTTCCTGAAAACTATATATCAGTTCGGCTTATTTAAGGACGCTCCAAAAAAATTAAGTTGAAATGAAGTGAATAAAAAGCAGTAAAAAACGTAATCACTGGACAGTTAGATATTTTCATATTTTAATTTCAGTGTTGATCATCATAACAAGTTAAAGTGAACACATGGAGGGTGTGATCAGTCACAAGTACAAATAGGCGGGGTGTGTGGTAATGACGCACCGGTCGAGTGTGAGATCACTGACCTATTGGTTGAGGTCAGAACCAATCAAGGTTTAATTATTTAACTGAATTATATGAAATAACCCGAATTAAATGTGCAAGAACAATTCAGGTTTATATATATATATATGTATATATAAAAATAAAATTCTTATCTTAGGGTTTGTCCAGCTCAGGTGTCCTGCAGTGCGGTGATTACAGCATCTCTCTCTCTCTCACACACACACACACACACACACGTCCAGCAATGCTACCTGACTCTCACATCATTAGACTGAACATGACCTCCCAGCACATCCCTACCCTAACGCACCGTTAATACAACAGTAGCCTAAAAGGTGCACAAACAATCACACAGTCCACAGTCTTAACACTGTCCTGACACTTTCCGAAATTCATGAACACGCACGACACACAGATAAAGCGATAGCTTGTATTTAGAGAAGCGCTCTCAGCATGCGAGACACCCGAAGCGTCTGTTTTTCTACCTGCACAAGTTGCCATTTGGTGCAACGCCTCGCCTTCCCACACCTTTCAGAAACGGATGGAAACGATTTCGTCCTGCTCCGCGAGTTTGAACGTGGACAAATCAGATGCACAGCACGGCAAAAAAAAAAATGCAAGATTTCAATTTTTTCCCATTGATCAACCCTGAGCGGTGTTTCAAGCCTCCGATCAGTTGGAGAGGAGCTGCGCGCTGAGAGCACCGCCAGGGAGCGCATGGCGGAAACGCAACCAAAACACACCGCTATCTCTCTGTGAGTGAGTGAGTGGCACGACAGAACAGACCCTATGTACGACTAAAGTCGTTTAGACCTGAAATAGCAAAAGGTATTTAAGTGATTAAAGTAGTGTAGAGACAAGACTTGCATCAGCACTGTATAGAGCTTAGGGGGGGGAAAGTCTCGGATAAAGAGCTTATATATAATAAAGATGCCTGGATACACACTGGAAACACAAGGTGTACAATGCAATAAAATAATAATAATAATAATAATAAAGAAGCATGTTGGATGTGCGTGCGCAAAAAAAAAAAAGTTCTGATGAAGTGCTCGAGTCCCAGAGTGCGATCCAGTCCTCGGAACCGCTGCTGAGTGTGTGCTCTATACACACCGCATTCCTTATATAGGCTGAGCCGCAGTTGTTGTTGCAGATTCCTTTCCTTTTCTCCTCTGAGTCTCTCCACCCAGCCCGAGCACTGCGCTCCAGCCCACAGACAGGTTCCCTCACCGCCTGCTCCACTCGCACTCACCGCGTGGACACGCTACCCGAGCCCAGGAGATGCTTCACGTCTAGTTTAGACACGCCCTTATCGTGCTTAGATAACCAACTTCTCGCAAAGAAGTTTTTTTTTAGTAAACCACACAACAGCGAAACGAGGACTTTCCGTTATTTCTTCAGTCGAACAGAGACGCGTGTTTCCCGTTAATCTGAGACCTTTAACGCACCGGTCCGAGTCAAAAAGCCAACATACTGGCCCAGTCCGAAAAACACTCAATTCTATTTATGAGGTTATTGATACTGTGAGAATGTGTCTGTGTGTGTGTGTGTGTAAAGTGTATAGTGTACAGTGGGCTAGCACACAGGCTACCTGCTACACAGTCGGAATAGCGGAACAGCCCATTGTACAGAGAGATAAGTTAAGTTGATACCAAAGCCAAAAACGCAACAAAGTTGCAAACAACACACGCTTTCTAACAACACACGTGTTCCTTTTCCTTCAAAGCACGCGAAAAAACAAACAGGTTGTTTTCTAAGCAAACAGGTACACTTCAATGAGAAAATAAGTTTCAGCTCGTGCGCTGAAAAGGAAAACAATCTTTGATGTGGGGAAACAAATGTAACACATTTCCGATTCAACAGGAGAAAAGTATCCGAAATGTAAAGAAAAGTGACGAGTTCGTGGGAAATAAAGTAAACTGGGAGTAAAAGAGTGTGTGTGTGTGTGTGTGTGTGTGTGGGAAAGAGAGAGCGCATGGGTCTGGGAGCGTATAACGGTCCAGGGTGCGCGGTGCCGCTAGGCGGAGAGAGCCAGGTATAACGGTGCACGCACGCACACACACACACACACACTCACACGTACGCGCACCGCTACTTTCCGCTCACTTTGGCTGATTAGAAAAGTCCGGCGACACAATCCGAGCCTCCGATCGAGTGAAAAACGCGTTCTGTACTCACCGCTCGTCCTCTTCGGGTTCGCCTGCTTTCTGCGCTTACACCTGGGGCCATCCGCCATGATCCTTTCGCTGTGTGTAAATGCCGTGGCGGAGAGTCACCTCCTCTCGGCCCCCACACCTCCCCTCCACCTCCCCTCCCTCCCTCCCCTAACTCTCCACCTCCCCTCCCTGCACCTGGTTTACGACACTCGGCTTTACGACATTACCTTCTGGCTACATACACCTCTCTCTCTCTCCCCCTCTCTCTCTCCCTCACTCTCTCTCTCTCTCTCTCGCTCTGGCTGAGCCGGAAACCACACTCTACTGTACTGAACAGTAGGCTGTGCCACTAGCCTGCCACCTGTGGTATACGGTAATATATTTCGGACAGAGCCTCTTTTACATACAACCCCCTTGAGCCATCTTCACTGCTTCTACACTTCACTTAGCTGCTTTATTTTGTACTTTTCAACACTGGACACAAAATATTTTATGCTCATATAAGTTCGATCACTATAAAATAGTTAATTAAGGTTATCATCACCAGCGGCACGTGAGCACAGCAGGTACCGGTACAATCCTGATGTCAGGTTTTCACCTGTACGGGGCTATGGCACATGGGTTTCCTCTGCGTTCTCTGGTTTCCTCCAACCTCCAAAAAAAACATGCAAGTGTATGAGAGCGTGTGTGTTTATGTGTGTATGGTGTCTTGTGATCGACTGGCGTCTCACGTTCCTACTTCAAACCCAGCATTCCTGCCATAGGTTCGAGATCTGGTGCGACCAGCTTCAAGTGGGGTGTCCAGGTTTTTTTGTCATGGTCCGTTACAAAATCACATTTTGTTCATTTATTGACGACACCTTTATGCTTCTTTCTTTCTTTATTTTTTGCTTACAGTGGTGGAAAACTCTTATCGTTATTTACCTGTTTGAGTGGTCACCTGGAGCAGTTACTCATGCATGGGTTACGAAGGTGTAATAGATCGCTCAGAGATAAGCTGAGCTGGAAAGGCTTATTTCAAGGGTGACAACTGCCACCCTATACCACCCTTATGACCACGCCTAAGCATAGCTCACATCAACCTCGACTATTCTCCATACAGAAGAGGTCTCTGAATAACTCAATGTGCCCCAAGTGACCATAGATATGCATGGACGTCTATTATTAGGCCAACATACGTAAATGTTCAGCCCACAGTGGGTGGAAACTTGTGGCCTTAGTGCAATAAGTGTCATAGCATGTAATTGTTGTTGTTTTTAGTGTGGGTCTGTGTAGAATGTGGTTACCTTTGTACCTGTGTGCGTTTGGGTGCTTCTGGGAACAATTAACCTTGAAAAATAGAGTTAATTTAAATACAAAATGTATGACAATCGTGATATCTCAGTAAATCCTACCAGTCAATCTTATGTATATGGATAGCATCCTTTTATACCTGATCTCATGCAAGATTTGTACAACTTTAAACTTTCATATGAACAAACTTGGAAGAATAGAATAGAAATTTACGCTCATAGAAATTTACTTGTTAAAAAGTTTAAGTATACGCAAGGGTAAAACCATATTAGTACGGACATAGGATGCCTGTCACCGGAATGCTAATTTTCCTTATTTGTATGACGAACAGAGAAGGATAATTTTATTACATAAAAAGCAACAGATGAAGGTCAGTGTCTGTGATTGGCGGCTTCCGAGGCAAAGCACATAAAGACCTTAAAAGCCTGACTTCGCCTGACATCCCGTATTACCCGATTCCCCCTGATACGATTTACAAAACTGACAGGAAAGTAAATTCTGCTTTTAATATTTTACTATACACTTCGATTTTTTATTTATTATTACATACGTTGCTGTTGAAATGTTTAGGTATAGCTTACAGGCAGTGTCATCATATTGTTGGTCAAACTGTGTGTGAGTGTGTGTCTGTAGGAAGAAGGAATGCAATGTGTATCCCAAGGCACAGCAAGGATCATGGGACCCTTTCTGTAATGATTCAATCCTCCACCCAATGAAAGAGCTCGCTGTTCCTCTGGGACTGTTTATGCCGTTGCACACAACCGGAGAGAACGAGAGAAGGAGATGCAGACATGAGATAGAGAAAGAGAGATCAGGGATACAATAGGGAGAGTGATAGAAAGAGAGAAACATTAACGGATTGATGGAGCCAGAAATGTTATATATGCCATGTTTGACAAAGAACATTAAGGAATGAGAAATAAAATTACAGTTAGCAGTATGCACATCTAGTAACACATCCTGGATGTTTTGCTCAAACCAAGAGTTTGCTATAAGATTCATGAGCTCCTGATCACATGATGGAAGTTGTGATATATTCTAACCTCAAAGCACAATGTGAAAAACTGAATTTATACTAATTGGAACTCGAGTCATGTGACGTCTAGGCTCAGTCTAGTGTCGAGCTGTTTTTCTGTTCCAGGTCACAAATGTGTGTGTTGTAGCAGTGCTGGTGTTAGGGAGGGCAGCGCTGGGCTATTCTTGTACCTGCTGATGACTATCAGGTTTCTGATGGACCTCAGCTGGGTGTGGTACAGGATTGAGGGGACATTGCTCTTTCTATTGAGTGTCTATAGAACATAATGTATTATACAGCAAAACCATTAAGAACAGGTGTATTTGTCTTATATAATATCAATATCTCTTTATTCGACAGTCTAAAATGTATGTAATTAGATACACTCTGACCACTGAAGGAGCAAAGTGACTTAAAAGTGTGATAACTGTGATAAATATCCTGAAATCATGTTCACGTTGCCAATATGATCACTGTCAGTGGAAACGTGGACGTAAGTAGGTCAAATGATGCAATTATTCCATTAAATCATACATTGTAAGGACCACCCCTCTCATATCTCCAGTTACTTTTTCTTTTGCCTCATGTAGCTCGTTCCTCATGTGCTCTTTTACTCAACATGAAGGCCAGACTAGATTGAAAAGGTGCGAGTCCCTTCATCATCTCAGTCCTTTCCCCAGACTGTGGCTGCAAACCAGTGAATTATTCAGCAGGACAAAGTGCTCCACTCCTAGGGTGAGGCCTGAAAAAACAACGCATTATAAGACATTAACATCCGCAGCATCTCAGCCATACTTGGCAACAGTGAGAACAGCTTTATTTTAATGGTGATAATTGCTCCAGATTTGATACATGTATTAGTGTTTCCTGCATCTTGGAACCTTTTTGGTTTCTACTTTCAATCACAAGAGTAACATTGGAACAGCTTTGGTTTCATGAGGTCAAGTTCAAGCACAAAACAAGGCAGGCAGACACGTCATTCTTGAATCAACTTACTGAACATAAAGTACATTAATGATTTTTTATTGCCATTTCCTAACATATTTTACTTATGCACGCTGTTCATAGAGCCATGAAAGGCATTCAAGTCAAACCGGAACTTGTGATGAAATTTCTCGTGAATGAAGCCGTAAAACCGATTAACATTTCCGGAAGACTTTAAGCACAGAGGATGATCACATGAGAGGATGATAAGACTTTTAGCTGAAGTAAAACATGAATGGTGCAAATGTTTTAAAGAAGGTCGTACATGCATGAATGACGATCCCGGTCGAGGTGGCACATTGCAGTCATTCCCATGAACAGTCAGCATGTGGCGCATCTGTCTAGGAGAACTGTCATTCACAAACACCACTTGCATAGTACAGGAACTCGGCTTAGAGTCATTGGCACATCCCTTGTCTTGACCTTGCTCCAAGCCATTTCCACAAGATTAGGTCATTAAAGAAGTTCCTGAGAGGCAAGTGTTTCAGCAATTTTTCTACCTTGATGGTATCCAAGCACTAGTGAAGCGCTGGAACAAGTGCATCAGTGTAGCAGGGGATTATATAGAGAAATAAAGATAGTTTTTACTCTCATAACTATGTACTGTTATTCTGAGCAATTAACATGACACCTAGATAAATCCCTCATAAAATTTGACATAAGCCTATTTAAACAGCGCTTTTTCCAAACTGCATCAGATAACACGATAGTTTAATTCTTAATTTTTTACATCAAGTGACTTAACACCTGAGTTGAGTGATGAAGCTGTTTTTAATCTACTGTACTTAGTATTTATCAGCATAAAAGCCCCTGTGGACAAACTAGAAATGATTATGTATTACAATGAGTGAATAAAAATCCACCTGTCATAAGCACTAGTGTCAGGGCTGCTGTTATAGAAAAATTAATTAACACCTTCTGACCAATCAGACTGGAGAATTCAACACAGCTGGGAAATAAGATGCTGTAAGACACTATTTTAGAACAACATGACAACTGATATGACTCAGTTACTTCTAGTCTATTGAAATGATGTCATATACGTAGCTTTCCAAGGGAAATTTCTTTTCAGCAGTGACAGAGTTATGCATATTCTGGCATTTATGGAAACTGAGTTTTGACCATTTTGTGTATATACTGTATATATTTTGTAATTAATATACTGTATAATAATATATACTGTATATAGTTTTTGTAGTAATCTAATTAGAAAGACTTTATTTGATTGACACCCGGGAATCACATCATCATCAAAATAGGTGTTTAGTCATAAAGTAATAAATCTCAAACCACAGCTTTATTCAAACTTGATTCAAAATATTATGAAAATATTGATCTTAAAAACACAAAAGGTCTCTATATACTTATGTATATGTATAGACATTTGTGCTAGTGGCATAAGTAACACTTCTCCATAAGTAGAACGTCACCATTAGTTATTTCTAGTAATGATAATGGAAAAAGGTAAAAATTGAAACAAAGGGACAATAAGGATTGTAGTATAATTTTGATTCCAGATTAGAATGGCAGCGACATCCACTCAAGGCATTCTGGGAAACTATGTTATGTTGATGACACTGTAGTGCTTTAAGCCTGCCACGTCATCGGTCTGCACCAGCACATACTGCTCCTACTGTAAATACTGTATCTGGAAAAAGAAGGGTCAGAGAGAGAGAGAGAGAGAGAGGAAGAGAGGAGGATCAAACTTTATTGCATGAATCTGATTGAGCTTGGAGCCCCAGTATTACCACAAAAATCCCCAAACCTGTATTTTAACCTGCGTTTTGGATTTTTGTGGTACCACTAGGGCTCCAAGCCCAATTAGGCCCATTTCTCTCTCTCTCTCTCTCTCTCTCTCTCTCTCTCCTTCTTTCTGACCCATTTCCTTCCCTTTTCTACAACTTCGAATCTCAGTAAACAAACAAACCACTTTGCAAGGATCACGTCTCAAACACACTGTATACGATGTATATACAAGGTATACATCACTGATTGAGCCTGGAACCAGAATACTTACAGATGCTGAAAGATAAAGGTGAATAACAGACTCACTGGCTGCAAGACAAGGTGTTTTCGTAAAGAGCTGGCTTCAACAGAGATCAATGACGAGGTGTTTCGAAAGCCACACATAGACACACACACACGCACACACTCTCGCATTCTTGCTTTCATGCTAAAGCAGAGCAGACTGGAAAAAAAAGACCGAGTTATAATTCAATGGAAAGTCCAGTCTTTTCTCGTTTTCCTTGGATCAAGCTGTTTGAGCATGAAGTCATATTTTTGTGCCAGTGGAAAACAAAGAATAAAAATAATGCTACCTCAAATATGAAGCGGCATACATAAATTTGGTTATTAAAGCAGGAGGCAAGATGTTAAAACCTCTATTCTGAGGTGGTGTTGATGGGACCACCCATCTAGATCAAAATATTACCAACTGCCATCCTGTAGCCCCTGAGCTGATTCCAGTGCACACACACTCACTCACACACACACACACACACACACACACACACACACACACAGAAAACAGTAGGTTAAAGTAACTCAGTGAATTCATCAACCAAAGTCATATTTTTCGCCTGATTAAGCAAAAAGTCAGGAATACCAGATCTCCATTTCTGACTGTCATTTTCTCCTTGTCCTTCTGTTTTTATTTCTGTCATTACCATTTTTTTCTTCCCTTTTTACCTTCTGTGTGTCTCTAATGCATGGGAGGAGGCAGACAGGGGCTTGGAGAGGATGAGGGGGGTGAAGGCAGAAAGCCATCCTCCGTGCTCTACATTAAGGGATCAGGCTGTGTCTCTGTAAATGAGTATTGATCCTGCTTCTGGCGGGATCGTTTAGGAGATTAATGCTGGCAGTAGTTGTGGTGGTGGTGGGAGGGGGTCTCCAGCCAAGGCAGGGAAGCCGGCGCAGCGCTACCCAGAACAGAGGACCTGCTGTGGGGCGCTGAGGAGAACAAACCCCTGCCTCCCCTCCTCACCATCTGGACCAAGAGCCCAGGGCACCAGCTGCATGGGGGGAAGGGTAGAGGGAGAGGGAGAGAGAAAGAGAGAGGGAGAGAGAGAGTAACGGTCTAAGAGAGGAAGAAAGGAAGGAAGAGGGGGAAGGATAAAGGGATGAAAAATAAAAAGAGAGCTGCAAATGAAAAGGAGCACATGAGGAAGACGGAGAAAGAGCCAATGCCAAGTCAAAGCAGACGTAAGGCACTGACTGTGAAAGAGTGAGCAAGAAAGAGAGAGGGAAGTAAAGAATCACAGACAGCAAAGGAAAGAAGATAACGGCAATTAAATGATTTTAAACATGGACATAGATTTCCATGATGGGGAAAATCAGTTATGACGATAAATAATCATCTAAATGAATAATATAAGAATATAAGGCTATGGGAGTTTTATGGAAAGAGTAAAGACTATATGAGGGAGGGGAAAATAAAAGTAAGAGACAGGTGGGAGAGAAACTAAGCTAAACATTAGACCTGATGAGAGAAAGAGAGAGACCAGAACAGAGGAAATCAGCCATGATGGATGAGAGGAGGAAAAAAGGGAGTAAGAGAACAGAGTGGCTAAAGTGGCCCAGGGGAATCTCCCCAACGTGGGGCCTGAGGAAAACCATTACGGAATTATGGAGCAAAGGAGCAGAATTCGTTTAAAGGTGCATTTTGGAAGACCGTAAGACTATAACGAACTCAGGAGGCTGGATGCAGGTGTAGAAGCTTTAATAAATGATACGAAGCAGAACAATAAAATAAAAATCTAATTAAAACATAAAGTTAAGAAACTAGTCACATTATAAAGTGTCGTTTGTCCGAAATGGCACGGTGTATTATTCGTACACTGCAGCAATAAGCTTAACAGTTGGGGTCTGTAGGACTAGACAGGATTATTCTCCACTATACTTTCAGATATGATTTAAAATGCTTGTCCCCTATCACCTGCACTATATAATAGAACAGAATCCTAACGAGGAGCTTAAAGAACTGTAGAGCACAGTATTGTTGTATGTTGTGTCATCAGTGTTGTGTGTTGTGAACTTAAAAAAGAATTGTGAGTGTCATGACCAAACACCAGAAAGTAAATCCTAATACATGTAAATGTAGGTATAAACCTACCTTAGCTGGTAGGTCCACACACACTCCCCTTAACAATGACCATCAGTGCAAACTGACCCCCAAGGAACCAAGTGCTGTACTCACAAAGAAATTCAACTAAACACTAAGAGTTCTGTCTCAAGTGCAACTAAAGTATGAGGTTCTAACTAAAGCTAATGAAAATTCCTTATTTCCTTATTCCTAATAAAATTGCTGACAATGCTTTTTGTAAAAAAAAAAATAATAATAAAAAATAAAACCAGTATGAATTACTGCTTTAACAGTCATTTAAAAAAAAAAAAAGTCAAATATTCACTATATTTTAAGTCAGTTTGGCAGGTTCATTTGACATTAAGGAATGTTTATGGTTTGGTCTTAATGAACTAAGATTGCTCTGCTGTAACCTTGTTTGCAAGTTTATAAACTGCTTTTAATGCTAAAATGCTTGGCTAATTATTCTTTTGAAAGGCATTTCCTCTCACATCATCCTATTCTCAGCTACCTTTAGCCCCATATATTCTATCCAACTAGGAGTGGTGCTGATGTCAGAAACTGGCACTAATAAAGTGCTAGAGGACAAACACAAGCTGTGCAAGTGAAAAAGAAAAAAAGATTCTATCTTTACACCTACAAGACAAGTGGACACAGAGTTTAAAATCCTCAGTAACACTGATGCACCTTATACCCTTGTATAAAGGTATTAACATAGAGCAGTGTTAGAGTCAGAATCTGAGAATCGTCCACCACCCAAATAATATCTGTTCAGCTGTGGTCCCTTGTTACTCCATTTACGCAGATAGGAAGTTGCAATGGGTGTAGATACAAGAACAGCAATAATGCGTCCAGTAAGTGTATATTTCCCTTAGAGGATTAGTTTAGCCAAAAAATTAATTGCATACAATTCTATCAAGATCACACAAGATTTACTTTCACTTTGTACTAGGCTTATATATACATATCACTCACTCACTCACTCATCTTCTATACCGCTTTATCCTGTATTCAGGGTCGTGGGGACCTGGAGCCTATCCCAGG
>JAQMYJ010000006.1:16105168-16116858 GCA_030014305.1 Clarias laeviceps | reverse complement strand
TGTGTGTGTGTGTGTGTGTATATACTGTGTATGTATGTGTGTGTGTGTGTGTGTGTGTGTGTATGTATATATATATATATATATATATAATGTATATATGTATGTACAGGTTAATCAGCCAGTGACTGGAACTGACTGTTTTTCACCCTGATCAGCCTAGGATATAACTGCTTTGTTAAAAGCCCCCAATCTGCCTGTTCCTCCAAACTCTGTGGGCGGATATGTCTCAAACCCACTCATTACACACGCTTACACAAGTCTTAAAACACCACGAGCGCTAATTAGTCTCAAAACGCGCGTTAGAAGCTGCACGTGCCTGCAATAGAAGCAGTGCACACCCACCTGTTCGTCGCAACACACGCCCAAGACTTTGGAGGCGTTTGAGGCGGTAAAATGCAACCATTTCTATATAATCCTACAGGTGGCGCACTCTGAACCATTCACACATTGGCATCCTGTGTGGTAGGAGTGAATTATTTGCTAAATTTGTATAGAAGACAAAGAAGAAGAAGTATTGTTTAAATGTTTAAACTAATGTTGTAAGGAATGTTCAAGTCAGTTGTTAAGCTGGTGAATAAAGCTAAGGTATAACATTTCTTTTATTTTAAAGGTTCAAGATTTTAAAATTGTAACACACTTTGTAAAAAATTTTTTAAATATATAATCAGGATATTTACAGAATCACAGTATTAATTGTGTAGGTACCTGGGTATTGTGGTAATATCGTATCTGGGGGCGAAGGTCATTCCCGTGCATAGTGAGCAATTTTGGGTTCCCAACTAACACAGCACTTTGTTCTGAGGGAAAAGTTTCTAACATGGCCTTTAGCAAACTCCACACAGCGTGACACTTTCCAGAAACAGGTGTATTCATACTGAGTCCACTTGACACTGTAATTGCACCCAGGCGGACTTCATTCATTACATGCAATTGTGAGTAGAGCCATGACGTATATGTCTCAATTAAGCGGTGTAGATTGGATATATTGTGTCAGCTCTGGATAAACCTCAAATCTATAGTATGGCAGTGTTGAGCTGAATTGGCTCATTAACTGGATGTAGACATACCATGGATTTAAATATGAAATGTCAGTTTTTCCTCTGAGTACGTAGGCGTAATGAAAGCTTGATGATGAAAATAAAGAGGTGAGTCATTATCTCTTGGTGGTGGCATGCTCATTGGCAGCTAAAAGGTACAAAACGCGAAAAATCTGTGTTGGCTGTGGTGCGCTGTAGAGAAATACGCTCACTGTACTTTTAGAGGATGTAGAGGTTTGTTTTTGCAGGTGAAAAGACGCTGTGTGGTTTCACATGTGGTGAAAGAGAGGGGGGACGGAGGCTTTTGTTCATTGCAGATGCTTATTTAACATTTCCGGTCAATCAGAACCATGTCAACATCACCCCATACATACACACACACTCTCACACACAAACTCTGCATGCACACAAAAGAAACAAAGAGTAAAGAGAAATTATCACATTTTCCTTGTAGTGGCCTGCCAGTGGCTGAGCTTTTGTAGTGATGGCTCCCAGTGCTTCACACACACACTTGGACTCGAGTACACTAATAGCAGCCAGCTTGTATTGTGGATGTCAGTAATACAGTGTGTGTGTGTGTCCGTGTCCATGCTGCAATCAGAGGGAAACAGGCTTTAATCATCGACAAAGGTTCTGAACATATGCAGAACAAATGTCTTTGTTTTAAGATCAAAGTACTTCATAGTAAAGTCCAACACTATGGCCAAAGAAAATATATGAACTTGTAGTCTCGCATATTTTATGGGTAACTCAAGTTCTATGTTCAATGGAGCTCAGCGGAGCTGTTTAAAGTCAGGGCTTCATGCCTGTTCTTAACTCATGTTCTGTATTCAGAGAGAGCACAGAAAAATCCTGAGCAGAGTCATCTGTTTTGCTTGACTTTGGATTTGGGCAGCTTTGCTAGAAGCTCATGTATCATGTAGTATTATAGACTTATTGCACACTGTGTTTCAGAAAAAAGAAAAAAAACTACTTGTGTACCATGTGAGATGATTCTTCTGTCCCATGGGTTCACGCTGAGGACATATAAACAGATGTAGTGTACTGAGCTGGATATTTTGCGCTTATCTGTTCCATGCAGATAGAGCAGGACAATTTGGACAGTTGGAGTGACACAAGTTTGATTTTTCTCCCATAACGTGCCACAGCCACTTTGTCAATCCTGAGCCACTTTTTATTAGACACATCTCCGATTTCCATACGATGTAAATGAAAACAGATTGGAGATCATGTGTTATACTGTTGATGTCCACGTGGATGTTGCGGTCCTCAGCAGCAGCGACTAGATTGAGGTGGTGAGTGACTTGGGTCTCCTTGATGATGGTATAATCTGGCAAAACTAGAAGGAACCTTCTACATGGTACAGGGATAATGGAATAGGTGTCAAGATACTGATTTGTGCACCTAGGCCGTTTCAGGTATAGGTGTGTTCACATTAAAGACGTACAGTTCTGTGGAAATAAATGCTGTAGTGAAAGGACGCCTCATGCTTAACTCCAATAGCTAGTGCCGATTGTAAATCTAAAACACATTTGCATATTATTTATCCATGAAAGGATTGCGTCGACTGACTTATTGTGTAATAGTGATGGAAATCATTATTGTTTAGTTTTTTACGTTACATAAATAAACTGCATACAACTTGCAAATGCATCACAAAGCGGCTTTGAATTGCATGTTAGTTGTTGTCTGATACACAAGTATTACTCCCAGGCACTGATAGCAACCAACAATCAGACAAAACATACTGTACTGTAATAAATATTTCCATTGCCGGCTCTTTATGTTGAGGTTAAAGAGCCCAGTGTTCGATCACGTTTTCTGACCCTGTCAGAATTTCCTACCTGTAGTAAGAATTTATAATTAGATTTGTCGGTCTGCACTGCTTCATCAATATTTCCTACTTGTTTTAAATGGTCGTAGCACTGCAAGAAATATATTGCAGTTTTATCAGAGGTAGCATTTTATGACTTACTGCTAGCAGTTTGTGATACGTATTTAATTTAATCAGTGTACAATTCCCATTGTTTTGACGATGGTAGCACTTTCTGACAGGTTGTTTCTGTCCACAACTCCTCTTAAAGTAACAGTGCAAATCAGTAAAATGTAGAATAAAACCATACAAACAGTAACAAAATCTTTCAATACTAAGTAGCAACCATAAACTGATGCTAGAAATAACATGGATTTATGGGTGAGGGGCTAAATCCATGAAAACTTTATTTTATTTATTTTTTTATTTTAAGTATACCCTTGGATAGGACAGAATGATGGGTAGGAAGAATTTGTAGAATGGGACTGGTTATTGTTTTGTATTTGCAGTCGTGTTGCAATTTTAGGTCTCTGTTTAAAGAATTACTAGAATTTTATTTATTTATTTATTTTTTGGCTTGTTTTTTTGGATAAAATCACATTTTTACACTGCGTTGCTATAACTGGGGATGTACATAAATATTGTGACACATTCCACATCAAATCACATATGGACGTCATTGATGCAACAGATTACATCGACACTGAATCGTTGGTAGACTGTAGATTCAATTAGATTTTTTTGGGGGGCATTGCAATTTTTGATTTTGATTCGATAGCACTAATATTTGTCTGATTTGTCTTATGCACTTCTATTTCTTAAAGGTTATAAGATATTAAAAACTATTGAAAGTATCTAATATGCACAGAATTTGTATTGTTGAATTTTCAAATGTTTCATACAAAGCATCTATTTTCTTTTCCCAATTCAGCGCCACACTCCATTCTAGTGCTGATATTGCACCAACCGTCCATAATCTTAAAGGTAGAAAAAATAATACTCCAGCAAACTGTGGAAGATGTGGTATATTTTAAGGAATTCAACAGCAAAATTTACAATTTGATAGTTGATGTAAATATTTTTAAATGAGTGAGTTGATCCCAAATTGAAAACTGACTCACTGATTCCATTAATTGAATCAATTAGTAAAACTAACAAATCAACTAAATTGTGTAATCAATTAAATCCCACAGCTTTAGTTGATGTGTCGTTCCATCCCCAGTATACAGGCCTGTAAATGATGTTTAATTTAAACTCACACTGGTATACACTGTCAGACATTTACAGAAGTATACAGAAAAGTTAGGACACACTTTCCAATTCAATATTTTTTGTTTAGTAGTTAATTGTTTACATTCTAGAACAATACTAGAGACTTCAAAACTATGAAATAAGAGGCGGCTTTAGGTAATTAAGTACAGTACACCTTAGAAAACACCAGCAACAGTCAGTTGTTATTTTAAGACCTCAAGGTCGGATCTTCTGGAACAGCTCTTGCAAGAACAGTGTTGTCAACTTCATTTGCAAAACCCATCAAGCACCATGATAAAACCGGCTCTCATGAAGACCATCCCAGGAAATCAAGACCAAACCGTTACCTCTGCTGTAGAGAAGTTCATTTGGAGTTACCAGCCTCAAAAATCACCAATTAACAAACATCACCTGGGATTAGAGCTGTTGTGAAGGCTTTACAGAGCATAAGTAGCAGACACATCGCAATATCAACTGTTCAGATGAGATTATTGCATATTTTGGATGCCTTCAGCATTATTTTAGAGTGTAAAAAGAAATAAAGTAGTTGTCCAAACTTTTAACTTGTTGTGTAAGTTGTGCAGAAAAAAAAAAGTAATTGATGAAAAATGCTGCTGAAGCAGTGTAGAACACGACACAAACAGCGCTTGTCAGCAACATTTGAGTTCTTCTCAAGAAAGCTAAATTTTAAATACATGTCCGTCAGTTACAAATACAGATACAGAGTGGAATCCCCTGCTCTCTACACTTAGCTTCAGAACCCGATGGAGATCAGACTTGTATTTAAAACTGGGCCTTTTGTATAAGAGCTTACACTACATTATTCGTGAGACTAAAACTAAATGCTCTTTGAAAACTAAGTGATGTGTCACTGTTGTTTAGTGGATGTGTTTAGCAAAGCTTTGTGCACATTTGTAATAGAATATTAAACACTTTAAAGCCAGACGGGCGTGTTACATTGCTGAGGCATGCACTCAAATGAAATCACTGTTGTATCCACCTCACTAAAAGTATACAGAAAGTGAATATGCAGGGCAAGTCCAGTGCAGGGATCAGCATAAAAATGTGTTTAGACAGTGCTCACATACAAGCATCATTCCTGCCTCTCACTCCGTCTCTCTCTCTTCTCACTCTGTTTATGCATTTTGTCTTTTAAGAGGCAGCTAGCTATAAAATGAATACTTTCTTTCATGCACCCACCCAAAGGCGTGTTACATACTCATATACTCATCAATTCGTCAACTACTAAACTAGCTATTCTGTGACTTGCATTTTACATCAGAGAGACGGGACCCGAGCACTCCCTACACAGAAAGAACAAGGAAAAAGCATAAAGTGTAAATTATGAATGCGGCTGGAGCGTAGAACAGGAGACCGAGTGGATGTGGTAATGGCCTGGTGAATGTTTCATTCCCCAATAAATTGCACTCCTCGGCAGTCTGTATGAAACTACTCGACAGCCCCGATCTTCCTACAGGCCTAATAAAATAATAGTCTTGAAAAGTAGAGACAGTAACCGGAGTTATTTTTTTTCCCCAGCGTCAGTTGTAATGAGCCTACAGGAATTCCAGTAAAATAATGGAAACAGTGGAAACATGAAAATGGCTGAGACTTTAACAGCAACCCAGCTGATGTTTATGTGTGGGAGTAAAAATAGCAGCTGAGACACGGTTCCCACAAACTGAAGTCATGTTCCTGTTTCTTAGTCACATGACCTCTCTCCCCTTAAAGCGAGTGATTGGTTGCAGATGGGACTGCAGTTAAAAAAAAAAAAATCTGCATCATTACTTGATTAGAACAGAAATGTAATTCAGGTGTGTGATCAACTAATGTAGTTAAAAACGTGACATTTCTTCCTGTTAAAAAAAATTATACAGAATGTCTCAGAAGGAACTGAATACTGATCAAATGACTGAGACAGGAAACTGATAAATACCAGGCTAGTGACTGCGTCTTCTGCGCTCCTCTTCCCCTACCCAAGTATAATCTTAAATCTCAAAGCGAAGTGGTTTACACGTTACTAGATGAATAGAATAAGGATTGACACTATAATCCAGAATAACCCAACAATTAATCATGTCGCTTCTCTCTTCTGTGACATTGCATCTTATATCACTTTAATTTCCTTTTTCTTTCTCATAAATCCATTACTTTCTTTTTTTTTTTTTTGCCATTTTTGCTCTCTGTCTCCATCCTCACTCCACATAATGAGGTGACGCCTGGATGAGTCAGGAGTTGTCTGTGCGGTTCTGTGGTTGAGGGAGTGAACTTGCTTTTATTATTCTGACCACAGTAGTAACATCTCCTGCCCAGCCCATAGACGGCCTCAGCCTCGCGTAACGAGCTTTTACTGCCACACCAAATACACACTCACGTTTGTGTGAGAGATTTTACTAATGCAGTGATAATAATAATACGCAGACATTTTGATAATGACAGTATTTGTGTGGGATCTTATTTCTGTCAAAAAAGATTTAAAAAACAATTTAAATTGTTAGTGAATAAAAATATTTGCCAACCAGTTAAATTAACATCGTGAGTTTCTCGTGTTTGCTCTTTAGTTTGTCACTTTCGAATCTCAGTTTCTCATCTTCGCTTTTCAGTTTCTCGCTTTCCCACTTCAGTTCACCACTTTTGAGTGCCACTTTCGAGTCTCAGGTGCTCGCCCCTTAGGTGTTCACCCTCGCCCTCACGTTTTTCGCCCCTCAGGTATTTGCCATCGCTTCTCAGTTTGTCAGTTTTGAGTTTCAGTTTCTCGCCTTTGCTCCTTATTTTCTCGCTTTACTGTCTGTTTCTCACCTTTGCTTTTCAGTTTCTCGCCTTCGCACTTCAGTTCGTCACTTTCGAGTGTCCCTTTCAAGTCTGTTTCTTGCCCTCAGGTGCTCGCCCCCGCCCCTCAGGTGCTCGCCCCCGCCCCTCAGGTGCTCGCCTTCGTCTCGGCAGACAACTCCTGACTCATCCAGGCGTCACCTCATTATGTGGAGTGAGGATGGAGACCGAGAGCAAAAATGGCAACAAAAAAAAAGAAACTAATGGATTTATGAGAGAGAAGTGACGAGATCAATTCTTGGGTATTTTCTTGGGTAGTTTCTCACTTTTGAGTCTCTGTTTCCCGCCTTGACTCTTCAGTTTCTTGCTTAAGTGTCTGTTTCTTACCTTCGCTTTTCAATTCGTCACTTTCGAGTCTCAGTTTCTCATCTTTGTTCTTCAGTTTCCCAGCTTTCTCCTAGTTTCCGGCCTTCGATCCTCAGTTTGTGACTTTTGTGCCTCAGTTTGTGACTTTCGGTCCCCGCTTTCTCTCTTTCACTCCTCATTTTGTCAATCTGGCTTCTCTTTTTTTTTTTTTATTATTTCAGGTTTGCCAGATTATAGATTTCCCCCAGCTGTGTTAGCTCTAATCACAAATTGATATGAATGTTCTCAGTTTTAGGATCCTGTAAGGCATACCTCATCTAACAAAAAGGGATTAAAACAACTTCTCTAACCATGAAAAATGTACAGCCGTTGCTCTGCTGAGGCTTTCTGTAAGATGTTTAGCATTTTATGAAAGAAGACTTTAGTCTGAGATAAAGCTCTTCATTCAGCCACACTGCTGATTATTTCCTATGCTTAACAGCATGCTTCCATTCATCATGTTGTACTGCCTTGTTTCATGGCTGTGAGAAAAGTGAAGAGAGAGGAGGACAAAGAGGTGAAGAAGACGGAGCCAGAGCCTCAGAAGTGTTTATAGATGGCACAGTCTGTTTTTTCTGTTGTTTAAGTACACACTTACAAAGTAGATTAGTAGTAATTACCAGCTCCTCAAACCTTAGCTTTGAGCCTCTTATGTTTCTGCCAGATTAAAAAAAAAGGTCCAAGGAAGCAGTTTGATGTTTAAACTTTGGAGACATCGACTCCAACCTGTCTGCAGCAACCCAGTTATCCACCCTGGCTGTAATCACTGAGGATGGCATCTTCGTAGCAGGATCTGTTTTCATTGCAAGTTTGGCTAGCGCTGAGATTTCTAGCCTTCGTGGAATGTTGTCTTCGTCCCCAAAAGCTGACTGGGTCTTCTCGACCATAGACTTATTAAAGGGCTGGATGGGACGACATTCTCTGAAACCTGCTGGCCTGGTTTTTGTGTATGAATGTATGTGTGTGTGTATATATATATATGTATATATGTGTGTGTGTGTGTGAGAGAGGCAGGGTGCCTTCAGGACAAGGGAGTGATGGACAAAGTATGACATCAGGATGTTGTTTCCCAGAGATGATCCTTATCGAGCAATAAGCACATGATATTATGATCTCAAAAGGTTTGAAAAGCATTTGTGCGTCATGTGAACATGATCCGTCTATGGATGTGGAAGTACATTCTAGAACTATACAGCATTATTGAGCAACTATGCATTAGAGAATATTAGTATCGTGCAATAATCCTTTATGCAGTTTCATATTTGTAGCCAGTTAAGCTCCTGGAGGTGAGGTCATTTTCAGGCCAGCCAAGGTGAAGTCACAATCTACAACAAACCTGAGGAGTCGACGATAAAGCTTATTCATTGCTTTAATAACTAAAGGGGTTTTTGGGTTCTTGCATAAAAGCAATAATACCAAAACAAATTACCTCCATCCTATGAGAACTACAGACTAATTATTGCCTTGTGTTTTAAGTTTTATCAGGTTACATGAGGTTCACAGATGGGGTAATTATCATATGTTTTTGCTAGAAGAGGACATACGCATGTTGAATTCTTAAACAACACGCCTTAGCCCCTTTAGTTGACGTGTGTTCAACAGGGTGAGGCCTAAAAAATAACAAATTATTGGCCTGCATCAAGCTAAGAAAATATTAAAATGACTGGAATTGGATTATAACTGTCCATTTGCATTATAAAAACCTGGTAGTTAGGTGCTGAACCATTAACTTTGGGGAAGTTATGTCGTCAGGTATCATTTAAACACTGATTTGTAAAACATTGACAGTAGAAATCACAGCCATATTTAAACATTGAAAGACAGCGCAAAGTAATAATAACTCTCAGGATTGGGACTAAACAGCTGTGTGGTTATACGAAAACCACTTGTTAGTGAGCCTCATCAGAAAATGCCTTCAATTTGCTAGGGAGCATAAAGATTAGACATTCGCAGGAATGAGGTCAGGTGGTCTGATGAGTTCAGATTGACCCTATTCGAGAGTGATGGACGTGTCAGGGTAAGAAGGGAAGCGCGTTATGTCATGCACCCGTCATGCATAGTGTCCATTGAACAAGCCTTTAGAGGCAGGGTTATGACCTGGGGTTGCTTCACTTGGCCAGGTCCATGATCAGAAATATTATCTATACATAAAACAAAACTGTAAAGTTGTCCTGTCTGTACATTTGTGAAAAAAGTATTTTTGAGCGATTTAAGATAGAATAGAACATGTCAAAATGTTTTTTTTGAAATTTTTGTCTGTTTGTTTGTGAATGCTTCACATAAAAAATAGTGAATGAATTTTAATAGGGTTTTCACAGGTGTATTTGACCAAGCTTGAGGTAACATATTGGCTTTGTTTCATCACAATCGGCCCATGTGAAGAGAAGATATGCTACTTTGAAATTTAGATGCGCTTATGAGTGTGCAATTGAAATCTACTTAATAAACACGATCTCACACCTGCATTCCACATACTTCTTCCTGTAAAACATTTTGTGCATTCCAAAATTCAACAGATGGCGCTGTATATTTTTAAAAAAAACTTAGTGCTTATGTGTGTGCAATTAAATTCCGCAGGAACATCTACTGTGGCAATAAAAAGAAATCAGCTGATGACCTGAATGTGCTGCATGACTCTTCCATAGAGTATTTCTTCCCTGACTCCACTTTTTCTTCCCTTTGTATTCCAGGACTCAAACTGTAAAAGAGTGGTTCTGGGAGCAAGAGGAATCATTCTCGCACATGAACTGGCCACCACACTGTGACTGTAATTTACGCTCAAGGCGGTCGAACGAAATCTTTGTGTGTGTGCGACGTGTTTTCACTCAGGCAGTATATAAAAGCTATTTGCTTGTTGGTTCGAATGCCACACACTAAGTAGTAAACCACAGGTTTGAATGTTGGGACCTGAACCAAAAGAAAATGATTGAGAATAATTCCTCTCATTTTGGAAAAAAATGCACGCCCGGAGTAAATGACGTGTAGAAATACGCAATCAGTCCACACCTTGGCTGAAATTTCATGCGTCATTGACTGACTGTGATGACACCCCTCCTGTAAAAAAAATAATAAAATTAAATAATTTAAAAAAAATGCCAGAATCAATCTAGGGTGGGGAACTGTGTGTGTATGTGTGTGCGAGAGTGAGGGAAAGAAATTGTTCTTATGGATAGAAGATACAAAGACTAACCTGGCCCAGAGACATGGAAAGAATCAAAGAGACAGAAAATGATCCAAAGCAGCCACCTCATCTGTAAAACGGTGTGTATGGTGATGTCGGGCCGCCAGTGGAACAAATTCACTCGGCTTTACTGACGATGTAAATGCAGTGATTTCAGAACTGTGCACAGGCTTTCAACTAAACGCATAATAAATTTCTAAACACCAGCACTGTGACTGGACTTGGATGTGTAAAAAGAGCTGCGTGTCCAGTTGAATTTACTTAAAATCTATGTAGCTTCCTTAAAGTTCAAGTTCCTCCATGCCAGTGCTGTCAGCAGATTTAAGCTCCTATACAATCCGTATTTATAATGCTTCTAATTTCTAGCACTTTGGCCTCGTGGGTTCAATTCTCGCCTCAGTGTCTTTGTGTGTGGAGTTTGCAGGTTTTCCCCGTTCTCAGCGGGTTTTCTCCGGTTTCCTCACACAGTCCAAAGACATGTAGTTTAGTTTGTCCTTAGTGTGTGTATATGATGTATTGGCACTCTGTCCAGGGTTCATCTTCCCTCGAAAGAGTGTCCTGTGATCGGCTTCAGGCCCCTTGCGGCTCTGTGCAAGATAAGCGGTATAGAAGATGAACGAATGAAAAATAATTTCCACCTTTCACATATCATTTATTACTGCCTTTATTCGATATCCTTTTCACTAAGTGCTCTTTTCTTAAGACATTACAGCCTGAAACACTGGACTGCTATCAGATCAGATTTAGCATACGAGCTGCCGCCGTTGTAATGTGAACGTGTGTTGTGTCGAGATATTGGACACAGATCTCATCACATGACCGACCGCAAGACACTTCAACTTTGTTCTGAAGCATGTTGGCATTGTGCCTCTGAAACATGCACAGCGTATTAGAGCTGATCCAGTGCAGTGTCATATTAACATTTTTGGGAGAAAAAAACCCAGCACATTTTGTTGTTGTTGTTTTCTAAACCAGTGACTGTAATGGTGATCTCTTGATACTGATGTTTATAGCTGTAGGATGTAGCTGCATGTTTGGTGTAATAAGAGAGCTAGAATGAAGAGCTGGACAAATTGTCTTGTAATTGGAGGTTTCCAAGCCTCTGGCAGTGTGTGCTTAGAGGCTGAACAAAATGGTGCTCTGTCTTTCTCTGTGTCTGTCTGTGTGTGTGTGTGTCTCTGTGTGTGTGTGTGTCTCTGTGTGTGTGTGTGTCTCTGTGTGTGTGTGTGTCTCT
>JAQMYJ010000006.1:16091484-16105068 GCA_030014305.1 Clarias laeviceps | reverse complement strand
AATAAAATAAAATAAGCAATATGAAAATATATATGTTGTATATGAAAAAATAGAAATATTAATATTTTTTTCAAATACAATATGTGTACTTTTATATTGTTTATTTTATAATAAAATTAGATTTGTCCAATTTTTCATTATAAAAAATATTTATTTTTAATTATATATAAATATTTATTTGCATATTCATGACAAACCCCTAAAAAACAAATGTGTTACAAAATAAATATTATACAAGAATTTGTATTTATGGTCTTGACGGCTGTCACGTGCCGAGGGTTTATTATAATAGTAATATCACATTTGATAATAATAAACCTATGAATTTATGTTCTAATATAATATTTGATAGCGATTATATATATATATATATATATATATATGTGTATATATGCAAGATACTTTTCTTTTTCCACGTGAGTCGTGCTCTTTAACCAATCATAAGCCTAGGAGCGCAGCCTAAAACCTGTTTACATGAAATAAACCTGCTTCCGAGCAGGTTCAAGCTTACGGACATGTTGCTATGACAGCAAATGTGAGATGCACATCGAAACAATCCAATCCAAAATCAGTAGAAATCCACAACAATCAAATCCATCTAACTGAGTTAGCGACGTACGAAGAACGGACCCCAGAACACAACATTGTGGATTTGGACACAGGAAGGGGTGGAGCCACCAGGGGGCGCCGAGGCTCCTGTATTGTGACATGGAGCACAAATATCAGCTGATCAGGAGTTAAAGAAGAGCAAAAACCATGTTTAGTGGCTGTTGTAGCAGAGACCCAGTGATGTATTAGGGATGCGAATGTTTCATTAAGTTAAATATTAATTAAATAATAACACTAAGAAGAACAGAAATAAAAAAAACAACGAAATTGGGTTTTTGATAACATTTTACAAATTTTTTGGCATTAATGGTATTAATTACATATTCAGTAACAGGTTTTAACCTGTTACAAACAATTAAAAAGGATATAGGTAATATATATATTTTTAAAATCCAGCCTAATGCAGTAACTTTATTTGATAATTAAAAAAGTTCTTGAAATAGAACAAATGCAGATGTCCAGTTCTCCAAATTTGCTATTATAAGTTTTTTTTAATTAAAAGGAGAACATGCCTATGATGCAGCATTAATTAACATTTTGAATGAATTCTTAGTCAATCTTCATCGTTAGCTTTCATGGACATGTGAGATATCCATACATCCCAACACACATCAAGTCTAACACTGACCGAGTCCTGGAAGCCGAACAGAACCAGCTGGATCTGGTTGATGGAGGTGCTGTCAAAGTCCAGGTCCAGTTTGAGCTTGGAGATGGTGGAGGCCATGACGCGGCGCTCCGGAGAACGGATGAAGTCACGCAGGATACAGATGATCTGCTTGATGTGATCTACAGACAGCTTCAGCTCCTCTGTGCTGCCCTGTGACACACACACACACACACACACACACACACACACATACACACATGATTCAGATGTTCCTTTTATTCCAGAACACGTTCTCTGCAGAACCCTTAAATGTCTGCAGCAGTCACACCTGCATGTGGTTCTCCAGCAGGTTGGACGTGACCTTGTCCTGGTCCTCGTTCAGAACTTTGTAGAGGATCGCTCGTCTCTCGCTGTCTTTCTTCAGCAGGAAGAGTCCCGAGTCGCTGTTCTCAGACGAGGCCGGGGAACTTCGGTCCTCTGACGTGGGGCTTTCATCAGGAACGCTGAGGGAAGAACACACATTTCATTGGCTCGCTCAAAGGGCACTCTGGGTTCTGGATATACTGTAAATATACAGTACGTGTAATTAGACGGTGTGTGCACTACAGACACTCTAACATCACACCCTCTGATAAGGTAAGTGCACCCCCTCAATAGGTAGATTTTATATACATATATAATTCTTATTGTTCATATTCCTTGCAGTGTGAAGATAACAGTGGTTTATTCCACGTGTCACATAAGGACAGGCTGTGGCAGCTCACAGCATCAGCTCAAACACCACATGCTACACTAGAGACTTCACTATTTCCTTCAAATACTCATAAACCCATTAGTTTCCCTTAGAGTGTATGAAAGCACTTAACTAGCTATTGATGTTAGCTCACACTTTCTATCCTCATCAGTTTCCAGGCAACGCAAACACGCGGGTCTGGAGCTTCTATTTACTCGTGAGTTTGTCTTCTGAGCCTCACTGACACTTTAAGACTTTCTTCTGCATTATCAGTTTCTGCGTTTGTCTTTTTAGAAGCATTCCTGGGCAGCCATGAAAGGTGTGTAGACATGTGCAGAAGTGTATCTGCTGTGTGGAGCTGTGTATTCCCTCTGTATGTGGTGTGTAGAGGTGTGTGTTCCGTGTGTATGTGGTGTGTTTAAGTGTGTAGAGGTGTGTATTTGGTGTGTAATTGTGTAAGCCTGTGTAAGTGTGTGTATTGTGTAAGTGTGTATGTAGTGTGCGTAGGGGTGTGTATTTGTTGTGTGCAAGTCTGTAGGTTTGTTGTTTGTTTGTGTGTATCTGGTGTGTAGATGTGTGTAGAGGTGTGTAGATGTGTGTAGAGGTGTGTATTGTGTGTGTAGAGGTGTGTATTGTGTGTAGAGGTGTGTATTGTGTGTGTAGAGGTGTGTATTGTGTGTGTAGAGGTGTGTATTGTGTGTGTAGAGGTGTGTATTGTGTATGTAGACGTGTGTGTGTGTCTCTGTGTGTGTGTGTGTCTGTGTGTGTCTGTGTGTGTCTGTGTGTGTGTCTGTGTGTGTCTGTGTGTGTCTGTGTGTGTGTGTCTGTGTGTGTGTGTCTGTGTGTGTGTGTCTGTGTGTGTGTGTCTGTGTGTGTGTCTGTGTGTGTCTGTGTGTGTCTGTGTGTGTCTGTGTGTGTCTGTGTGTGTCTGTGTGTGTCTGTGTGTGTGTGTCTGTGTCTGTGTGTGTGTGTGTGTGTGTGTGTGTGTGGATATTTCCGCAGAAACATGTGCCCAGGGTTGTATACCGATAGTGTTTACCGCTCTGCATGCATGAGAAATAAAGCACTTTCATTACGATCGTAAACACACCTGATTTATTTCGAACCGGTTCGCAGTGATCTGACATGGCAGTTAGATTGGACGATGTTCTTAGCGGTGTGTCTCGTCTCTGCGCATTTTTGTTATTTCTGTCTTGCTTGTTCGAATCAGAAGAACATTTTGCAAAACAGGCCTGATAACCTTCAAGTAGGTGTTGTTACAGATTTGATCTAAATTCCTGACACACGCAGCTTCAGATCGAGGACAATGTGTGTACTGTGATGCGTGGAGTCTCCAGTCAATACTGAAAGTATTTATACCCTTTTCCCTCAATTACAGCTTTAACAATTATCAATTAATCGCTGAACCCTTTTGCTTTCACACACAAAGCTGAGCTTTGGGTGTTTGTTTGGCTATCGTTCATCCCTAAGATTTGAGGTTTCTAGTTTTCTAAAGTTAGTGTGTGGTTATTTCAGTTGATGTCCCGGCAAGGTCCAAATGTGTGTCTATAAAATGTCACCGCTTAGATGGGAAAAAACACTCTGAGAAAGAAGTGATGATGTACGGATCCCATAAAAAGCCTTGAAGATCTCTTTGCCTTCTTTTAGTTTTAAATAGTAGACCTTGGTAACCTGTCAGGGTGGATAAATCATGAATTCACTAACCAGCCCAGTACACAAGTCACAACTACTGTAATTCAAATTTTATTTGTCACATACACTGCCATATTCAATTCAATTTTATTTATATAGCGCTTTTAACAATGGTCATTGTCTCAAAGCAGCTTTACAAAAATGAAAGAAATATTAAAATATAAATTTTTTCCTTGTATGTGTGATATGTGTCTAGATAATAATGAGATGAATGAATGAATGATGAATGAAATGTCTCTGATGAGCAAGTCAAGGGTGACGGCGACAGGGGTAAGGAAAAACTCCCTGAGATGGCAATAGGAAGAAACCTTGAGAGGAACCAGACTCAATCAGGGAACCCATCCTCATCTGGGTGATAATGGATAGAGATTATATAACATCTTGTGTGTTAAGTGAACAGTACAATATGCAGTGAAATGCTTATACGACCACCAGTGACCTTAAAAGTACAGAAATACCATCCTGTGTTACACTCACCCGGAAGTCGAATTACCAAGTGGCAATTAGCATAAACCAAAGTATGATGAACTCATTAGGTACATTAATACAGACTATGAAAAATATCAAGTGTTTATTCTCTGGATGATCTGAGGGGGCACACTGCATTTGCAGTCTGTTGCTAATCACTCTCGTTAATTTGAATGTTTGGTTGGTTTGCGTTATTTGGTGTCTTTCAGGTTAGTTTCTAATAAAGCTTGAATCATATTTTTTCTCCTTTCATATATGGATATAGCATGAAATAATATAATATTCTCGAACATCATTCTGTTTCAAGCATACACTTCCTGTCATTCAATTTCTAAATGATGTATTGATACACACACTGATAAGAATCCCAGTGTCATTAAGGTGTGTAAAGCCCCGTGCTGAGGATCAGACATATAAAGTCTACGTCAAAAACGACCCCTGCAATTTACTCTAGAAAACTTCTGGAATGTCATCAAGAGGAAGATGGATAGTCACAAATCAAGTAAAGTTGAGCTGTTTGCTTTTTTGCAAAAATAATGGTATAAAGTTACCCAACAGCAATGTGAAAGACTTGTGGAAGGCATGACAAAAAGCATGAACCCAATAATGTAATTTCAAATCGGGGTTGTTGCACCAAATACAGATTTTTTTTTTTTTTTTTTTGTTCTTTGGCCAAATCATTAACACGTTATGTTTACAAATGATTTGTATTCATTTATTTTTTGAGTTATTAAAGCTCTGCAAATACTGCATGATCTTGGGTTATTTTGATGTAATTTCTTTTAAATATAAACTCTAAATAACAATAGTTATATTTAGAATTTAGGAGAAATATTGTCAGCAGTTACTGAAACAATTATACAAAACTGTTGATCTCACCAATACATATACCTGTAAGGAAAAAAAAACATAAACTGATTATTTTGCAGTGGTTTCTTATTTTTTTCCAGAGCTATACACACACACACTACTGATAACTTTCTAACTCCATGATCGTTCCTGATTTTTATTTCTTTTTACACTGTAAAACAACGCTGAAGGCGTCCAAAATATGCAATAACCTTTGAACAGTTAATGTTGAGATGTATTCCAGAAAGGCTGACCTCCGTGTCTTAAAATAACAACTGACTGTTGTTGTTAAATAATTATCTAATTCCATGTGTGTTATTTCATAGTTTTGTAGTTTTAAAATCCCCAGTATTGTTGTAGAATGGAGGAAATAAATGACTAAACAAAAACAAAGAAATTTGCAAGAGATTCCAAACTTTTTAGCGGTAGTGTGCATGTGTATGCATGTTATTTATTTATTTATTTATTTATTTATTTATTTGGTAACTCATAAGGTCACCCAATCTGACCTTTATTCTGTCAGCTGATGTCCTGGATGATCCTCGCGAATGTGCCCAGTGTTGAAGTCAACACTGCAGATATAAAGCAGACGAAGTTGTGTTTTTCATTAGTGCCCAGGGTTTTGTTGTCAGTTCGGTAAGGTGTGCTCTCGCTGGACGAGACAGTACATTAAATCAGGCTTCCCAGTCACACCCAGTTAAAATCAGCCATGCTCAGCCTTTCACAGCACACGGGAGACTTCGAGAGAACTGCTCGCAAACCAAAAACACACATGAACTTTTTCCCAGCTCTGAGAAGCCTCGTGTTCTCCCATACTTCATTTTTTTATACTAGAACAGTTTAATTTTATTGTGTTCAACTTTATTCTGTCAGTGAATTTTTCTTTTTCTTTTCCCTCTCTTTTCTCCCTTTACACACGCTCGTGCAAACCTTTCCACACGCCAGTGTGTGGTGGGCTGAGAGGTTAATGCTGGCTGGCTGCTTGCAGTATCTGCTAGGTTTTAGAGGAGAGATAGTGAGGTTCAGCATGTACCTGTCACTACTAAATGATTGCTCATTTCCTGCGCAGAGGAGGAGGGCCAGTGCAGAGTAATAGAGCCCAGCTGCCTCATCTGGACCTTACCTTTCCTCTCGCTCCCTCCCTCATTCTGTCTCTGTCTCCTTCTCACATTCTCTCCCTTCCTCAAACATGGCGCACACACACACACACACACACACAGTGCTTAGACTGCCTCAGAGAGGTCTCACCTGGCCATTATGTGTGCGTTCACGTTTTTCATTTCGCACTTTCCGTGACCTCTCTTGGGTCCTCGTGTTTACCAGCTTGATCTTCGTGCACAGCTTTCCATTCTCAGTTTTCTGAAGCGGACATTTCTAAACAATCTCCACAACTCCACCTCTTGCATTTCATAGATTATCCAGAATTACAAAAGAGTTTTTTAACACTTGACAAGCCTGACTGTTTTAACAAATAACAGAGTAGTTTTGGTTACTGACTTTGAGATTTGGGGTTTAGATTTAGGTGTGTTAATTGTGTCAGTTGAAGGTCCTCGCAGCAATATTATTGTGTGTGTGTGGGAGTGGGATTAGTTTAGGGAGGATTCAGTTCCAGATTCCATTCTGAATTCAAACCAGGTCACATGATCTACAATGGAACTTTCAGCAATGACCAGCTGTGGTCAACATTTCTGTGTTCAGCAGCCAATCGCACTGTGTTCACGCTGCAGAAGGTGCTGGTCATCTAACCCAGTGGTGCATGCAATTTACAGTATTGCCTCCTATATTCTGCGTTCTCACGATGCACCACAGATCTCCCTTTTTAATGCAGTGGTACCTTGGCATACAAATTTAATCCGTTCCAGAGGCGGGGCATTTGCATGCCAAGGTACCACTGTATCTAATTAATAAAATGATAGTTATAGTCGAGTAATTTTTTTTGTACATGTTCTGATTTATTTCTATGCATTTTTGAATTCTGTAAAGCTGCTTTGCGACAATGCCCTTTGTTGAACATCCCAGTCCAGATTTAATTAAATTAAATTCAAACACTTTTAACAATCACATATGGTGGTTAATTGTCCATATACTTTTGGCTATGTAGTGTAGACATGTGACCACTCACTTTTTAATAAAAGTTTAAGTAATTGCTCCTTAATTTTTTATTTCCTCAAAACTATTAACGCATGTGTAACATGGCTCTCTGTTGCACCAACTACTGTAGGCCAGTACTGCTGGGGTGACCTGTAATGAAGTGTAAATCTCCTTTTCTTGGCTTTAACATTCTTTAAAAATCAGCTGAATACATTTAGTTCACTCTCAGCAGCCGCTGTTTATCACAGCAGGTAGCGTCACTTCTGATCACGTAACAGAAAGAAGTGATTCGATTGGCCTTCTATCATGTGTTGAGTTTTGCTCTGAAATACGATCACTAATTGTAGACTTTCAAGGCAGATTTTCTATAGATATCTTTACCTGCTAAAATGAATTCAAAGGCCATGGGAGGGATTTAAGCTAAATTATCTTCTCAGTACATTTTAAAAGGAACCTGACAAACGTGGTGTAAATCAGATCATTATTTAAAAACAAAAAAACATCTGACTTCACTTCAGATATGAACCCAACCCTCTTCCTCCATCTGTTGAAAAGTGTATCGGTCACGCTGTATATAATCCCTGATGTTCTCTGCTCTTCCTCTGCTTTAATGCATTTACTATAAGTCCTAGAAGATATATATATTCTTTATTATTATTTTTTTTCATCACAGTAAATTGCATCACTCTGAGGATATGCTGGAATCCGTTCTGCATACACTTGCCATCTTGAAAACAGGACATGCTGTTCTCTCATCTGTCTCGTTGACTGATAGATTAACAAACATTTTTATATGCTGTGCATCGAGCATGTCTGCTGTTTTATCGCTTGGCCTGACTGCCAAAGTTACCTCTTTTACTTTCCCTTCCCTTTCATCACCCTTACACGAGGTCACTTGCTGACTGCACTTTGTCTTCTTTTATTCATTTATTTCAGCCAGTTGTGTGTTTTTTCGTGTTCAGTACTGTACGTCTCCAAGCTGTAGACAGCCCTGTTGTTTTCAGCAGATTTGCTTTGGATATCATAACCGCTTAATCAGGATCATGGCCTTTTATTCTAATTGCCTTGTGTCTTTTTTTTTTTTTTTTTTTTATGTTTTAAAGCAGTTTTAAATATGTGTGGATTCAGCAAAACTGATTTGTGTCTTAATATTACATTTTAATTTTTTAATCTTACAACAGTCTGTAAACCTCTACTGTGCTCTTGGCTCTACCTTGATGTTTACATTGTATATGAATGCGTTTTTGAAACTCTTCTCAACTCTTCTCTTCCTCCCAACGATGCTCTGATGTCATCAGTGTGGAACTAAATTATCTTCTCAGTACTTTTTTCCTGCTTTCTTTTCCCCCTCTCTCTCTCACTCTCTCATGGCAGGAAAGGGTTACTTTCCATGTTTCCTGCCCAATTCCCACAGCTTCAGATCCTTTCGGATCGCTTTCTTCATACTAAACATTCCCAGGCTCCCATAACCTCCTGGCTTCCTCGCACCGGCCAAGAGCGGTCCCAGGTGAGTGCGTGGGCGAACCTCCTGTTTTTAAGGATAAAAATCTCTCACCCCTTCTCTTCTAACTGTGGCAGCAGTAAGCATGGTTTAATTTTTAAGCACACCCCTTGATCATGCATGGGATAATTTTTATTATTATTAAAAAATAAATTTTGCCATGAAAATAATGCTTGAGATTTGTGCAATGAGCAGGCCGAAATGAGGCACTAGTTGGACCTTTTTGGAGTTTTAGTATCCATGGAAGCTAGCAGTGGCATCTCCTCCAGGGCCCTCAGTGCTGGTTGTATGCCAGGAAGGGTGTGTTCAGGAACTGAAACCTTGGAGCCATCACAGAAAAAGGGTTCAAGCACTGTACTTGACCAAAGGGATCATAAAACTGGCACCTCTGTATTGCGAGCGGACATAAAATGAAGGTGCACATATGAGAGTGATTTACTAGGCCTTACAGACTTCACTCAGCGCAGGCGATCTGTTCAAAGGCACTTTGTTTAAGACAGGGTTAAAATTTTTGTGACGTTTCATGATCATGACACTTAATACTTCTTAATACAGTGGCTAATCATAAGCAATCACACTGATCCATAATTTAACATTCTAATTTTGTTTTTAAATAAATTGAAGTAATTATTTCCAGCAAAATCTTTTTCAGAGAAAATCCTGTGACCTCATAGAAGTGATTCACCAGTATGAGCACTTATGTCTACATCCCAACTTAATTTAGGATGACCGTTTCATAATGATGACATTTAATTTTCCTCTTTTCTCAACTTCATATTATTAAGTTGTTGTTTTTTCCCCCCGTGTAATCGCTCGCTTTAACTGAATGTCTCACCTCTGTACAATTAGAAACCCGGGGCAGAGCAGAACAAACAGACCTGGATGTTGTTTGGAACAGACCCAGAAAAGGACTTCTAAATTTAGTGTCGTGATGCACTGACTAATTGTACTGCGAGCACTAATCATTTCCAGCCCTTCCAGCTTCTCAAACAGCTGACAGAGTCAAGACGTTGCTGCCCTCGTGCTGTGCTGGCGTCAAACACCACTGGCCTGAAAACAAACAGGACATACTAAACACATCCACTCAGGGTAGAAGTGTTCCTCAGAGCTGAGGCCGTACCTCTCATCCTCCACATACAGTACCTGTACAAGTTATACACTGGTATATAACAAGACTGCTGTATCTTGTTTTTATTTATCTATTAGTTTATTTGTTTTCATTTTATTTTTTTGTATGTTCCACTAACGACACAGTTCTTGCCAATAAGAATGATGGAAGAGCAGCTTCGTAGGTAGCACTTCCAGAAATGAGAAATTGAGCAAGATGATCAAAAGCTATTGAAATGCGATACTGGGCTTCCTTCCAGCACTTCAGACATAGTCTACGTACCACTCTGCACACTACCTGTGCATAAACAGTGACACAATCTCGCGACCGAGCTTGCGGTCTCACACAGGAAGCGTCCGCCACCCAACGGATATCCTTCCAACTCCCACGGCTAAATAAAACCTTACAGGAGAAAGATGTAGAGCTTTTTTACGTTCAGTTATGTTTATGCAGATTATTTCAAGACGTCTGTGCTCTGACTCGACACACCCCCTTTTTTTTTTGTCATTTTAAAGTAGTTTAAATGTTGTCTTTTGTGTACGTGTTGAATTTGCCGTTTCCTGCATACTTCCTGTCCTCTTGCTGCGCTCACAGAAAGGCGGGCCATCACAGGAATCAGGCAGCCGGTGGGCTGGCTTTGTGTTGGAAAGGTAGAATGTGGACTAATACAAGTTCCTTCCTGGCCTCCTCCTATCCTCATGCCAAAGCACATCAGATATTTCATGTTTTCATCCGTTTCATGTTTTCAGATTTGGTTATAAGGGGTTCCTCCAGCTAAGTTTCTGATAACTTTTACACAGTTACTCTTGGTTATATTTTTAGAGTTTATGGTTTAGATTTTAGAAGGACTGAGAATTTGAAAATGCCCAAATTATTGGTCTGATTCAAGGAAAACAATACATTATATATTATACAAAATATACTATATACAATATAAATTACTGAAATTGGTTTAAAAACTGTGCATTAGTAAAACCTATAAGGGTAGTGCTGACCCATTAAAATTTAACAGTTAATTAACATCCAAGTTATTTAGGTCAAGAAAAAAAACTGAAAAAAATGTTCTGCTGTCAAAAACTGTCAAAGCTAGCAATTACTTTAAGAGTTTAGAACAAAGTATCTTAAAATCTTAAAAATAATAATAAATTTTATCCTAAAAATAAATAAATAAACACGTATAACTTAAAAAAAAAAAAAGCTGTGCGATTATAATAATTTTTTTTGTATTTATGTTGTTTTTAGATTCTGTTAAAACTTTTACCCAAGTAAACAGGAAGTCTGATCTCATCACACATTACCTCGATACAAAGTAGCAGCTAGCCCGCTAGTTCATATAATGTAGCTATTAAATGCTAAAGGATGAGGCTGTTATCTTCACCTTAACATGTCTATTACAATATACATGTCACATATGTCACTGCTGTGAGGTGAATTATGTTTTGTATCTTTACTTTTTGCCAACTCGACCACGGTGCTGCACGAGACACAACTGGACATATAGATATAGATATAGATAGAGAGAGAGAGAGAGAGAGAGAGAGAGAGAGAGAGAGAGAGAGGTTGAACATGATGCCCTGCCCACTATGAACAGTGATGGATTCATTTAGCACAAGACAAATCGGTATATGCTGTCTCCCTCCCTCCCTCTCGCTCTCAAAAATTGATTTTCGAGATGTCGTGTATGATTTGCAGACGACAGGGAGCTGCTGCTGTCTATGTGCGGGATATCTGTATTAGCAATATAAGAAAATAAATGAATAAAGTCTTTGCCACTCATGTTCATGTTAACGACGCTCATGTTCTTTAAACTGATCCGTTCAGTTTACCATTCACCAAGAAATGAGTGTGTTCCTACACAGCACAACTGTTATTTTTTAATTTTATTTCTTTTTACAAGAGCTGCCAGATGTGAATCAGATTGAAGGGAGGAGACGCAGGGAGAGGCACCTGACAGACTCCCTGATGCAAATGATTATTTCCCTAAGAGAGTACACTTTACGGAATGAGATTAAAAATAAATAAATAAAATAAAATGTCCTGTCATGTAGGCATGGCAGGGTGGGCTGGTTGGCATGGCGGGAAACACTGAAAGAAATGAGGCCGAGGGGGGGAAAAAAAACATAGTTCACATAACACTTGAAGTGGCATTAATAAATACTGACATTACAATGTGTGAAAGTAAAAGTATTTCCACAGACACAATATGACAAGAATTCTCAGGCCGAGACTAAAGCAGTGGAAACGCATTTGTTAGTGAGGCTAATCAGAAAAAAGGCGATAGCGTGGTAGCGATACACCCATCATGCACAGTGGCCGCTGTACAAGCCTCCTGGCCCAGTGTTTTGATTGGAGGTTGCTTCACAGTTGGTCAGGTCTACTGTAGGCTCAACAGCATTAACTGGCAATAAAATGAAGTCAGCTAATGAACTGACTGACCAGATTATCACATCAGTGGAGCTTTTCTTGCATGATGGCGCAGCCATTTTCCAGGGTTTAAACTTTTTTAAGAGAGTGGTTCTGGGAGCATGAGGAATTAATTTCACACACAAACCAGACACCCCATTTTTCACTGTAATCAAACCTAAAGGCAGTTGAACGGAATATTAGTGAGTACGAGTGAGTGGCACTAGACTTCATTTTGTACACTGCCAAAAACAAAGTGTTTTACCAAGTCCTGCTCGAGTGTAAAGGAGGCCTGAGCAGATAACGCTAGGCTCATGGTGTGTGTTTGTGTGAACAGGGGAAGGTTGGGTAGATGTTTTAATCTTTGTTCTTGGATCATTTGTACATTTTTTTTTTTTTTTTTTTTTTTTTTTTTTGGGTTCGGATATTCACGTCAACTCTAGATGATCAATTATAGGTGTGCAGCAGAAAGCCCGAGTGTAGCAGTTCAATGCCAGCCTTTGGAAAGTGCCATTAACTACCGCTGAGTAAGAAGATGAGGTGTTTGGCATTTCACTGTGATTCAGTTATTTTGTGGTGTAACAGAACCTGAGGAGGAGGGAAGGATGTAGGTGAAAGGTTTTACTCATTTTTGTTTCTCTCACATGCATACTGACACAAACACACATGTCCTGTGTAGATGTTTCTAGGTAGGAAGCTTTGCCCCACCTACAGGGCATTTTTTTCTCTCTCTCTCTCTCTCTCTCTCTCTCTCTCTCTCTCGATTAGAGTGCATTGTTAAGCCACTGTTGTAATGTCTACATGGTGTTTCATTTTTTATTAAATATGTAAACATGCATACACCAGCATAGTCGGTATGGTATCCGAGTTTTGACAGTTCCTTAACTTCGCTTACATCATGAAGTTCACAATTGCTCTCAACTGATTTGAATCCCATTTTTATTTGTTCCTGCTTGGAATATTTTCCTTCAAAATACAGCAGAAACTCAGCATACAAATTTTATTCATTCTGGAGGCGATTCTTAAGGTGAAAGTTTGTATTGCGATACAAATTTTCCCATAAGAAATAATGTAAATGCAGAGAATCCGTTTTAGCCACCCAAAAAATTTACTAATTTTACAAAGAAAAAAAACAACATGCGACAAATCACTTAGCTTTTGAACGCATGCCAAAGGCAAAGTTGGTTTTGTGAGTTGACTCCGCTTTCACTGACTAAAGAATTCATAACATTTGTCACTCACAACTTAGCAGCGTTTGGTTTAATTTGTTTGTGAAAATGTTTGTCAAAATGCTTTGTATGCCGATGCTTTGTTGCACAATTTAAATGTTTAAGGCGAAAATTTATATGGGAGGACATTTGTATGCCGAAGTTCCACCAAACATTGGTACCATTTTCCTAAGTATAAAGAACTAGTCTCCTAATTTAAACCACCATTGCCAGGCAGCTACAGATGTCGCCAGTAAAAACGCACGTTTTGAGAAAAGGGATCCCGTGACTTGCCGCGGCTTTGCGCGGCTGCGT
>JAQMYJ010000006.1:16062657-16074296 GCA_030014305.1 Clarias laeviceps | reverse complement strand
TCTGGATTGTCACCGATTAACTAGGCCTCTTCTGAGACTATGAGCTATACTACAGGAAATGAGAGCAGCACCTTCCCAAGTGGGATGGACACCGTCCCACCCTAAAAGGCCAGCTTTGCCCTCAAAGGTCTTCCAATTATCTATGAAGCCACGTTGTTTCACTTTAATAAAAGAAAATACTAAGGTGTCTTCTCGTGTTTCTGTTTATAGTGACGATGGCAGCCATGAAATCCCAGGAGCCGCAGGCCAGCCCATTAAAACCACCCTTACAACGTGAGTACAAAGATTACAAACATTATAGATGCTTTCTCATGTACACAATGTACTATACAAATGATAATAAAATGAATATGTATGAACAGTGTGATTATCACAGTATATTATCATTGAAAAGTTTATAAAAGTAAACTAATCAGACCTACAATCAAAACCTTTGTCTGAATAACAATAATTTGACAGTGGCACTTGTCAAATGGTGAGATATAAACACTGCCAGTCAAAGGTTTGGACACACCACCTAATTCCATGGTCCTTCCTGATTTTTACTTTTTCTGTTTTTGTAAAACTATGATGAAGCCAACCTAAATATGCAATAATCTCCTTGAATTTCCTACCAGCTGAGCAGTTGATATTGAGGTGTCAGTGCTACTTGTGGTTTGTAAATCATCTGAGGTGCTGCTAATTGGTGATTTTTGAGGCTGGTAATTCTAAATGAACGTCTCCTTTGCAGCAGAGGTAAGTTTCGGTCTTGCATTCCTGGGATGATCTTCATGAGAGCCAGTTTCATCATGGTGCTTGATGTACTATTTCAGAACAGCTGACCTCCATGTTGGAGTTATTGGTGTTTTTAATTAATTACCTAATTCAATATGTGTTATTTGATAGTTTTAAAATATACATTTCAGAATGTAGAAAATAAATAACAAAACCAAAAAAAACATTGAATTAGAAGGTGTATGCAAGCTTTTGACTGGTACTGTACTGTACTGTAGGTAGGGATGGGAATCACCAGAGACCACCTGATACGATTTTATTGTGATTCTGTTACTATAATGATTTTATTTAATAAATTTTTTTTTTATATCCCAATTTTTTTTTTTTTTTTAAGATTTTGTTACATTTCTAAACATACTTGGTGAACAGTTTACTCCTGTTTACACACAGGATGCTTTGCCACCAGCCAACACATGAATAGTGTAGAGCATAACACCTTGTAGGATTATAGTAGAACAGCAACCTCAAATGTAAACGTATATAAATTGGGAAAAAAATTTTATTTTGGTGTCACTGAAGAATGAATTACATTGTGCAACTGAATACATTTTTTGTTCCATCACTACAATAGGGCAGGAACATGCAGGGCGTTCTCAAAGTTGAAGTGTTGGAAGCAGAAAAATTGTGAAAGTGTAAAGATTAGAGCGATTTTTACAAGAGACAAGTTATGATGGCTAGACGACTGGGTCAGAGCATCTCCAAAATAGCAAGTCTAGTTGAGTGATCCAGGTATGCGGTGGTTAGTCTTACAAAAAATGGCTCAGGACAACCTGTGAACCAGCATCAAGGTCCAAAGGTCAGAAGAGCCACTGTTAGAAAGATATCAGAACACACAGTGCATTACAGCTTGCTGCGTACGTCTCTGTATAGCTGCAGAACAATCAGATGGCCCAAGCGGAAAGTGCCTACAATGGGCATGTGAGCATCAGAACTAGACAATTGAAGAAGGTGGTCTGATCCGATGAATTTCTTTCACATTGTGTAGACAGCCATGTATGTGTGTGTCTTGTTTACCTGGGGAAGAGATGAAGGCAAGCCGGTGGACACAGTCTGATACTCTGGACAACGTTCTGCCAATGTTCTGCCAATGTTCTTCATGCTTACCATTGTTTCAGACCAACAACACTCCTTCATCTTAACAGTATTCCCTAATTGCAAGTGCTTCTTTAAGCGTGAATAATTGATCAGGAATAGTTTTGAGGAACATAACGGAAATTTTTACTCTAATTGAACCTTTCAGAGGTGTGCTGGACAAAACAAGTCAGAAACGTGAAGGCCTCAACTCTTAACTTACAGAATTTTTTTTTTATCTGCAAACGTCTTAGTGCCAGATACCACAGCACATCCTGAGGCGTAAAAGCTCTTTAGGTGGCACAAGTGGGACCTGCACAATATTAGGCATGTGTTTTAGTGTTCTGGCTGATTGGTACAAGAGTAAAAGAATGGTTACACAAGTGTTATCAAGCCCTGAGGGTGGGGGAGTTGGTAAAGTTCTCCAGACCTTATGACCATCCATTGGCCTTCTCAGCACATTCTTTTTTTATGCATGGCTGAGGCATGGCAAAAGTGCACGCACACGCGCACACACACACACACACACACACACACACACACAGCCTGACAATAACTCCTCCACTAACATAAACAACAGACTATCACCTTTGAACTCCTCACCTCTCCTCTGCTGATCTGTGTAGCTGGTCTGTCTCAGTGTGTATCTGGTTGTGACCAAAATAAATACATATTGCCTGTTATCTAAGATAATGACCCTTTGTTAAGTTTAGAATAGCTTCAATTTAAGACAAGTTGCTGTTCATATACTCTTTTACTCTAACATTAGTACTAGGTCTGGATAATAATGTCTCATTATTACAATATTGGTCTTTGCAATGCTGGTTTCACTGAAATCTGCACAAATCACATTTCTCACTGGGTGTTATCCTGTCCTGGTATATCTCAGGCCAAAGCAAGGGTTTTTAATAATCATAGATTTCAAGCCTTACAGTACATCCAACCTCAAAACCTTTTTGTTCAAAATAATGCCCACAGTTATAATCATCAAGTTTCATATGTTTAAAATACATTGCAAATTATGTCAGAATCACTTAAAAGTGTAAAAATTACTTTTCACTTTCTGTTTTCTATTAGTTAAGCCATGTCATATTTTTACCCTAATCAATCTCTCCTTCATTGTGCAAAACCTCCTGGCTACTACTTGGTGCCAACATCGCTCTCCACATAGACTTTTCCTCTCTTCGCATTTCTGGCATGAGTCACAGATGAGCTGGAATCAATGGTCTGAATAAAGTTCAAGTATTTCATAGAACATGAGAGGGAGAAGGTGCCAAGGGTGCATGCACTGTCAGAATTAGGTGCCAAACCATCCTCTAAATCTCTTAAACTGAAACTCAGCTCAGCTTCACAACAATAAGTTTAAACTTTGACACTTAATACAGCTATTTGGGAGTCAGAACAACTATACAGATAAGGGCCTTAGAAAGGTTTTACATACAAGCTTTTTTAATTAATGGCTAGCTATGTGTACATTTGCCCTGTAGGCATTACAATAGTGGCGTTACATTACACCATAATATTGTGTGTGGGGGATGACATTGATTTGAATTTATCAGTCGTATATTTACTTATTTATTTATTTAAATTCTTAGCCAAGAATAACCAAAATGCAGTTAATTCATGCATAATCATGATTTGATGGAAACCTTATGTTCTCTTGAACAGATGATGGGCGTCCTATTGCACAGACAAAGGCTATTCAATTTCGTACCATTGCACCTAAAGCTCCAACATTGGGTTCATCTTCTGCATTGATATCCAGCCAACCACCCTCCACCCTTCCAGAGGCTTCTACAGCAGTCAGTCCCAAATCTATTTTAGTACCTGCTCAAAACTATGCACTCATGCAGGTAGCTGGACAGGAGGGTACTTTCTCTTTGGTGGCCTTGCCTCAGACATCACCACAAAGTCAAATCCAAAAGAACTTAAAATTGCCTATTCCCAGGTATCAGTCAATCAGAAGCCAGAGGGCTTCAGAGAAAACTAGTAGTAAGATGCAGACCTCAGCCAAGATGGCCAAGCTCCCACAGGCAAAGTCTGCAGTAAAAACAGCCTTGGGTGTTTCCAGTTCACCTGAGACCCCGGAATCATCATCTGAACAGATTGTTGGGACGGGCTCTGCTGCTTCATCGGAAATCTTGCTGCCAGACAATGCTGTCCTTTACACAGGGTCACAGACAGAGCAAGCTGTTAAAAGAAGCATTGATTCTCTGAACAACTTCAGCTACTCCACCAGAGCCTCTGCCACTGCACTTGTTGCTCCTGTCAGTAACAGCAAAACCATAAAAACCCAGACAGATGGTGCCTCCACAGGAAGTGCTATTACTGTCCTCTCCCCCACTATCTTCAGCAAAGCTGTTCAGATCATACCCTCTCCCCCCAAAGGCAAACTCCCCATTCTGCCATACGCCAAGGTGAAGAATTCCCTCTTACAATCATCAGGTCTTGCCAGCACCCATTCCCCAGTGAAGGTCTCATCGTTTCAGTCCCAAAATGGGGCAAAAATTTCTCCGGGCACCAAAGGCAAGGATGCAGACAAGAGAACAAAGAGTGCAAATACCATCCACTGCAAGAAACCAACAGGCAAGAAGAGAGGGAGGAAAAGGAAAAGCATGGAGGACGTTATGTCCTTTGAGGCCAAAAAGAAAAGATCATTGTCATTTTTCTCCAGGAGAATACCAGAAAAACCACCATCTAGTACCCAGTCTTGTTTGCCAGAAGACAAGATTGTGGACATTTCAAAAAAGTATCGCAGCATTCGCCCAAAGCCTATTCTATTAATGAAAACCACTGTTCCCCAACTTGTACCTCTAGCTTCTCTCTCAAGCTGTAAAAACCCTGACCAGAAACTTGTCATGGGGCAGGGGATTTCAGGAAAAACACTGACTGTCCAGCCAAGCTTAATGTCCTTACCGACTCCAAGGGAGCAATCTATGCCCGAAACTGGAAGGTTTGCGTATGTGGGTAGCCATGCCCTCCACCGATGTACAACCTGCAGTAGGTGTTTTCAGTTCAAGCATCACTTACAGAGTCACATGAACAGTAACCTGAGACCTTATGGGTGTCCGGTGTGTAGGAAATCCTATGCTCACTCAGGTAGTCTAAGCACACACATGAAGCTTCACCATTCAGAGGGGAGGCCTAGGAAGAACCTCCGCTGTGAGTTTTGTGAGAAAGTGTTTGGGTATGTTGGGGTGTACTTCAGTCATCTACGAGAAGTGCACAGGGTCATCCTTACCGTGGAGCCATCCATCCGTCAACATGAGGAGAATACACCTGAAGAAGGGTAAGAATATCTACAAGCAGTACAGATGACTGTACCACCCCCCCCCTCACAGTCGCGATTCAGAGTTCACAGCCTCAGTCGTTCGCAGATTTTTCCTTAGAACCTGACTTGTGGAAACCCCCGCAATTTCATGGAAACCGCAAATATCCTTTTTTTTTTATGGCAATATAGAAAACAAACTATTAAGAACAAGATAATTTACTAATTTTGCAACAAATATTCACATAACAGTATATGGGGTTATTAAGTTGAGTTTGAAATGAAATTAAAGTGTTTCGGGAGCATATTTGTTGACATATTTTGGGTTTAAACTATGAAAATAGGCATTTATAGGCATTTTTTGATCACGTCCAAAATTTCAGTTTTTTCACAATTCCGGGGGTCCACTGTATATAGAAAACGACAACTTTCCAGGACTTATATTTTAATTTATTAATTTGGCCAGATTTTCTACCTCATTTCTTATTTTCCCAAAACATAATACACTACATGACCAAACAAGGTAGATACATTGTTACCAAACGTTTATGGACATCTGACCATCTAATGCATGTGTGCTTTTTGAACATCTCATTACAGATTTAGTTCCCCCTTTTTGCTGGTATAAAAACCTTCACTTTTCTGGGAAGGTTTTCCACTAGATTTTGCAATAGGGCTGTTGGAATATTTTTATTCTGCCAAAAGAGAACAACCAGCATTATGCATGTAGTTATGTCAGATGAGCAGACCTGGGGGCTAAGTCACCATTTCAGTTCAGTGTGTTTAGCAAGGTTGAGGCCAGTTCTCTACGCAGGCCACTCTAGTTGTTCTACAACCCAGTCTTCACTACTCACTGCTGATTACCTGGATCAGGTGTGTTCAGTCAATCACAAGCTGAAAGATACCAATACACGTTGTCTACTCCACAACACCTTTATTCAAGATGCTGTCTTCCAGCTTCTAATAGACTAAAGAAACCTGATCTGTAGTGAGTAGTGCTTGCTGGGCTGTCGCTCTTGAGGACCAGGGTTGATCAGGGGTGTATACAGTATATAGGTTCTATACTAACCTTGGCACACCATATACATTTTGCTTTTTTCGTTTTTTTCACCATACTTTGTGCAATGTTATGTTGGAACATTTGTAGCATAAAAAGTCAGCAGATATAATGGTATACTTTCAACTTTTTGTTCCTGTACCATTTAGGTTTATGGATTCTGAGGACCAAACTTCAGAGCAGACTGTGGATCCTGTAGAGTTGCAAATAAAATGTGGCCGCTGCCAGGCAATAACACCCACTTTTGCTGACATGAAGCTACACTTGTTGTATGTGCATGGTGAAGAAGTCCAAGTCCGTCTAAAAGAGGGGGCCATGCATGAGGGACGTAAAGCTGAGAATGAGCTGGTTAAACACGCGGCTCACTATTGGAGGCAACTCAACGAGAGGCGCAACTTGGTACACTGCGGAAGTTGTGATGAGGAGTTCTTCTCGTTCTCCAAGCTCGAGTGCCACCTGCACTCACACCACCAAGGGGTTATAGAGAGCCAAGAGGAAGAAAGGGAACTGAAGAAAGAAGTTAAAGACGAGTACATCTCTGAGGGCCCTGTCAAAAGGTTGACCCTTAGAGCAGGGTCACACTTTAATTGCCTCCTGTGCAGTGAGGTTTTGGGCAGCAAGCAGGATATATTGGAGCACTGGCAGGGAGTTCACAAGTGTGAAAACCCAGTCATGCTATGGGATGTTCTTGGTTCAAAGTGAGGGAACAAATCTGCTCTCATTCTCAAGTAGCACCATAAGGAGTAGTATGTAAGGACGATGTTCATCAGTCTTTGTCATATTGTATTGCACTGTTTTGTTTCGATATTGAAAAGACAATTTGACTGCTTTAATTTAAAATATTTGCTTTTTATATAACTTGTGAAGGTATTTTATGTTGTTGGTTCTTTGTAATGGACACGGTTCTTAGAGGGCAACACACTGTCTTAAATTCATTTGTGAATATTATGCATATACAGTGAGGTGGTTAAGTCTGAGACTACTAGAAAAATGCTTCTTTGACATTTTTTTTTATTTAACACTCAAAGTTAAAATAAATTATATTTTCTGCAATAATTAAAAATAAAAACTTCTGCCTTTTGCTTTAGCAATGTGCACTTAAGCAGAGACATTCTCCACGTTTGTACAAAGTTTGATGATGTCGTTTAGATCAGATTCAACAACAAATTGACTGAACATATGCTTTAAAGAAATCAATAAGATTCATGCAAAATCTAATATTTTATTTAAATAAGAAAGTTAATGTGGTCTGTATTACAAATTTTCTTACATTTATTTAGTGCTCTAAAAATTGTTCAAATAGTTGGTGTTGCACATTTATGTTTTGGATTTTTTTTTTACTCCAACTGTGTATCTTTCGTTTGAAATAGTACCAGATTTTTAATGTGGTCTCAGACTTATGGACTTCACTGTATATACAAGTATCACTATTAATATTAACATGAGCACATGAGTTAAAATTGATGTTTGTATGATGCAGGGGTGCTATATATTTGAAATATATTGAAGACTGTTTCCTGATTGGCTGATATGTGGAAATGCTTTAGTACCAGGAAAGCTCCATTGAGGCTACGTTCACATAAGCCACTTTGTTCAATTCAGATTTTGGTTAGATTGAATTTGCATGTCACGACGGTTCACATTCATAATTACGGGGGACTTTTATCTGACTCTAATGTGGACATTTATGTCCTTTGAAATGGCAAGCATGTGCACATGGATACGTCTTCACTCACGTTATCTAGAATAAACCGCTTCATATTTGTGTGACTATTCATTCTTTACAAACAATGGATGCAATTTTACCAACAGATATGCATGGGGTGTTGCTCTGAAGCGGTCAAGAAGAAAAAATAAAGCCAGACACCTCACTTTAGCTGTTTTAGCAGCTATTGAACTGAAACCTTCGCTCTGCCGGTGCTGGCAGACACCAGATTGCACCATATGTAGAGGCAAAAAGTCACATGACTACGTATGGGATATATATCTGATCTAGGACTGACTACACATATGTAACTGACTCGGATCCGATGTGAAAAACATCAGATTTGTGCATTCAGACAGCCCAAAAAAAAATTAGATATGTCACATTTGGGGTAAAAATATGGAATTGAGTCATTTTAGGCGGGTAATGTGAACGTAGCCTAAAATCAAAACTCTAATGTTCAAGATCAGTAAAGGAATAGTTTGAACAACATTGATGCATTGAATATTTTTCATGATGTGGTTTGGCAGCTAGTTGAATTATTCCTTTACCCTTGTAGCATTGAGTATATTTAGGCTGGAAAGCAATTTTGCATAAAGGTATCAAAAATTATGTTGTATAGTACTGATCGCAAAATGGTGCTGGTCTGTTGTTGGTTTCCCAGTTTACAGATGTCTTGACCCTTGTCCTGAATCTCGACGTTGCTCCAGAGCTGACACCTGTCCTGAGGACTTGGTCAGTGGAATTCATAAATCTGCTTATCTCAGTTAAAGAAATAAATTATATTCTAAAAATCCTATTTTATACATAATTTGTATTTTAAAATGAGAGGTCTCTATATACAGGTATGTATGTGTGTGTGTATGCAAGTGTGTCGAGCATTGCTTTTTAAACTGTAGATATATTTAATATTTTGTTCTGTTTAAAGTACCACAGGGTAACTGAATGTACCTTAAATGTTTCAAAACCCTACCAAATGTTATAGAAATTTACTAAAATAGATTATATATATATATATATATATCTTTATATAGATATATTCATAGATATATTGACAATAGCATATATATTTGCAAAGATAACATGGGTATGCTGCTGTTGCATCTTGACTAGCTAAGATACTTCTAAGATTTAAAACTTTTATGCGATGTCTTATATTAAGCATATTTGCAGCTCTTGCTATGTACTGTAAATGCCTTCCTGCTTCTTATGAAACCTGTGCATGCATTTTCTAGACACATCAAGTCATGACCTTAACTTGAAGTACATTTCAGTGTAGAAGGCGACTGACAGTGTGGTTCTGTGGGTGTTTGTTTAAATGTCTAAAAAATGTCAGGCAGTGTTCATAAATACAGGACGCTGCTTAGATTTCTCACCAGCATTCTCATGTGCAAAAAGACTGCAATGCATGAAAGCACCTGAGAACTGCCTCTTTATCAGACTGTTTCTATGACAGTCTGGAGTTTAGATAAGCTCTTGTAGCTTAGGGGGACTTTGTGTTTCATTGTTTAAGTGATTTAACTGTGGATTGTGATAGAGGATTCCTGAAAAATTATAAATAAAATATGTTGATGTAAGTTAAAGTTTTAAAATGTGCACAAAAACGTTTGATGTCTATAGGGAAAAAAAGTGGTCACCTCTTGTCCCCTGTGATAATATGACAAGTCTTTAATGCGGCTTTAGCCTAACCTATGTGTGTGCCCTTGTCCTAAACCAGTGGAGATATAACTGACAGGTTTCTAAATAAAAGTGTTGAATTCTGAGATGAGACTGCCAGGTTTTTCCCCCCTTTTCAAGAAGAAATATGGAACAACCTAAAACATAACAATGAAATGAGTTTTTCAAAAACATTTACTTAATGCATAATTTATGATTTTGTAATGTCAAATAGTGTCTTCATTTTATGGTTGCGCTTTTTACAGCATTGGTAGTTCCATGATAGAATTCTCACCTGTCATGTGGGAGGCCTGGACAAATCACCAAACTCGGCCACTGGAGTTGCACATGTCAGTGCCCGATTAAATAAAAAAAAATGGAAGTAATGCTTCAGGAAGTCCATCCAGAAAACTTGTGCCAAATTAAATATGCAGGAAGATATTTCCTCTGTGGCGACCCCTTACGGAAGCAGCCAAAAGGAGAATGTTTTATGGTTGTGGACTGAATTTGTCTGAACTTTTCTATGAAAGGATGTTGCTTTGCACTTTGTTTGCTTAAAGTAAAAAAAAAAAAATAAAAAAAAAATTTTAAGATTTTTACTGCCTTTTTATGGTGCTTGTGCAGAATTATACCCCCTCCCTTATAAGATCAACAGAAAAATCTGCAAAATTAATATAAAACTGTAAATGTAGTCTGAGAATGATAACCATTTGTCAGCAATTAAATTCCAGTGAACTAATTAAGAGGTACATTTTCAATGCTTTGATCACATACAAGCTAAGAATCGACTGCTAAACGTATATGCGACTGATACGTTGTGTGTAAATGTTGTTACTAACAGTATCTTTGTGCTGTATAATCTGATGGTTGATTATGTGATCTGCAGAAATAAAAAAAAATTAAGTTAAAAGAAAGATGGCACTATTATTGTTTATATGTACTGTACTTGTTTTTGAATGCAGAGACAGTTGTGGTACAAACTGATCAGACCTTGTGGTTATTGTTTGTTTTTTAAGCTGTGCATTAGACAAAACCTTGTACTAGCAGTACTCCTAAAGATGTGGAAATTTTGTCTCCCACATTCATGATGATCACAGGATGAGGAAGAGGACTTGATGGTTATATGAGGTAACCTGCAATGAAGAGGGAAAAAAATGGTACACGGTTTAAATAAGCAGGATTATACGAGAGGAAGTGTAGTTGTGCTGGTTCTCAGCAAAGCTGTTGTAGGCACAGGGGCATTTTAGCCCTATATGACATACAACTGTTCACCACACGCCATTTATTAACAGATTATGGTTTGTTTATTTACCCAGTTATTTTGTTCTGCCAACACATATCGTTCCTCGACTGGCGGAACTAACTAAACGCGACTGGGGAAGCTGGCAACTGCGAGTGTAATTAAAAGTGGTGAAAGTAGTTTTAAACTCTTACCAGTTCTAATTAGCAAAATGATGAAGAGAAGAAAATCACAAGTTTCTCTTTATTTCCCCGTTTATTCCACTTTAAAATATCACCTATGTTGACTTCCAGGTCCGGGATTGAAACCCAAATAGCGTTAATGGAAACCTAGTGCACTATTGTGTACAATCCCTTGTTCCACACATCAAGTAGTGCCCTTGATTAGGGGTTATAGAAGGATTTGGGATTCAGCCTCTCACAGTCCAAGCAGTAATGGGAAGTTTGGATCATTTTAGTGACTCGGTTCTTTGAGAACGAAATTAACTAAATGACGCAAAAAAAGATTCGTTAATTTTGATCAGAAATAAAATTTAAGGTTAAAATTTCAATAAATAGACCCCAACACGTCTACATACACACATTTTGGCTATAGTTCTAGTAAGGAAAATATTACGATGCAGCTAATAACATATGATAAACAGAATGGGCAGCTCAACTCTCATATTCTGGTTCAAATCGTTCGTGCCTTAATGATATTAGCGTCTATGGGAGTCACGTGGCAAAAGAACAAACGATTCGGACCAAAACTCGAGAGCTAACTACTCATTCCTGTAGTGATGGGTCGTTCAAGAACGATTCGTTCTTTTTGAACGAATCTTTAACGTGACTCAGAAGAACGAGTATCTCGGAGAGTGATTCGTTCATTT